>OY998232.1:21702424-22209924 GCA_963922035.1 Amblyjoppa proteus
TGGGACAAATTCCTTCCTCGTGAATTTCGCTCTCGCCCTGGAAGACCCAAATCGTTGCAATCAACGAAATGGGCATGATGGCCAACGAAAATGGAGTCTTTTTTCGGTGTTATCGTTTGTTGGTGAATCCATAAACAACATATCTCCGAATTAGCCTTCGGAACAAATTCCTTCCTCGTGAATTTCGCTCTCGTTTTGGAAGACCCAAATCGTTGCAATCGACGAAATGGGCATGATGGCCGACGAAAATGGGGTCTTTTTTCAGTGGTATTGTTTGTTGGTGAGCTAGGAAACAATATATCTCCGAATTAGCCTTCGGAACCAACTCCTTTCTAGTAAATTTCGCTGCCGCTCTGACAGGCCCAAATCGTTGCAATAAACGAAATGGGCACCATGGTCAACGAAAATGGAGTCTGTTTTTCGGTGGTATCGTTTGTTGGTGAATCCATAAACAATGTATCACCGAATTAGCCTTCGGGACAAAGTCCTTCCTCGTGAATTTCGCTCTCGCCCTGGAAGACCCAAATCGGTGCAATCAACGAAATGGGCATGATGGCCAAGGAAAATGGGGTCTTTTTTCGCTAGTATCGTTTGTTGGTGAACCAACAAACAATATATCCCCGAATTAGCCTTCGGAACCAACTCCTTCCTAGTGAATTTCTCTCTCGCCCTGGAAGACCCAAATCGTTGCAATAAACGAAATGGGCACCATGGCCAACGCAAATGGTGTCATTTTTCAGTGGTATCGTTTGTTGGTGAACTAAGAAACAATATATCTCCGAATTAGCCTTCGGAACCAACTCCTTTCTAGTAAATTTCGCTCCCGCCCTGACAAACCCAAATCGTTGCAATAAACGAAATAGACACCATGACCAACGAAAACGGAGTCTTTTTTCGGTGGTATCGTTTGTTGGTGAATCCATAAACAATGTCTCTCCGAATTAGCCTTCGGAACAAATTCCTTCCTCGTGAATTTTTCTCTCGCCCTGGAAGACCCAAATCGTTGCAATCAACGAAATAAGCACCATGGCTAACGAAAATGGAGTCTTTTTTCGGTGGTATCGTTTGTTGGTGAATCCACAAACAAAGTATCACCGAATCAGCCTTCGGGACAAATTCCTTCCTCGTGAATTTCGCTCTCGCCCTGAAAGACCCAAATCGTTGCAATCAACGAAATGGGCATGATGGCCAACGAAAATAGGGTCTTTTTTCAGTGGTATTGTTTGTTGGTGAACTAAGAAACAATATATCTCCGAATTAGTTTTCGGAACTAACTCCTTTCTAGTAAATTTCGCTCCCGCTCTGACAGACACAAATCGTTGCAATAAACGAAATGGGCACCATGGCCAACGCAAATGGAGTCTTTTTTCGGTGGTAACGTTTGTTGGTGAATCCATAAACAATGTATCACCGAATCAGCCTTCGGGACAAATTCCTTCCTCGTGAATTTCGCTCTCGCCCTGGAAGACCCAAATCGTTACAATCAACGAAATCGGCATGATGGCCAAGGAAAATGGGGTCTTTTTTCGGTGGTATCGTTTGTTGGTGGATCCATAAAATATATCTCCGAATTAGCCTTCGGAAAAAATTCCTTCCTCGTGAATTTCGCTATCGCCCTGGAAGACGCAAATCGTTGCAATCAACGAAATGGGCATGATGGCCAACGAAAATGGGGTCTTTTTTCGGTGGTATCGTTTGTTGGTGAATCAACAAACAATATATCTCAGAATTAGCCTTCGGAACCAACTCCTTCCTAGTGAATTTCTCTCTCGCCCTGGAAGACCCAAATCGTTGCAATCAACGAAATGGGCACCATGGCCAACGAAAAAGGAGTCTTTTTTCGGTGGTATCGTTTGTTGGTGAACCAACAAACAATATATCCCCGAATTAGCCTTCGGAACCAACTCCTTCCTAGTGAATTTCTCTCTCGCCCTGGAAGACCCAGATCGTTGCAATAAACGAAATGGGCACCATGCCCAACGAAAATGGAGTCTTTTTTCGGTGGTATCGTTTGTTGGTGAATCCATAAACAATATATCTCCGAATTAGCCTTCGGAACAAATTCCTTCCTCGTGAATTTCGCTCTCGTTCTGGAAGACCCAAATCGTTGCAATCAACGAAATGGGCATGATGGCCGACGAAAATGGGGTCTTTTTTCAGTGGTATTGTTTGTTGGTGAACTAAGAAACAATATATCTCCGAATTAGCCTCCGGAACCAACTCCTTTCTAGTAAATTTCGCTGCCGCTCTGACAGACACAAATCGTTGCAATAAACGAAATGGGCACCATGGCCAACGCAAATGGAGTCTTTTTTCAGTGGTATCGTTTGTTGGTGAACCAACAAAAAATATATCCCCGAATTAGCCCTCGGAACCAACTCCTTCCTAGTGAATTTCTCTCTCGCCCTGGAAGACCCAAATCGTTGCAACCAACGAAATGGGCATGATGGCCAACGAAAATGGGGTCTTTTTTCAGTGGTATTGTTTGTTGGTGAACTAAGAAACAATATATCTCCGAATTAGCCTTCGGAACCAACTCCTTTCTAGTAAATTTCGCTCCCGCCCTGACAAACCCAAATCGTTGCAATAAACGAAATGGGCACCATGACCAACGAAAACGGGGTCTTTTTTCGGTGGTATCGTTTGTTGGTGAATCCATAAACAATGTCCCTCCGAATTAGTTTTCGGAACCAACTCCTTTCTAGTAAATTTCGCTCCCGCTCTGACAGACACAAATCGTTGCAATAAACGAAATGGGCACCATGGCCAACGCAAATGGTGTCTTTTTTCAGTGGTATCGTTTGTTGGTGAACTAAGAAACAATATATCTCCGAATTAGCCTTCGGAACAAACTCCTCTCTAGTAAATTTCGCTCCCGCCCTGACAAACCCAAATCGTTGCAATAAACGAAATAGGCACCATGACCAACGAAAACGGAGTCTTTTTTCGGTGGTATCGTTTGTTGGTGAATCCATAAACAATGTCTCTCCGAATTAGCCTTCGGAACAAATTCCTTCCTCGTGAATTTCTCTCTCGCCCTGGAAGACCCAAATCGTTGCAATCAACGAAATAAGCACCATGGCCAACGAAAATGGAGTCTTTTTTCGGTGGTAACGTTTGTTGGTGAATCCATAAACAATGTATCACCGAATCAGCCTTCGGGACAAATTCCTTCCTCGTGAATTTCGCTCTCGCCCTGGAAGACCCAAATCGTTGCAATCAACGAAATCGGCATGATGGCCAAGGAAAATGGGGTCTTTTTTCGGTGGTATCGTTTGTTGGTGGATCCATAAAATATATCTCCGAATTAGCCTTCGGAAAAAATTCCTTCCTCGTGAATTTCGCTCTCGCCCTGGAAGACGCAAATCGTTGCAATCAACGAAATGGGCATGATGGCCAACGAAAATGGGGTCTTTTTTCGGTGGTATCGTTTGTTGGTGAATCAACAAACAATATATCTCAGAATTAGCCTTCGGAACCAACTCCTTCCTAGTGAATTTCTCTCTCGCCCTGGAAGACCCAAATCGTTGCAATCAACGAAATGGGCACCATGGCCAACGAAAAAGGAGTCTTTTTTCGGTGGTATCGTTTGTTGGTGAACCAACAAACAATATATCTCAGAATTAGCCTTCGGAACCAACTCCTTCATAGTGAATTTCTCTCTCGCCCTGGAAGACCCAAATCGTTGCAATCAACGAAATGGGCACCATGGCCAACGAAAATAGGGTCTTTTTTCGGTGGTATCGTTCGTTGGTGAACCAACAAACAATATATCCCCGAATTAGCCTTCGGAACCAACTCCTTCCTAGTGAATTTCTCTCTCGCCCTGGAAGACCCAGATCGTTGCAATAAACGAAATGGGCACCATGGCCAACGAAAATGAAGTCTTTTTTCGGTGGTATCGTTTGTTGGTGAATCGATAAACAATATATCTCCGAATTAGCCTTCGAAACAAATTCCTTCCTCGTGAATTTCGCTCTCGTTTTGGAAGACCCAAATCGTTGCAATCAACGAAATGGGCATGATGGCCGACGAAAATGGGGTCTTTTTTCAGTGGTATTGTTTGTTGGTGAACTAAGAAACAATATATCTCCGAGATAGCCTTCGGAACCAGCTCCTTTCTGGTAAATTTCGCTGCCGCTCTGACAGACACAAATCGTTGCAATAAACGAAATGGGCATTATGGCCAACGCAAATGGACTCTTTTGTCAGTGGTATCGTTTGTTGGTGAACCAACAAACAATATATCCCCGAATTAGCCCTCGGAACCAACTCCTTCCTAGTGAATTTCTCTCTCGCCCTGGAAGACCCAAATCGTTGCAACCAACGAAATGGGCATGATGGCCAACGAAAATGGGGTCTTTTTTCAGTGGTATTGTTTGTTGGTGAACTAAGAAACAATATATCTCCGAGATAGCCTTCGGAACCAGCTCCTTTCTGGTAAATTTCGCTGCCGCTCTGACAGACACAAATCGTTGCAATAAACGAAATGGGCATTATGGCCAACGCAAATGGACTCTTTTTTCAGTGGTATCGTTTGTTGGTGAACCAACAAACAATATATCCCCGAATTAGCCCTCGGAACCAACTCCTTCCTAGTGAATTTCTCTCTCGCCCTGGAAGACCCAAATCGTTGCAACCAACGAAATGGGCATGATGGCCAACGAAAATGGGGTCTTTTTTCAGTGGTATTGTTTGTTGGTGAACTAAGAAACAATATATCTCCGAATTAGTTTTCGGACCCGACTCCTTTCTAGTAAATTTCGCTCCCGCTCTGACAGACACAAATCGTTGCAATAAACGAAAAGGGCACCATGGCCAACGCAAATGGAGTCTTTTTTCAGTGGTATCGTTTGTTGGTGAACCAACAAACAATATATCCCCGAATTAGCCTTCGGAACCAACTCCTTCCTAGTGAATTTCTCTTTCGCCCTGGAAGACCCAAATCGTTGCAATCAACGTAATAAGCACCATGGCCAACGAAAATGGAATCTTTTTTCGGTGGTATCGTTTGTTGGTGAATCCACAAAAAATGTATCACCGAATCAGCCTTCGGGACAAATTCCTTCCTGGTGAATTTCTCTCTCGCCCTGGAAGACCCAAATCGTTGCAACCAACGAAATGGGCATGATGGCCAACGAAAATGGGGTCTTTTTTCAGTGGTATTGTTTGTTGGTGAACTAAGAAACAATATATCTCCGAGATAGCCTTCGGAACCAGCTCCTTTCTGGTAAATTTCGCTGCCGCTCTGACAGACACAAATCGTTGCAATAAACGAAATGGGCATTATGGCCAACGCAAATGGACTCTTTTTTCAGTGGTATCGTTTGTTGGTGAACCAACAAACAATATATCCCCGAATTAGCCCTCGGAACCAACTCCTTCCTAGTGAATTTCTCTCTCGCCCTGGAAGACCCAAATCGTTGCAACCAACGAAATGGGCATGATGGCCAACGAAAATGGGGTCTTTTTTCAGTGGTATTGTTTGTTGGTGAACTAAGAAACAATATATCTCCGAATTAGTTTTCGGACCCGACTCCTTTCTAGTAAATTTCGCTCCCGCTCTGACAGACACAAATCGTTGCAATAAACGAAAAGGGCACCATGGCCAACGCAAATGGAGTCTTTTTTCAGTGGTATCGTTTGTTGGTGAACCAACAAACAATATATCCCCGAATTAGCCTTCGGAACCAACTCCTTCCTAGTGAATTTCTCTTTCGCCCTGGAAGACCCAAATCGTTGCAATCAACGTAATAAGCACCATGGCCAACGAAAATGGAATCTTTTTTCGGTGGTATCGTTTGTTGGTGAATCCACAAAAAATGTATCACCGAATCAGCCTTCGGGACAAATTCCTTCCTGGTGAATTTCGCTTTCGCCCTGGAAGACCCAAATCGTTGCAATCAACGAAATGGGCATGATGGCCGACGAAAATGGGGTCTTTTTTCAGTGGTATTGTTTGTTGGTGAACTAAGAAACAATATATCTCCGAATTAGTTTTCGGAACCGACTCCTTTCTAGTAAATTTCGCTCCCGCTCTGACAGACACAAATCGTTGCAACCAAGGAAATGGGCATGATGGCCAACGAAAATGGGGTCTTTCTCGGTGGTATCGTTTGTTGGTGAACCAACAAACAATATATCTCAGAATTAGCCTTCGGAACCAACTCCTTCCTAGTGAATTTCTCTTTCGCCCTGGAAGACCCAAATCGTTGCAATCAACGTAATAAGCACCATGGCCAACGAAAATGGAATCTTTTTTCGGTGGTATCGTTTGTTGGTGAATCCACAAAAATGTATCACCGAATCAGCCTTCGGGACAAATTCCTTCCTGGTGAATTTCGCTTTCGCCCTGGAAGACCCAAATCGTTGCAATCAACGAAATGGGCATGATGGCCGACGAAAATGGGGTCTTTTTTCAGTGGTATTGTTTGTTGGTGAACTAAGAAACAATATATCTCCGAATTAGTTTTCGGAACCAACTCCTTTCTAGTAAATTTCGCTCCCGCTCTGACAGACACAAATCGTTGCAATAAACGAAATGGGCACCATGGCCAACGCAAATGGAGTCTTTTTTCAGTGGTATCGTTTGTTGGTGAATCCATAAACAATATATCTCCGAATTAGCCTTCGGAAAAAATTCCTTCCTCGTGAATTTCGCTCTCGCCCTGGGAGACCCAGATCGTTGCAATAAACGAAATGGGCACCATGCCCAACGAAAATGGAGTCTTTTTTCGGTGGTATCGTTTGTTGGTGAATCCATAAACAATATATCTCCGAATTAGCCTTCGGAACAAATTCCTTCCTCGTGAATTTCGCTCTCGTTTTGGAAGACCCAAATCGTTGCAGTCAACGAAATGGGCATGATGGCCGACGAAAATGGGGTCTTTTTTCAGTGGTATTGTTTGTTGGTGAACTAAGAAACAATATATCTCCGAATTAGCCTCCGGAACCAACTCCTTTCTAGTAAATTTCGCTGCCGCTCTGACAGACACAAATCGTTGCAATAAACGAAATGGGCATTATGGCCAACGCAAATGGACTCTTTTTTCAGTGGTATACAATATTCAGTGGTATACAATATATCCCCGAATTAGCCCTCGGAACCAACTCCTTCCTAGTGAATTTCTCTCTCGCCCTGGAAGACCCAAATCGTTGCAACCAACGAAATGGGCATGATGGCCAACGAAAATGGGGTCTTTTTTCAGTGGTATTGTTTGTTGGTGAACTAAGAAACAATATATCTCCGAATTAGTTTTCGGTACCGACTCCTTTCTAGTAAATTTCGCTCCCGCTCTGACAGACACAAATCGTTGCAATAAACGAAATGGGCACCATGGCCAACGCAAATGGAGTCTTTTTTCAGTGGTATCGTTTGTTGGTGAACCAACAAACAATATATCCCCGAATTAGCCTTCGGAACCAACTCCTTCCTAGTGAATTTCTCTCTCGCCCTGGAAGACCCAAATCGTTGCAATCAACGAAATAAGCACTATGGCCAACGAAAATGGCGTCTTTTTTCGGTGGTATCGTTTGTTGGTGAATCCACAAACAATGTATCACCGAATCAGCCTTCGGGACAAATTCCTTCCTCGTGAATTTCGCTCTCGCCCTGGAAGACCCAAATCGTTGCAATCAACGAAATGGGCATGATGGCCAACGAAAATGGGGTCTTTTTTCAGTGGTATTGTTTGTTGGTGAACTAAGAAACAATATATCTCCGAATTAGTTTTCGGAACCAACTCCTTTCTAGTAAATTTCGCTCCCGCTCTGACAGACACAAATCGTTGCAATAAACGAAATGGGCACCATGGCCAACGAAAATGGAGTCTTTTTTTCGGTGGTATCGTTTGTTGGTGAATCCATAAACAATGTCTCACCGAATTAGCCTTTGGGACAAATTCCTTCCTCGTGAATTTCGCTCTCGCCCTGGAAGACCCAAATCGTTGCAATCAACGAAATGGGCATGATGGCCAACGAAAATGGAGTCTTTTTTCGGTGTTATCGTTTGTTGGTGAATCCATAAACAACATATCTCCGAATTAGCCTTCGGAACAAATTCCTTCCTCGTGAATTTCGCTCTCGTTTTGGAAGACCCAAATCGTTGCAATCGACGAAATGGGCATGATGGCCGACGAAAATGGGGTCTTTTTTCAGTGGTATTGTTTGTTGGTGAGCTAGGAAACAATATATCTCCGAATTAGCCTTCGGAACCAACTCCTTTCTAGTAAATTTCGCTGCCGCTCTGACAGGCCCAAATCGTTGCAATAAACGAAATGGGCACCATGGTCAACGAAAATGGAGTCTGTTTTTCGGTGGTATCGTTTGTTGGTGAATCCATAAACAATGTATCACCGAATTAGCCTTCGGGACAAAGTCCTTCCTCGTGAATTTCGCTCTCGCCCTGGAAGACCCAAATCGTTGCAATCAACGAAATGGGCATGATGGCCAAGGAAAATGGGGTCTTTTTTCGCTAGTATCGTTTGTTGGTGAACCAACAAACAATATATCCCCGAATTAGCCTTCGGAACCAACTCCTTCCTAGTGAATTTCTCTCTCGCCCTGGAAGACCCAAATCGTTGCAATAAACGAAATGGGCACCATGGCCAACGCAAATGGTGTCATTTTTCAGTGGTATCGTTTGTTGGTGAACTAAGAAACAATATATCTCCGAATTAGCCTTCGGAACCAACTCCTTTCTAGTAAATTTCGCTCCCGCCCTGACAAACCCAAATCGTTGCAATAAACGAAATAGACACCATGACCAACGAAAACGGAGTCTTTTTTCGGTGGTATCGTTTGTTGGTGAATCCATAAACAATGTCTCTCCGAATTAGCCTTCGGAACAAATTCCTTCCTCGTGAATTTTTCTCTCGCCCTGGAAGACCCAAATCGTTGCAATCAACGAAATAAGCACCATGGCTAACGAAAATGGAGTCTTTTTTCGGTGGTATCGTTTGTTGGTGAATCCACAAACAATGTATCACCGAATCAGCCTTCGGGACAAATTCCTTCCTCGTGAATTTCGCTCTCGCCCTGGAAGACCCAAATCGTTGCAATCAACGAAATCGGCATGATGGCCAAGGAAAATGGGGTCTTTTTTCGGTGGTATCGTTTGTTGGTGGATCCATAAAATATATCTCCGAATTAGCCTTCGGAAAAAATTCCTTCCTCGTGAATTTCGCTCTCGCCCTGGAAGACGCAAATCGTTGCAATCAACGAAATGGGCATGATGGCCAACGAAAATGGGGTCTTTTTTCGGTGGTATCGTTTGTTGGTGAACCAACAAACAATATATCCCCGAATTAGCCTTCGGAACCAACTCCTTCCTAGTGAATTTCTCTCTCGCCCTGGAAGACCCAGATCGTTGCAATAAACGAAATGGGCACCATGCCCAACGAAAATGGAGTCTTTTTTCGGTGGTATCGTTTGTTGGTGAATCCATAAACAATATATCTCCGAATTAGCCTTCGGAACAAATTCCTTCCTCGTGAATTTCGCTCTCGTTTTGGAAGACCCAAATCGTTGCAATCAACGAAATGGGCATGATGGCCGACGAAAATGGGGTCTTTTTTCAGTGGTATTGTTTGTTGGTGAACTAAGAAACAATATATCTCCGAGATAGCCTTCGGAACCAGCTCCTTTCTGGTAAATTTCGCTGCCGCTCTGACAGACACAAATCGTTGCAATAAACGAAATGGGCATTATGGCCAACGCAAATGGACTCTTTTTTCAGTGGTATCGTTTGTTGGTGAACCAACAAACAATATATCCCCGAATTAGCCCTCGGAACCAACTCCTTCCTAGTGAATTTCTCTCTCGCCCTGGAAGACCCAAATCGTTGCAACCAACGAAATGGGCATGATGGCCAACGAAAATGGGGTCTTTTTTCAGTGGTATTGTTTGTTGGTGAACTAAGAAACAATATATCTCCGAGATAGCCTTCGGAACCAGCTCCTTTCTGGTAAATTTCGCTGCCGCTCTGACAGACACAAATCGTTGCAATAAACGAAATGGGCATTATGGCCAACGCAAATGGACTCTTTTTTCAGTGGTATCGTTTGTTGGTGAACCAACAAACAATATATCCCCGAATTAGCCCTCGGAACCAACTCCTTCCTAGTGAATTTCTCTCTCGCCCTGGAAGACCCAAATCGTTGCAACCAACGAAATGGGCATGATGGCCAACGAAAATGGGGTCTTTTTTCAGTGGTATTGTTTGTTGGTGAACTAAGAAACAATATATCTCCGAATTAGTTTTCGGAACCGACTCCTTTCTAGTAAATTTCGCTCCCGCTCTGACAGACACAAATCGTTGCAATAAACGAAATGGGCACCATGGCCAACGCAAATGGAGTCTTTTTTCAGTGGTATCGTTTGTTGGTGAACCAACAAACAATATATCCCCGAATTAGCCTTCGGAACCAACTCCTTCCTAGTGAATTTCTCTTTCGCCCTGGAAGACCCAAATCGTTGCAATCAACGTAATAAGCACCATGGCCAACGAAAATGGAATCTTTTTTCGGTGGTATCGTTTGTTGGTGAATCCACAAAAAATGTATCACCGAATCAGCCTTCGGGACAAATTCCTTCCTGGTGAATTTCGCTTTCGCCCTGGAAGACCCAAATCGTTGCAATCAACGAAATGGGCATGATGGCCGACGAAAATGGGGTCTTTTTTCAGTGGTATTGTTTGTTGGTGAACTAAGAAACAATATATCTCCGAATTAGTTTTCGGAACCGACTCCTTTCTAGTAAATTTCGCTCCCGCTCTGACAGACACAAATCGTTGCAACCAAGGAAATGGGCATGATGGCCAACGAAAATGGGGTCTTTCTCGGTGGTATCGTTTGTTGGTGAACCAACAAACAATATATCTCAGAATTAGCCTTCGGAACCAACTCCTTCCTAGTGAATTTCTCTTTCGCCCTGGAAGACCCAAATCGTTGCAATCAACGTAATAAGCACCATGGCCAACGAAAATGGAATCTTTTTTCGGTGGTATCGTTTGTTGGTGAATCCACAAAAATGTATCACCGAATCAGCCTTCGGGACAAATTCCTTCCTGGTGAATTTCGCTTTCGCCCTGGAAGACCCAAATCGTTGCAATCAACGAAATGGGCATGATGGCCGACGAAAATGGGGTCTTTTTTCAGTGGTATTGTTTGTTGGTGAACTAAGAAACAATATATCTCCGAATTAGTTTTCGGAACCAACTCCTTTCTAGTAAATTTCGCTCCCGCTCTGACAGACACAAATCGTTGCAATAAACGAAATGGGCACCATGGCCAACGCAAATGGAGTCTTTTTTCAGTGGTATCGTTTGTTGGTGAATCCATAAACAATATATCTCCGAATTAGCCTTCGGAAAAAATTCCTTCCTCGTGAATTTCGCTCTCGCCCTGGGAGACCCAGATCGTTGCAATAAACGAAATGGGCACCATGCCCAACGAAAATGGAGTCTTTTTTCGGTGGTATCGTTTGTTGGTGAATCCATAAACAATATATCTCCGAATTAGCCTTCGGAACAAATTCCTTCCTCGTGAATTTCGCTCTCGTTTTGGAAGACCCAAATCGTTGCAGTCAACGAAATGGGCATGATGGCCGACGAAAATGGGGTCTTTTTTCAGTGGTATTGTTTGTTGGTGAACTAAGAAACAATATATCTCCGAATTAGCCTCCGGAACCAACTCCTTTCTAGTAAATTTCGCTGCCGCTCTGACAGACACAAATCGTTGCAATAAACGAAATGGGCATTATGGCCAACGCAAATGGACTCTTTTTTCAGTGGTATCGTTTGTTGGTGAACCAACAAACAATATATCCCCGAATTAGCCCTCGGAACCAACTCCTTCCTAGTGAATTTCTCTCTCGCCCTGGAAGACCCAAATCGTTGCAACCAACGAAATGGGCATGATGGCCAACGAAAATGGGGTCTTTTTTCAGTGGTATTGTTTGTTGGTGAACTAAGAAACAATATATCTCCGAATTAGTTTTCGGAACCGACTCCTTTCTAGTAAATTTCGCTCCCGCTCTGACAGACACAAATCGTTGCAATAAACGAAATGGGCACCATGGCCAACGCAAATGGAGTCTTTTTTCAGTGGTATCGTTTGTTGGTGAACCAACAAACAATATATCCCCGAATTAGCCTTCGGAACCAACTCCTTCCTAGTGAATTTCTCTCTCGCCCTGGAAGACCCAAATCGTTGCAATCAACGAAATAAGCACTATGGCCAACGAAAATGGCGTCTTTTTTCGGTGGTATCGTTTGTTGGTGAATCCACAAACAATGTATCACCGAATCAGCCTTCGGGACAAATTCCTTCCTCGTGAATTTCGCTCTCGCCCTGGAAGACCCAAATCGTTGCAATCAACGAAATGGGCATGATGGCCAACGAAAATGGGGTCTTTTTTCAGTGGTATTGTTTGTTGGTGAACTAAGAAACAATATATCTCCGAATTAGTTTTCGGAACCAACTCCTTTCTAGTAAATTTCGCTCCCGCTCTGACAGACACAAATCGTTGCAATAAACGAAATGGGCACCATGGCCAACGCAAATGGAGTCTTTCTTCGGTGGTATCGTTTGTTGGTGAATCCATAAACAATATATCTCCGAATTAGCCTTCGGAAAAAATTCCTTCCTCGTGAATTTCGCTCTCGCCCTGTAAGACCCAAATCGTTGCAATCAACGAAATGGGCATGATGGCCAACGAAAATGGGGTCTTTTTTCGGTGGTATCGTTTGGTGGTGAACCAACAAACAATATATCTCAGAATTAGCCTTCGGAACCAACTCCTTCCTAGTGAATTTCTCTCTCGCCCTGGAAGACCCAAATCGTTGCAATAAACGAAATGGGCACCATGGCCAACGAAAATGGAGTCTTTTTTTCGGTGGTATCGTTTGTTGGTGAATCCATAAACAATGTCTCACCGAATTAGCCTTTGGGACAAATTCCTTCCTCGTGAATTTCGCTCTCGCCCTGAAAGACCCAAATCGTTGCAATCAACGAAATGGGCATGATGGCCAACGAAAATGGAGTCTTTTTTCGGTGTTATCGTTTGTTGGTGAATCCATAAACAACATATCTCCGAATTAGCCTTCGGAACAAATTCCTTCCTCGTGAATTTCGCTCTCGTTTTGGAAGACCCAAATCGTTGCAATCGACGAAATGGGCATGATGTCCGACGAAAATGGGGTCTTTTTTCAGTGGTATTGTTTGTTGGTGAGCTAGGAAACAATATATCTCCGAATTAGCCTTCGGAACCAACTCCTTTCTAGTAAATTTCGCTGCCGCTCTGACAGGCCCAAATCGTTGCAATAAACGAAATGGGCACCATGGTCAACGAAAATGGAGTCTATTTTTCGGTGGTATCGTTTGTTGGTGAATCCATAAACAATGTATCACCGAATTAGCCTTCGGGACAAAGTCCTTCCTCGTGAATTTCGCTCTCGCCCTGGAAGACCCAAATCGTTGCAATCAACGAAATGGGCATGATGGCCAAGGAAAATGGGGTCTTTTTTCGCTAGTATCGTTTGTTGGTGAACCAACAAACAATATATCCCCGAATTAGCCTTCGGAACCAACTCCTTCCTAGTGAATTTCTCTCTCGCCCTGGAAGACCCAAATCGTTGCAATAAACGAAATGGGCACCATGGCCAACGCAAATGGTGTCATTTTTCAGTGGTATCGTTTGTTGGTGAACTAAGAAACAATATATCTCCGAATTAGCCTTCGGAACCAACTCCTTTCTAGTAAATTTCGCTCCCGCCCTGACAAACCCAAATCGTTGCAATAAACGAAATAGACACCATGACCAACGAAAACGGAGTCTTTTTTCGGTGGTATCGTTTGTTGGTGAATCCATAAACAATGTCTCTCCGAATTAGCCTTCGGAACAAATTCCTTCCTCGTGAATTTTTCTCTCGCCCTGGAAGACCCAAATCGTTGCAATCAACGAAATAAGCACCATGGCTAACGAAAATGGAGTCTTTTTTCGGTGGTATCGTTTGTTGGTGAATCCACAAACAATGTATCACCGAATCAGCCTTTGGGACAAATTCCTTCCTCGTGAATTTCGCTCTCGCCCTGAAAGACCCAAATCGTTGCAATCAACGAAATGGGCATGATGGCCAACGAAAATAGGGTCTTTTTTCAGTGGTATTGTTTGTTGGTGAACTAAGAAACAATATATCTCCGAATTAGTTTTCGGAACTAACTCCTTTCTAGTAAATTTCGCTCCCGCTCTGACAGACACAAATCGTTGCAATAAACGAAATGGGCACTATGGCCAACGCAAATGGAGTCTTTTTTCGGTGGTAACGTTTGTTGGTGAATCCATAAACAATGTATCACCGAATCAGCCTTCGGGACAAATTCCTTCCTCGTGAATTTCGCTCTCGCCCTGGAAGACCCAAATCGTTGCAATCAACGAAATCGGCATGATGGCCAAGGAAAATGGGGTCTTTTTTCGGTGGTATCGTTTGTTGGTGGATCCATAAAATATATCTCCGAATTAGCCTTCGGAAAAAATTCCTTCCTCGTGAATTTCGCTCTCGCCCTGGAAGACGCAAATCGTTGCAATCAACGAAATGGGCATGATGGCCAACGAAAATGGGGTCTTTTTTCGGTGGTATCGTTTGTTGGTGAATCAACAAACAATATATCTCAGAATTAGCCTTCGGAACCAACTCCTTCCTAGTGAATTTCTCTCTCGCCCTGGAAGACCCAAATCGTTGCAATCAACGAAATGGGCACCATGGCCAACGAAAAAGGAGTCTTTTTTCGGTGGTATCTTTTGTTGGTGAACCAACAAACAATATATCCCCGAATTAGCCTTCGGAACCAACTCCTTCCTAGTGAATTTCTCTCTCGCCCTGGAAGACCCAAATCGTTGCAATAAACGAAATGGGCACCATGGCCAACGCAAATGGTGTCATTTTTCAGTGGTATCGTTTGTTGGTGAACTAAGAAACAATATATCTCCGAATTAGCCTTCGGAACCAACTCCTTTCTAGTAAATTTCGCTCCCGCCCTGACAAACCCAAATCGTTGCAATAAACGAAATAGACACCATGACCAACGAAAACGGAGTCTTTTTTCGGTGGTATCGTTTGTTGGTGAATCCATAAACAATGTCTCTCCGAATTAGCCTTCGGAACAAATTCCTTCCTCGTGAATTTTTCTCTCGCCCTGGAAGACCCAAATCGTTGCAATCAACGAAATAAGCGACATGGCTAACGAAAATGGAGTCTTTTTTCGGTGGTATCGTTTGTTGGTGAATCCACAAACAATGTATCACCGAATCAGCCTTCGGGACAAATTCCTTCCTCGTGAATTTCGCTCTCGCCCTGAAAGACCCAAATCGTTGCAATCAACGAAATGGGCATGATGGCCAACGAAAGTAGGGTCTTTTTTCAGTGGTATTGTTTGTTGGTGAACTAAGAAACAATATATCTCCGAATTAGTTTTCGGAACTAACTCCTTTCTAGTAAATTTCGCTCCCGCTCTGACAGACACAAATCGTTGCAATAAACGAAATGGGCACTATGGCCAACGCAAATGGAGTCTTTTTTCGGTGGTAACGTTTGTTGGTGAATCCATAAACAATGTATCACCGAATCAGCCTTCGGGACAAATTCCTTCCTCGTGAATTTCGCTCTCGCCCTGGAAGACCCAAATCGTTGCAATCAACGAAATCGGCATGATGGCCAAGGAAAATGGGGTCTTTTTTCGGTGGTATCGTTTGTTGGTGGATCCATAAAATATATCTCCGAATTAGCCTTCGGAAAAAATTCCTTCCTCGTGAATTTCGCTCTCGCCCTGGAAGACGCAAATCGTTGCAATCAACGAAATGGGCATGATGGCCAACGAAAATGGGGTCTTTTTTCGGTGGTATCGTTTGTTGGTGAATCAACAAACAATATATCTCAGAATTAGCCTTCGGAACCAACTCCTTCCTAGTGAATTTCTCTCTCGCCCTGGAAGACCCAAATCGTTGCAATCAACGAAATGGGCACCATGGCCAACGAAAAAGGAGTCTTTTTTCGGTGGTATCGTTTGTTGGTGAACCAACAAACAATATATCCCCGAATTAGCCTTCGGAACCAACTCCTTCCTAGTGAATTTCTCTCTCGCCCTGGAAGACCCAGATCGTTGCAATAAACGAAATGGGCACCATGCCCAACGAAAATGGAGTCTTTTTTCGGTGGTATCGTTTGTTGGTGAATCCATAAACAATATATCTCCGAATTAGCGTTCGGAACAAATTCCTTCCTCGTGAATTTCGCTCTCGTTCTGGAAGACCCAAATCGTTGCAATCAACGAAATGGGCATGATGGCCGACGAAAATGGGGTCTTTTTTCAGTGGTATTGTTTGTTGGTGAACTAAGAAACAATATATCTCCGAATTAGCCTCCGGAACCAACTCCTTTCTAGTAAATTTCGCTGCCGCTCTGACAGACACAAATCGTTGCAATAAACGAAATGGGCACCATGGCCAACGCAAATGGAGTCTTTTTTCAGTGGTATCGTTTGTTGGTGAACCAACAAAAAATATATCCCCGAATTAGCCCTCGGAACCAACTCCTTCCTAGTGAATTTCTCTCTCGCCCTGGAAGACCCAAATCGTTGCAACCAACGAAATGGGCATGATGGCCAACGAAAATGGGGTCTTTTTTCAGTGGTATTGTTTGTTGGTGAACTAAGAAACAATATATCTCCGAATTAGCCTTCGGAACCAACTCCTTTCTAGTAAATTTCGCTCCCGCCCTGACAAACCCAAATCGTTGCAATAAACGAAATGGGCACCATGACCAACGAAAACGGGGTCTTTTTTCGGTGGTATCGTTTGTTGGTGAATCCATAAACAATGTCCCTCCGAATTAGTTTTCGGAACCAACTCCTTTCTAGTAAATTTCGCTCCCGCTCTGACAGACACAAATCGTTGCAATAAACGAAATGGGCACCATGGCCAACGCAAATGGTGTCTTTTTTCAGTGGTATCGTTTGTTGGTGAACTAAGAAACAATATATCTCCGAATTAGCCTTCGGAACAAACTCCTCTCTAGTAAATTTCGCTCCCGCCCTGACAAACCCAAATCGTTGCAATAAACGAAATAGGCACCATGACCAACGAAAACGGAGTCTTTTTTCGGTGGTATCGTTTGTTGGTGAATCCATAAACAATGTCTCTCCGAATTAGCCTTCGGAACAAATTCCTTCCTCGTGAATTTCTCTCTCGCCCTGGAAGACCCAAATCGTTGCAATCAACGAAATAAGCACCATGGCCAACGAAAATGGAGTCTTTTTTCGGTGGTAACGTTTGTTGGTGAATCCATAAACAATGTATCACCGAATCAGCCTTCGGGACAAATTCCTTCCTCGTGAATTTCGCTCTCGCCCTGGAAGACCCAAATCGTTGCAATCAACGAAATCGGCATGATGGCCAAGGAAAATGGGGTCTTTTTTCGGTGGTATCGTTTGTTGGTGGATCCATAAAATATATCTCCGAATTAGCCTTCGGAAAAAATTCCTTCCTCGTGAATTTCGCTCTCGCCCTGGAAGACGCAAATCGTTGCAATCAACGAAATGGGCATGATGGCCAACGAAAATGGGGTCTTTTTTCGGTGGTATCGTTTGTTGGTGAATCAACAAACAATATATCTCAGAATTAGCCTTCGGAACCAACTCCTTCCTAGTGAATTTCTCTCTCGCCCTGGAAGACCCAAATCGTTGCAATCAACGAAATGGGCACCATGGCCAACGAAAAAGGAGTCTTTTTTCGGTGGTATCGTTTGTTGGTGAACCAACAAACAATATATCTCAGAATTAGCCTTCGGAACCAACTCCTTCATAGTGAATTTCTCTCTCGCCCTGGAAGACCCAAATCGTTGCAATCAACGAAATGGGCACCATGGCCAACGAAAATAGGGTCTTTTTTCGGTGGTATCGTTCGTTGGTGAACCAACAAACAATATATCCCCGAATTAGCCTTCGGAACCAACTCCTTCCTAGTGAATTTCTCTCTCGCCCTGGAAGACCCAGATCGTTGCAATAAACGAAATGGGCACCATGGCCAACGAAAATGAAGTCTTTTTTCGGTGGTATCGTTTGTTGGTGAATCGATAAACAATATATCTCCGAATTAGCCTTCGGAACAAATTCCTTCCTCGTGAATTTCGCTCTCGTTTTGGAAGACCCAAATCGTTGCAATCAACGAAATGGGCATGATGGCCGACGAAAATGGGGTCTTTTTTCAGTGGTATTGTTTGTTGGTGAACTAAGAAACAATATATCTCCGAGATAGCCTTCGGAACCAGCTCCTTTCTGGTAAATTTCGCTGCCGCTCTGACAGACACAAATCGTTGCAATAAACGAAATGGGCATTATGGCCAACGCAAATGGACTCTTTTTTCAGTGGTATCGTTTGTTGGTGAACCAACAAACAATATATCCCCGAATTAGCCCTCGGAACCAACTCCTTCCTAGTGAATTTCTCTCTCGCCCTGGAAGACCCAAATCGTTGCAACCAACGAAATGGGCATGATGGCCAACGAAAATGGGGTCTTTTTTCAGTGGTATTGTTTGTTGGTGAACTAAGAAACAATATATCTCCGAATTAGTTTTCGGACCCGACTCCTTTCTAGTAAATTTCGCTCCCGCTCTGACAGACACAAATCGTTGCAATAAACGAAATGGGCACCATGGCCAACGCAAATGGTGTCATTTTTCAGTGGTATCGTTTGTTGGTGAACTAAGAAACAATATATCTCCGAATTAGCCTTCGGAACCAACTCCTTTCTAGTAAATTTCGCTCCCGCCCTGACAAACCCAAATCGTTGCAATAAACGAAATAGACACCATGACCAACGAAAACGGAGTCTTTTTTCGGTGGTATCGTTTGTTGGTGAATCCATAAACAATGTCTCTCCGAATTAGCCTTCGGAACAAATTCCTTCCTCGTGAATTTTTCTCTCGCCCTGGAAGACCCAAATCGTTGCAATCAACGAAATAAGCGACATGGCTAACGAAAATGGAGTCTTTTTTCGGTGGTATCGTTTGTTGGTGAATCCACAAACAATGTATCACCGAATCAGCCTTCGGGACAAATTCCTTCCTGGTGAATTTCGCTTTCGCCCTGGAAGACCCAAATCGTTGCAATCAACGAAATGGGCATGATGGCCGACGAAAATGGGGTCTTTTTTCAGTGGTATTGTTTGTTGGTGAACTAAGAAACAATATATCTCCGAATTAGTTTTCGGAACCGACTCCTTTCTAGTAAATTTCGCTCCCGCTCTGACAGACACAAATCGTTGCAACCAAGGAAATGGGCATGATGGCCAACGAAAATGGGGTCTTTCTCGGTGGTATCGTTTGTTGGTGAACCAACAAACAATATATCTCAGAATTAGCCTTCGGAACCAACTCCTTCCTAGTGAATTTCTCTTTCGCCCTGGAAGACCCAAATCGTTGCAATCAACGTAATAAGCACCATGGCCAACGAAAATGGAATCTTTTTTCGGTGGTATCGTTTGTTGGTGAATCCACAAAAATGTATCACCGAATTAGCCTTCGGGACAAATTCCTTCCTGGTGAATTTCGCTTTCGCCCTGGAAGACCCAAATCGTTGCAATCAACGAAATGGGCATGATGGCCGACGAAAATGGGGTCTTTTTTCAGTGGTATTGTTTGTTGGTGAACTAAGAAACAATATATCTCCGAATTAGTTTTCGGAACCAACTCCTTTCTAGTAAATTTCGCTCCCGCTCTGACAGACACAAATCGTTGCAATAAACGAAATGGGCACCATGGCCAACGCAAATGGAGTCTTTTTTCAGTGGTATCGTTTGTTGGTGAATCCATAAACAATATATCTCCGAATTAGCCTTCGGAAAAAATTCCTTCCTCGTGAATTTCGCTCTCGCCCTGGGAGACCCAGATCGTTGCAATAAACGAAATGGGCACCATGCCCAACGAAAATGGAGTCTTTTTTCGGTGGTATCGTTTGTTGGTGAATCCATAAACAATATATCTCCGAATTAGCCTTCGGAACAAATTCCTTCCTCGTGAATTTCGCTCTCGTTTTGGAAGACCCAAATCGTTGCAGTCAACGAAATGGGCATGATGGCCGACGAAAATGGGGTCTTTTTTCAGTGGTATTGTTTGTTGGTGAACTAAGAAACAATATATCTCCGAATTAGCCTCCGGAACCAACTCCTTTCTAGTAAATTTCGCTGCCGCTCTGACAGACACAAATCGTTGCAATAAACGAAATGGGCACCATGGCCAACGCAAATGGAGTCTTTTTTCAGTGGTATCGTTTGTTGGTGAACCAACAAACAATATATCCCCGAATTAGCCTTCGGAACCAACTCCTTCCTAGTGAATTTCTCTCTCGCCCTGGAAGACCCAAATCGTTGCAATCAACGAAATAAGCACTATGGCCAACGAAAATGGCGTCTTTTTTCGGTGGTATCGTTTGTTGGTGAATCCACAAACAATGTATCACCGAATCAGCCTTCGGGACAAATTCCTTCCTCGTGAATTTCGCTCTCGCCCTGGAAGACCCAAATCGTTGCAATCAACGAAATGGGCATGATGGCCAACGAAAATGGGGTCTTTTTTCAGTGGTATTGTTTGTTGGTGAACTAAGAAACAATATATCTCCGAATTAGTTTTCGGAACCAACTCCTTTCTAGTAAATTTCGCTCCCGCTCTGGCAGACACAAATCGTTGCAATAAACGAAATGGGCACCATGGCCAACGAAAATGGAGTCTGTTTTTCGGTGGTATCGTTTGTTGGTGAATCCATAAACAATGTATCACCGAATTAGCCTTCGGGACAAAGTCCTTCCTCGTGAATTTCGCTCTCGCCCTGTAAGACCCAAATCGTTGCAATCAACGAAATGGGCATGATGGCCAACGAAAATGGGGTCTTTTTTCGGTGGTATCGTTTGGTGGTGAACCAACAAACAATATATCTCAGAATTAGCCTTCGGAACCAACTCCTTCCTAGTGAATTTCTCTCTCGCCCTGGAAGACCCAAATCGTTGCAATAAACGAAATGGGCACCATGGCCAACGAAAATGGAGTCTTTTTTTCGGTGGTATCGTTTGTTGGTGAATCCATAAACAATGTCTCACCGAATTAGCCTTTGGGACAAATTCCTTCCTCGTGAATTTCGCTCTCGCCCTGGAAGACCCAAATCGTTGCAATCAACGAAATGGGCATGATGGCCAACGAAAATGGAGTCTTTTTTCGGTGTTATCGTTTGTTGGTGAATCCATAAACAACATATCTCCGAATTAGCCTTCGGAACAAATTCCTTCCTCGTGAATTTCGCTCTCGTTTTGGAAGACCCAAATCGTTGCAATCGACGAAATGGGCATGATGGCCGACGAAAATGGGGTCTTTTTTCAGTGGTATTGTTTGTTGGTGAGCTAGGAAACAATATATCTCCGAATTAGCCTTCGGAACCAACTCCTTTCTAGTAAATTTCGCTGCCGCTCTGACAGGCCCAAATCGTTGCAATAAACGAAATGGGCACCATGGTCAACGAAAATGGAGTCTGTTTTTCGGTGGTATCGTTTGTTGGTGAATCCATAAACAATGTATCACCGAATTAGCCTTCGGGACAAAGTCCTTCCTCGTGAATTTCGCTCTCGCCCTGGAAGACCCAAATCGTTGCAATCAACGAAATGGGCATGATGGCCAAGGAAAATGAGGTCTTTTTTCGCTAGTATCGTTTGTTGGTGAACCAACAAACAATATATCCCCGAATTAGCCTTCGGAACCAACTCCTTCCTAGTGAATTTCTCTCTCGCCCTGGAAGACCCAAATCGTTGCAATAAACGAAATGGGCACCATGGCCAACGCAAATGGTGTCATTTTTCAGTGGTATCGTTTGTTGGTGAACTAAGAAACAATATATCTCCGAATTAGCCTTCGGAACCAACTCCTTTCTAGTAAATTTCGCTCCCGCCCTGACAAACCCAAATCGTTGCAATAAACGAAATAGACACCATGACCAACGAAAACGGAGTCTTTTTTCGGTGGTATCGTTTGTTGGTGAATCCATAAACAATGTCTCTCCGAATTAGCCTTCGGAACAAATTCCTTCCTCGTGAATTTTTCTCTCGCCCTGGAAGACCCAAATCGTTGCAATCAACGAAATAAGCACCATGGCTAACGAAAATGGAGTCTTTTTTCGGTGGTATCGTTTGTTGGTGAATCCACAAACAATGTATCACCGAATCAGCCTTCGGGACAAATTCCTTCCTCGTGAATTTCGCTCTCGCCCTGAAAGACCCAAATCGTTGCAATCAACGAAATGGGCATGATGGCCAACGAAAATAGGGTCTTTTTTCAGTGGTATTGTTTGTTGGTGAACTAAGAAACAATATATCTCCGAATTAGTTTTCGGAACTAACTCCTTTCTAGTAAATTTCGCTCCCGCTCTGACAGACACAAATCGTTGCAATAAACGAAATGGGCACCATGGCCAACGCAAATGGAGTCTTTTTTCGGTGGTAACGTTTGTTGGTGAATCGATAAACAATATATCTCCGAATTAGCCTTCGGAACAAATTCCTTCCTCGTGAATTTCGCTCTCGTTTTGGAAGACCCAAATCGTTGCAATCAACGAAATGGGCATGATGGCCGACGAAAATGGGGTCTTTTTTCAGTGGTATTGTTTGTTGGTGAACTAAGAAACAATATATCTCCGAGATAGCCTTCGGAACCAGCTCCTTTCTGGTAAATTTCGCTGCCGCTCTGACAGACACAAATCGTTACAATAAACGAAATGGGCATTATGGCCAACGCAAATGGACTCGTTTTTCAGTGGTATCGTTTGTTGGTGAACCAACAAACAATATATCCCCGAATTAGCCCTCGGAACCAACTCCTTCCTAGTGAATTTCTCTCTCGCCCTGGAAGACCCAAATCGTTGCAACCAACGAAATGGGCATGATGGCCAACGAAAATGGGGTCTTTTTTCAGTGGTATTGTTTGTTGGTGAACTAAGAAACAATATATCTCCGAGATAGCCTTCGGAACCAGCTCCTTTCTGGTAAATTTCGCTGCCGCTCTGACAGACACAAATCGTTGCAATAAACGAAATGGGCATTATGGCCAACGCAAATGGACTCTTTTTTCAGTGGTATCGTTTGTTGGTGAACCAACAAACAATATATCCCCGAATTAGCCCTCGGAACCAACTCCTTCCTAGTGAATTTCTCTCTCGCCCTGGAAGACCCAAATCGTTGCAACCAACGAAATGGGCATGATGGCCAACGAAAATGGGGTCTTTTTTCAGTGGTATTGTTTGTTGGTGAACTAAGAAACAATATATCTCCGAATTAGTTTTCGGACCCGACTCCTTTCTAGTAAATTTCGCTCCCGCTCTGACAGACACAAATCGTTGCAATAAACGAAATGGGCACCATGGCCAACGCAAATGGAGTCTTTTTTCAGTGGTATCGTTTGTTGGTGAACCAACAAACAATATATCCCCGAATTAGCCTTCGGAACCAACTCCTTCCTAGTGAATTTCTCTTTCGCCCTGGAAGACCCAAATCGTTGCAATCAACGTAATAAGCACCATGGCCAACGAAAATGGAATCTTTTTTCGGTGGTATCGTTTGTTGGTGAATCCACAAAAAATGTATCACCGAATCAGCCTTCGGGACAAATTCCTTCCTGGTGAATTTCGCTTTCGCCCTGGAAGACCCAAATCGTTGCAATCAACGAAATGGGCATGATGGCCGACGAAAATGGGGTCTTTTTTCAGTGGTATTGTTTGTTGGTGAACTAAGAAACAATATATCTCCGAATTAGTTTTCGGAACCGACTCCTTTCTAGTAAATTTCGCTCCCGCTCTGACAGACACAAATCGTTGCAACCAAGGAAATGGGCATGATGGCCAACGAAAATGGGGTCTTTCTCGGTGGTATCGTTTGTTGGTGAACCAACAAACAATATATCTCAGAATTAGCCTTCGGAACCAACTCCTTCCTAGTGAATTTCTCTTTCGCCCTGGAAGACCCAAATCGTTGCAATCAACGTAATAAGCACCATGGCCAACGAAAATGGAATCTTTTTTCGGTGGTATCGTTTGTTGGTGAATCCACAAAAATGTATCACCGAATCAGCCTTCGGGACAAATTCCTTCCTGGTGAATTTCGCTTTCGCCCTGGAAGACCCAAATCGTTGCAATCAACGAAATGGGCATGATGGCCGACGAAAATGGGGTCTTTTTTCAGTGGTATTGTTTGTTGGTGAACTAAGAAACAATATATCTCCGAATTAGTTTTCGGAACCAACTCCTTTCTAGTAAATTTCGCTCCCGCTCTGACAGACACAAATCGTTGCAATAAACGAAATGGGCACCATGGCCAACGCAAATGGAGTCTTTTTTCAGTGGTATCGTTTGTTGGTGAATCCATAAACAATATATCTCCGAATTAGCCTTCGGAAAAAATTCCTTCCTCGTGAATTTCGCTCTCGCCCTGGGAGACCCAGATCGTTGCAATAAACGAAATGGGCACCATGCCCAACGAAAATGGAGTCTTTTTTCGGTGGTATCGTTTGTTGGTGAATCCATAAACAATATATCTCCGAATTAGCCTTCGGAACAAATTCCTTCCTCGTGAATTTCGCTCTCGTTTTGGAAGACCCAAATCGTTGCAGTCAACGAAATGGGCATGATGGCCGACGAAAATGGGGTCTTTTTTCAGTGGTATTGTTTGTTGGTGAACTAAGAAACAATATATCTCCGAATTAGCCTCCGGAACCAACTCCTTTCTAGTAAATTTCGCTGCCGCTCTGACAGACACAAATCGTTGCAATAAACGAAATGGGCACCATGGCCAACGCAAATGGAGTCTTTTTTCAGTGGTATCGTTTGTTGGTGAACCAACAAACAATATATCCCCGAATTAGCCTTCGGAACCAACTCCTTCCTAGTGAATTTCTCTCTCGCCCTGGAAGACCCAAATCGTTGCAATCAACGAAATAAGCACTATGGCCAACGAAAATGGCGTCTTTTTTCGGTGGTATCGTTTGTTGGTGAATCCACAAACAATGTATCACCGAATCAGCCTTCGGGACAAATTCCTTCCTCGTGAATTTCGCTCTCGCCCTGGAAGACCCAAATCGTTGCAATCAACGAAATGGGCATGATGGCCAACGAAAATGGGGTCTTTTTTCAGTGGTATTGTTTGTTGGTGAACTAAGAAACAATATATCTCCGAATTAGTTTTCGGAACCAACTCCTTTCTAGTAAATTTCGCTCCCGCTCTGGCAGACACAAATCGTTGCAATAAACGAAATGGGCACCATGGCCAACGAAAATGGAGTCTGTTTTTCGGTGGTATCGTTTGTTGGTGAATCCATAAACAATGTATCACCGAATTAGCCTTCGGGACAAAGTCCTTCCTCGTGAATTTCGCTCTCGCCCTGTAAGACCCAAATCGTTGCAATCAACGAAATGGGCATGATGGCCAACGAAAATGGGGTCTTTTTTCGGTGGTATCGTTTGGTGGTGAACCAACAAACAATATATCTCAGAATTAGCCTTTGGAACCAACTCCTTCCTAGTGAATTTCTCTCTCGCCCTGGAAGACCCAAATCGTTGCAATAAACGAAATGGGCACCATGGCCAACGAAAATGGAGTCTTTTTTTCGGTGGTATCGTTTGTTGGTGAATCCATAAACAATGTCTCACCGAATTAGCCTTTGGGACAAATTCCTTCCTCGTGAATTTCGCTCTCGCCCTGGAAGACCCAAATCGTTGCAATCAACGAAATGGGCATGATGGCCAACGAAAATGGAGTCTTTTTTCGGTGTTATCGTTTGTTGGTGAATCCATAAACAACATATCTCCGAATTAGCCTTCGGAACAAATTCCTTCCTCGTGAATTTCGCTCTCGCCCTGGAAGACCCAAATCGTTGCAATCGACGAAATGGGCATGATGGCCGACGAAAATGGGGTCTTTTTTCAGTGGTATTGTTTGTTGGTGAGCTAGGAAACAATATATCTCCGAATTAGCCTTCGGAACCAACTCCTTTCTAGTAAATTTCGCTGCCGCTCTGACAGGCCCAAATCGTTGCAATAAACGAAATGGGCACCATGGTCAACGAAAATGGAGTCTGTTTTTCGGTGGTATCGTTTGTTGGTGAATCCATAAACAATGTATCACCGAATTAGCCTTCGGGACAAAGTCCTTCCTCGTGAATTTCGCTCTCGCCCTGGAAGACCCAAATCGTTGCAATCAACGAAATGGGCATGATGGCCAAGGAAAATGAGGTCTTTTTTCGCTAGTATCGTTTGTTGGCGAACCAACAAACAATATATCCCCGAATTAGCCTTCGGAACCAACTCCTTCCTAGTGAATTTCTCTCTCGCCCTGGAAGACCCAAATCGTTGCAATAAACGAAATGGGCACCATGGCCAACGCAAATGGTGTCATTTTTCAGTGGTATCGTTTGTTGGTGAACTAAGAAACAATATATCTCCGAATTAGCCTTCGGAACCAACTCCTTTCTAGTAAATTTCGCTCCCGCCCTGACAAACCCAAATCGTTGCAATAAACGAAATAGACACCATGACCAACGAAAACGGAGTCTTTTTTCGGTGGTATCGTTTGTTGGTGAATCCATAAACAATGTCTCTCCGAATTAGCCTTCGGAACAAATTCCTTCCTCGTGAATTTTTCTCTCGCCCTGGAAGACCCAAATCGTTGCAATCAACGAAATAAGCACCATGGCTAACGAAAATGGAGTCTTTTTTCGGTGGTATCGTTTGTTGGTGAATCCACAAACAATGTATCACCGAATCAGCCTTCGGGACAAATTCCTTCCTCGTGAATTTCGCTCTCGCCCTGAAAGACCCAAATCGTTGCAATCAACGAAATGGGCATGATGGCCAACGAAAATAGGGTCTTTTTTCAGTGGTATTGTTTGTTGGTGAACTAAGAAACAATATATCTCCGAATTAGTTTTCGGAACTAACTCCTTTCTAGTAAATTTCGCTCCCGCTCTGACAGACACAAATCGTTGCAATAAACGAAATGGGCACCATGGCCAACGCAAATGGAGTCTTTTTTCGGTGGTAACGTTTGTTGGTGAATCGATAAACAATATATCTCCGAATTAGCCTTCGGAACAAATTCCTTCCTCGTGAATTTCGCTCTCGTTTTGGAAGACCCAAATCGTTGCAATCAACGAAATGGGCATGATGGCCGACGAAAATGGGGTCTTTTTTCAGTGGTATTGTTTGTTGGTGAACTAAGAAACAATATATCTCCGAGATAGCCTTCGGAACCAGCTCCTTTCTGGTAAATTTCGCTGCCGCTCTGACAGACACAAATCGTTGCAATAAACGAAATGGGCATTATGGCCAACGCAAATGGACTCGTTTTTCAGTGGTATCGTTTGTTGGTGAACCAACAAACAATATATCCCCGAATTAGCCCTCGGAACCAACTCCTTCCTAGTGAATTTCTCTCTCGCCCTGGAAGACCCAAATCGTTGCAACCAACGAAATGGGCATGATGGCCAACGAAAATGGGGTCTTTTTTCAGTGGTATTGTTTGTTGGTGAACTAAGAAACAATATATCTCCGAGATAGCCTTCGGAACCAGCTCCTTTCTGGTAAATTTCGCTGCCGCTCTGACAGACACAAATCGTTGCAATAAACGAAATGGGCATTATGGCCAACGCAAATGGACTCTTTTTTCAGTGGTATCGTTTGTTGGTGAACCAACAAACAATATATCCCCGAATTAGCCCTCGGAACCAACTCCTTCCTAGTGAATTTCTCTCTCGCCCTGGAAGACCCAAATCGTTGCAACCAACGAAATGGGCATGATGGCCAACGAAAATGGGGTCTTTTTTCAGTGGTATTGTTTGTTGGTGAACTAAGAAACAATATATCTCCGAATTAGTTTTCGGACCCGACTCCTTTCTAGTAAATTTCGCTCCCGCTCTGACAGACACAAATCGTTGCAATAAACGAAATGGGCACCATGGCCAACGCAAATGGAGTCTTTTTTCAGTGGTATCGTTTGTTGGTGAACCAACAAACAATATATCCCCGAATTAGCCTTCGGAACCAACTCCTTCCTAGTGAATTTCTCTTTCGCCCTGGAAGACCCAAATCGTTGCAATCAACGTAATAAGCACCATGGCCAACGAAAATGGAATCTTTTTTCGGTGGTATCGTTTGTTGGTGAATCCACAAAAAATGTATCACCGAATCAGCCTTCGGGACAAATTCCTTCCTGGTGAATTTCGCTTTCGCCCTGGAAGACCCAAATCGTTGCAATCAACGAAATGGGCATGATGGCCGACGAAAATGGGGTCTTTTTTCAGTGGTATTGTTTGTTGGTGAACTAAGAAACAATATATCTCCGAATTAGTTTTCGGAACCGACTCCTTTCTAGTAAATTTCGCTCCCGCTCTGACAGACACAAATCGTTGCAACCAAGGAAATGGGCATGATGTCCAACGAAAATGGGGTCTTTCTCGGTGGTATCGTTTGTTGGTGAACCAACAAACAATATATCTCAGAATTAGCCTTCGGAACCAACTCCTTCCTAGTGAATTTCTCTTTCGCCCTGGAAGACCCAAATCGTTGCAATCAACGTAATAAGCACCATGGCCAACGAAAATGGAATCTTTTTTCGGTGGTATCGTTTGTTGGTGAATCCACAAAAATGTATCACCGAATCAGCCTTCGGGACAAATTCCTTCCTGGTGAATTTCGCTTTCGCCCTGGAAGACCCAAATCGTTGCAATCAACGAAATGGGCATGATGGCCGACGAAAATGGGGTCTTTTTTCAGTGGTATTGTTTGTTGGTGAACTAAGAAACAATATATCTCCGAATTAGTTTTCGGAACCAACTCCTTTCTAGTAAATTTCGCTCCCGCTCTGACAGACACAAATCGTTGCAATAAACGAAATGGGCACCATGGCCAACGCAAATGGAGTCTTTTTTCAGTGGTATCGTTTGTTGGTGAATCCATAAACAATATATCTCCGAATTAGCCTTCGGAAAAAATTCCTTCCTCGTGAATTTCGCTCTCGCCCTGGGAGACCCAGATCGTTGCAATAAACGAAATGGGCACCATGCCCAACGAAAATGGAGTCTTTTTTCGGTGGTATCGTTTGTTGGTGAATCCATAAACAATATATCTCCGAATTAGCCTTCGGAACAAATTCCTTCCTCGTGAATTTCGCTCTCGTTTTGGAAGACCCAAATCGTTGCAGTCAACGAAATGGGCATGATGGCCGACGAAAATGGGGTCTTTTTTCAGTGGTATTGTTTGTTGGTGAACTAAGAAACAATATATCTCCGAATTAGCCTCCGGAACCAACTCCTTTCTAGTAAATTTCGCTGCCGCTCTGACAGACACAAATCGTTGCAATAAACGAAATGGGCACCATGGCCAACGCAAATGGAGTCTTTTTTCAGTGGTATCGTTTGTTGGTGAACCAACAAACAATATATCCCCGAATTAGCCTTCGGAACCAACTCCTTCCTAGTGAATTTCTCTCTCGCCCTGGAAGACCCAAATCGTTGCAATCAACGAAATAAGCACTATGGCCAACGAAAATGGCGTCTTTTTTCGGTGGTATCGTTTGTTGGTGAATCCACAAACAATGTATCACCGAATCAGCCTTCGGGACAAATTCCTTCCTCGTGAATTTCGCTCTCGCCCTGGAAGACCCAAATCGTTGCAATCAACGAAATGGGCATGATGGCCAACGAAAATGGGGTCTTTTTTCAGTGGTATTGTTTGTTGGTGAACTAAGAAACAATATATCTCCGAATTAGTTTTCGGAACCAACTCCTTTCTAGTAAATTTCGCTCCCGCTCTGACAGACACAAATCGTTGCAATAAACGAAATGGGCACCATGGCCAACGAAAATGGAGTCTGTTTTTCGGTGGTATCGTTTGTTGGTGAATCCATAAACAATGTATCACCGAATTAGCCTTCGGGACAAAGTCCTTCCTCGTGAATTTCGCTCTCGCCCTGTAAGACCCAAATCGTTGCAATCAACGAAATGGGCATGATGGCCAACGAAAATGGGGTCTTTTTTCGGTGGTATCGTTTGGTGGTGAACCAACAAACAATATATCTCAGAATTAGCCTTCGGAACCAACTCCTTCCTAGTGAATTTCTCTCTCGCCCTGGAAGACCCAAATCGTTGCAATAAACGAAATGGGCACCATGGCCAACGAAAATGGAGTCTTTTTTTCGGTGGTATCGTTTGTTGGTGAATCCATAAACAATGTCTCACCGAATTAGCCTTTGGGACAAATTCCTTCCTCGTGAATTTCGCTCTCGCCCTGGAAGACCCAAATCGTTGCAATCAACGAAATGGGCATGATGGCCAACGAAAATGGAGTCTTTTTTCGGTGTTATCGTTTGTTGGTGAATCCATAAACAACATATCTCCGAATTAGCCTTCGGAACAAATTCCTTCCTCGTGAATTTCGCTCTCGTTTTGGAAGACCCAAATCGTTGCAATCGACGAAATGGGCATGATGGCCGACGAAAATGGGGTCTTTTTTCAGTGGTATTGTTTGTTGGTGAGCTAGGAAACAATATATCTCCGAATTAGCCTTCGGAACCAACTCCTTTCTAGTAAATTTCGCTGCCGCTCTGACAGGCCCAAATCGTTGCAATAAACGAAATGGGCACCATGGTCAACGAAAATGGAGTCTGTTTTTCGGTGGTATCGTTTGTTGGTGAATCCATAAACAATGTATCACCGAATTAGCCTTCGGGACAAAGTCCTTCCTCGTGAATTTCGCTCTCGCCCTGGAAGACCCAAATCGTTGCAATCAACGAAATGGGCATGATGGCCAAGGAAAATGAGGTCTCTTTTCGCTAGTATCGTTTGTTGGTGAACCAACAAACAATATATCCCCGAATTAGCCTTCGGAACCAACTCCTTCCTAGTGAATTTCTCTCTCGCCCTGGAAGACCCAAATCGTTGCAATAAACGAAATGGGCACCATGGCCAACGCAAATGGTGTCATTTTTCAGTGGTATCGTTTGTTGGTGAACTAAGAAACAATATATCTCCGAATTAGCCTTCGGAACCAACTCCTTTCTAGTAAATTTCGCTCCCGCCCTGACAAACCCAAATCGTTGCAATAAACGAAATAGACACCATGACCAACGAAAACGGAGTCTTTTTTCGGTGGTATCGTTTGTTGGTGAATCCATAAACAATGTCTCTCCGAATTAGCCTTCGGAACAAATTCCTTCCTCGTGAATTTTTCTCTCGCCCTGGAAGACCCAAATCGTTGCAATCAACGAAATAAGCACCATGGCTAACGAAAATGGAGTCTTTTTTCGGTGGTATCGTTTGTTGGTGAATCCACAAACAATGTATCACCGAATCAGCCTTCGGGACAAATTCCTTCCTCGTGAATTTCGCTCTCGCCCTGAAAGACCCAAATCGTTGCAATCAACGAAATGGGCATGATGGCCAACGAAAATAGGGTCTTTTTTCAGTGGTATTGTTTGTTGGTGAACTAAGAAACAATATATCTCCGAATTAGTTTTCGGAACTAACTCCTTTCTAGTAAATTTCGCTCCCGCTCTGACAGACACAAATCGTTGCAATAAACGAAATGGGCACCATGGCCAACGCAAATGGAGTCTTTTTTCGGTGGTAACGTTTGTTGGTGAATCCATAAACAATGTATCACCGAATCAGCCTTCGGGACAAATTCCTTCCTCGTGAATTTCGCTCTCGCCCTGGAAGACCCAAATCGTTGCAATCAACGAAATCGGCATGATGGCCAAGGAAAATGGGGTCTTTTTTCGGTGGTATCGTTTGTTGGTGGATCCATAAAATATATCTCCGAATTAGCCTTCGGAAAAAATTCCTTCCTCGTGAATTTCGCTCTCGCCCTGGAAGACGCAAATCGTTGCAATCAACGAAATGGGCATGATGGCCAACGAAAATGGGGTCTTTTTTCGGTGGTATCGTTTGTTGGTGAATCAACAAACAATATATCTCAGAATTAGCCTTCGGAACCAACTCCTTCCTAGTGAATTTCTCTCTCGCCCTGGAAGACCCAAATCGTTGCAATCAACGAAATGGGCACCATGGCCAACGAAAAAGGAGTCTTTTTTCGGTGGTATCGTTTGTTGGTGAACCAACAAACAATATATCTCCGAATTAGCCTTCGGAACAAATTCCTTCCTAGTGAATTTCTCTCTCGCCCTGGAAGACCCAGATCGTTGCAATAAACGAAATGGGCACCATGCCCAACGAAAATGGAGTCTTTTTTCGGTGGTATCGTTTGTTGGTGAATCCATAAACAATATATCTCCGAATTAGCCTTCGGAACAAATTCCTTCCTCGTGAATTTCGCTCTCGTTCTGGAAGACCCAAATCGTTGCAATCAACGAAATGGGCATGATGGCCGACGAAAATGGGGTCTTTTTTCAGTGGTATTGTTTGTTGGTGAACTAAGAAACAATATATCCCCGAATTAGCCCTCGGAACCAACTCCTTCCTAGTGAATTTCTCTCTCGCCCTGGAAGACCCAAATCGTTGCAACCAACGAAATGGGCACCATGGCCAACGCAAATGGAGTCTTTTTTCAGTGGTATCGTTTGTTGGTGGACCAACAAAAAATATATCCCCGAATTAGCCCTCGGAACCAACTCCTTCCTAGTGAATTTCTCTCTCGCCCTGGAAGACCCAAATCGTTGCAACCAACGAAATGGGCATGATGGCCAACGAAAATGGGGTCTTTTTTCAGTGGTATTGTTTGTTGGTGAACTAAGAAACAATATATCTCCGAATTAGCCTTCGGAACCAACTCCTTTCTAGTAAATTTCGCTCCCGCCCTGACAAACCCAAATCGTTGCAATAAACGAAATGGGCACCATGACCAACGAAAACGGGGTCTTTTTTCGGTGGTATCGTTTGTTGGTGAATCCATAAACAATGTCCCTCCGAATTAGTTTTCGGAACCAACTCCTTTCTAGTAAATTTCGCTCCCGCTCTGACAGACACAAATCGTTGCAATAAACGAAATGGGCACCATGGCCAACGGAAATGGTGTCTTTTTTCAGTGGTATCGTTTGTTGGTGAACTAAGAAACAATATATCTCCGAATTAGCCTTCGGAAGAAACTCCTCTCTAGTAAATTTCGCTCCCGCCCTGACAAACCCAAATCGTTGCAATAAACGAAATAGGCACCATGGCCAACGAAAATGGCGTCTTTTTTCGGTGGTATCGTTTGTTGGTGAATCCATAAACAATGTCTCTCCGAATTAGCCTTCGGAACAAATTCCTTCCTCGTGAATTTCTCTCTCGCCCTGGAAGACCCAAATCGTTGCAATCAACGAAATAAGCACCATGGCCAACGAAAATGGAGTCTTTTTTCGGTGGTAACGTTTGTTGGTGAATCCATAAACAATGTATCACCGAATCAGCCTTCGGGACAAATTCCTTCCTCGTGAATTTCGCTCTCGCCCTGGAAGACCCAAATCGTTGCAATCAACGAAATCGGCATGATGGCCAAGGAAAATGGGGTCTTTTTTCGGTGGTATCGTTTGTTGGTGGATCCATAAAATATATCTCCGAATTAGCCTTCGGAAAAAATTCCTTCCTCGTGAATTTCGCTCTCGCCCTGGAAGACGCAAATCGTTGCAATCAACGAAATGGGCATGATGGCCAACGAAAATGGGGTCTTTTTTCGGTGGTATCGTTTGTTGGTGAATCAACAAACAATATATCTCAGAATTAGCCTTCGGAACCAACTCCTTCCTAGTGAATTTCTCTCTCGCCCTGGAAGACCCAAATCGTTGCAATCAACGAAATGGGCACCATGGCCAACGAAAAAGGAGTCTTTTTTCGGTGGTATCGTTTGTTGGTGAACCAACAAACAATATATCTCAGAATTAGCCTTCGGAACCAACTCCTTCATAGTGAATTTCTCTCTCGCCCTGGAAGACCCAAATCGTTGCAATCAACGAAATGGGCACCATGGCCAACGAAAATAGGGTCTTTTTTCGGTGGTATCGTTCGTTGGTGAACCAACAAACAATATATCCCCGAATTAGCCTTCGGAACCAACTCCTTCCTAGTGAATTTCTCTCTCGCCCTGGAAGACCCAGATCGTTGCAATAAACGAAATGGGCACCATGGCCAACGAAAATGAAGTCTTTTTTCGGTGGTATCGTTTGTTGGTGAATCGATAAACAATATATCTCCGAATTAGCCTTCGGAACAAATTCCTTCCTCGTGAATTTCGCTCTCGTTTAGGAAGACCCAAATCGTTGCAATCAACGAAATGGGCATGATGGCCGACGAAAATGGGGTCTTTTTTCAGTGGTATTGTTTGTTGGTGAACTAAGAAACAATATATCTCCGAGATAGCCTTCGGAACCAGCTCCTTTCTGGTAAATTTCGCTGCCGCTCTGACAGACACAAATCGTTGCAATAAACGAAATGGGCATTATGGCCAACGCAAATGGACTCTTTTTTCAGTGGTATCGTTTGTTGGTGAACCAACAAACAATATATCCCCGAATTAGCCCTCGGAACCAACTCCTTCCTAGTGAATTTCTCTCTCGCCCTGGAAGACCCAAATCGTTGCAACCAACGAAATGGGCATGATGGCCAACGAAAATGGGGTCTTTTTTCAGTGGTATTGTTTGTTGGTGAACTAAGAAACAATATATCTCCGAGATAGCCTTCGGAACCAGCTCCTTTCTGGTAAATTTCGCTGCCGCTCTGACAGACACAAATCGTTGCAATAAACGAAATGGGCATTATGGCCAACGCAAATGGACTCTTTTTTGAGTGGTATCGTTTGTTGGTGAACGAACAAACAATATATCCCCGAATTAGCCCTCGGAACCAACTCCTTCCTAGTGAATTTCTCTCTCGCCCTGGAAGACCCAAATCGTTGCAACCAACGAAATGGGCATGATGGCCAACGAAAATGGGGTCTTTTTTCAGTGGTATTGTTTGTTGGTGAACTAAGAAACAATATATCTCCGAATTAGTTTTCGGACCCGACTCCTTTCTAGTAAATTTCGCTCCCGCTCTGACAGACACAAATCGTTGCAATAAACGAAATGGGCACCATGGCCAACGCAAATGGAGTCTTTTTTCAGTGGTATCGTTTGTTGGTGAACCAACAAACAATATATCCCCGAATTAGCCTTCGGAACCAACTCCTTCCTAGTGAATTTCTCTTTCGCCCTGGAAGACCCAAATCGTTGCAATCAACGTAATAAGCACCATGGCCAACGAAAATGGAATCTTTTTTCGGTGGTATCGTTTGTTGGTGAATCCACAAAAAATGTATCACCGAATCAGCCTTCGGGACAAATTCCTTCCTGGTGAATTTCGCTTTCGCCCTGGAAGACCCAAATCGTTGCAATCAACGAAATGGGCATGATGGCCGACGAAAATGGGGTCTTTTTTCAGTGGTATTGTTTGTTGGTGAACTAAGAAACAATATATCTCCGAATTAGTTTTCGGAACCGACTCCTTTCTAGTAAATTTCGCTCCCGCTCTGACAGACACAAATCGTTGCAACCAAGGAAATGGGCATGATGGCCAACGAAAATGGGGTCTTTCTCGGTGGTATCGTTTGTTGGTGAACCAACAAACAATATATCTCAGAATTAGCCTTCGGAACCAACTCCTTCCTAGTGAATTTCTCTTTCGCCCTGGAAGACCCAAATCGTTGCAATCAACGTAATAAGCACCATGGCCAACGAAAATGGAATCTTTTTTCGGTGGTATCGTTTGTTGGTGAATCCACAAAAATGTATCACCGAATCAGCCTTCGGGACAAATTCCTTCCTGGTGAATTTCGCTTTCGCCCTGGAAGACCCAAATCGTTGCAATCAACGAAATGGGCATGATGGCCGACGAAAATGGGGTCTTTTTTCAGTGGTATTGTTTGTTGGTGAACTAAGAAACAATATATCTCCGAATTAGTTTTCGGAACCAACTCCTTTCTAGTAAATTTCGCTCCCGCTCTGACAGACACAAATCGTTGCAATAAACGAAATGGGCACCATGGCCAACGCAAATGGAGTCTTTTTTCAGTGGTATCGTTTGTTGGTGAATCCATAAACAATATATCTCCGAATTAGCCTTCGGAAAAAATTCCTTCCTCGTGAATTTCGCTCTCGCCCTGGGAGACCCAGATCGTTGCAATAAACGAAATGGGCACCATGCCCAACGAAAATGGAGTCTTTTTTCGGTGGTATCGTTTGTTGGTGAATCCATAAACAATATATCTCCGAATTAGCCTTCGGAACAAATTCCTTCCTCGTGAATTTCGCTCTCGTTTTGGAAGACCCAAATCGTTGCAGTCAACGAAATGGGCATGATGGCCGACGAAAATGGGGTCTTTTTTCAGTGGTATTGTTTGTTGGTGAACTAAGAAACAATATATCTCCGAATTAGCCTCCGGAACCAACTCCTTTCTAGTAAATTTCGCTGCCGCTCTGACAGACACAAATCGTTGCAATAAACGAAATGGGCATTATGGCCAACGCAAATGGACTCTTTTTTCAGTGGTATCGTTTGTTGGTGAACCAACAAACAATATATCCCCGAATTAGCCCTCGGAACCAACTCCTTCCTAGTGAATTTCTCTCTCGCCCTGGAAGACCCAAATCGTTGCAACCAACGAAATGGGCATGATGGCCAACGAAAATGGGGTCTTTTTTCAGTGGTATTGTTTGTTGGTGAACTAAGAAACAATATATCTCCGAATTAGTTTTCGGAACCGACTCCTTTCTAGTAAATTTCGCTCCCGCTCTGACAGACACAAATCGTTGCAATAAACGAAATGGGCACCATGGCCAACGCAAATGGAGTCTTTTTTCAGTGGTATCGTTTGTTGGTGAACCAACAAACAATATATCCCCGAATTAGCCTTAGGAACCAACTCCTTCCTAGTGAATTTCTCTCTCGCCCTGGAAGACCCAAATCGTTGCAATCAACGAAATAAGCACTATGGCCAACGAAAATGGCGTCTTTTTCGGTGGTATCGTTTGTTGGTGAATCCACAAACAATGTATCACCGAATCAGCCTTCGGGACAAATTCCTTCCTCGTGAATTTCGCTCTCGCCCTGGAAGACCCAAATCGTTGCAATCAACGAAATGGGCATGATGGCCAACGAAAATGGGGTCTTTTTTCAGTGGTATTGTTTGTTGGTGAACTAAGAAACAATATATCTCCGAATTAGTTTTCGGAACCAACTCCTTTCTAGTAAATTTCGCTCCCGCTCTGACAGACACAAATCGTTGCAATAAACGAAATGGGCACCATGGCCAACGAAAATGGAGTCTGTTTTTCGGTGGTATCGTTTGTTGGTGAATCCATAAACAATGTATCACCGAATTAGCCTTCGGGACAAAGTCCTTCCTCGTGAATTTCGCTCTCGCCCTGTAAGACCCAAATCGTTGCAATCAACGTAATGGGCATGATGGCCAACGAAAATGGGGTCTTTTTTCGGTGGTATCGTTTGGTGGTGAACCAACAAACAATATATCTCAGAATTAGCCTTCGGAACCAACTCCTTCCTAGTGAATTTCTCTCTCGCCCTGGAAGACCCAAATCGTTGCAATAAACGAAATGAGCACCATGGCCAACGAAAATGGAGTCTTTTTTTCGGTGGTATCGTTTGTTGGTGAATCCATAAACAATGTCTCACCGAATTAGCCTTTGGGACAAATTCCTTCCTCGTGAATTTCGCTCTCGCCCTGGAAGACCCAAATCGTTGCAATCAACGAAATGGGCATGATGGCCAACGAAAATGGAGTCTTTTTTCGGTGTTATCGTTTGTTGGTGAATGCATAAACAACATATCTCCGAATTAGCCTTCGGAACAAATTCCTTCCTCGTGAATTTCGCTCTCGTTTTGGAAGACCCAAATCGTTGCAATCGACGAAATGGGCATGATGGCCGACGAAAATGGGGTCTTTTTTCAGTGGTATTGTTTGTTGGTGAGCTAGGAAACAATATATCTCCGAATTAGCCGTCGGAACCAACTCCTTTCTAGTAAATTTCGCTGCCGCTCTGACAGGCCCAAATCGTTGCAATAAACGAAATGGGCACCATGGTCAACGAAAATGGAGTCTGTTTTTCGGTGGTATCGTTTGTTGGTGAATCCATAAACAATGTATCACCGAATTAGCCTTCGGGACAAAGTCCTTCCTCGTGAATTTCGCTCTCGCCCTGGAAGACCCAAATCGTTGCAATCAACGAAATGGGCATGATGGCCAAGGAAAATGGGGTCTTTTTTCGCTAGTATCGTTTGTTGGTGAACCAACAAACAATATATCCCCGAATTAGCCTTCGGAACCAACTCCTTCCTAGTGAATTTCTCTCTCGCCCTGGAAGACCCAAATCGTTGCAATAAACGAAATGGGCACCATGGCCAACGCAAATGGTGTCATTTTTCAGTGGTATCGTTTGTTGGTGAACTAAGAAACAATATATCTCCGAATTAGCCTTCGGAACCAACTCCTTTCTAGTAAATTTCGCTCCCGCCCTGACAAACCCAAATCGTTGCAATAAACGAAATAGACACCATGACCAACGAAAACGGAGTCTTTTTTCGGTGGTATCGTTTGTTGGTGAATCCATAAACAATGTCTCTCCGAATTAGCCTTCGGAACAAATTCCTTCCTCGTGAATTTTTCTCTCGCCCTGGAAGACCCAAATCGTTGCAATCAACGAAATAAGCACCATGGCTAACGAAAATGGAGTCTTTTTTCGGTGGTATCGTTTGTTGGTGAATCCACAAACAATGTATCACCGAATCAGCCTTCGGGACAAATTCCTTCCTCGTGAATTTCGCTCTCGCCCTGAAAGACCCAAATCGTTGCAATCAACGAAATGGGCATGATGGCCAACGAAAATAGGGTCTTTTTTCAGTGGTATTGTTTGTTGGTGAACTAAGAAACAATATATCTCCGAATTAGTTTTCGGAACTAACTCCTTTCTAGTAAATTTCGCTCCCGCTCTGACAGACACAAATCGTTGCAATAAACGAAATGGGCACCATGGCCAACGCAAATGGAGTCTTTTTTCGGTGGTAACGTTCGTTGGTGAATCCATAAACAATGTATCACCGAATCAGCCTTCGGGACAAATTCCTTCCTCGTGAATTTCGCTCTCGCCCTGGAAGACCCAAATCGTTGCAATCAACGAAATCGGCATGATGGCCAAGGAAAATGGGGTCTTTTTTCGGTGGTATCGTTTGTTGGTGGATCCATAAAATATATCTCCGAATTAGCCTTCGGAAAAAATTCCTTCCTCGTGAATTTCGCTCTCGCCCTGGAAGACGCAAATCGTTGCAATCAACGAAATGGGCATGATGGCCAACGAAAATGGGGTCTTTTTTCGGTGGTATCGTTTGTTGGTGAACCAACAAACAATATATCCCCGAATTAGCCTTCGAAACCAACTCCTTCCTAGTGAATTTCTCTCTCGCCCTGGAAGACCCAGATGGTTGCAATAAACGAAATGGGCACCATGCCCAACGAAAATGGAGTCTTTTTTCGGTGGTATCGTTTGTTGGTGAATCCATAAACAATATATCTCCGAATTAGCCTTCGGAAAAAATTCCTTCCTCGTGAATTTCGCTCTCGCCCTGGAAGACGCAAATCGTTGCAATCAACGAAATGGGCATGATGGCCAACGAAAATGGGGTCTTTTTTCGGTGGTATCGTTTGTTGGTGAATCAACAAACAATATATCTCAGAATTAGCCTTCGGAACCAACTCCTTCCTAGTGAATTTCTCTCTCGCCCTGGAAGACCCAAATCGTTGCAATCAACGAAATGGGCACCATGGCCAACGAAAAAGGAGTCTTTTTTCGGTGGTATCGTTTGTTGGTGAACCAACAAACAATATATCTCAGAATTAGCCTTCGGAACCAACTCCTTCATAGTGAATTTCTCTCTCGCCCTGGAAGACCCAAATCGTTGCAATCAACGAAATGGGCACCATGGCCAACGAAAATAGGGTCTTTTTTCGGTGGTATCGTTCGTTGGTGAACCAACAAACAATATATCCCCGAATTAGCCTTCGGAACCAACTCCTTCCTAGTGAATTTCTCTCTCGCCCTGGAAGACCCAGATCGTTGCAATAAACGAAATGGGCACCATGGCCAACGAAAATGAAGTCTTTTTTCGGTGGTATCGTTTGTTGGTGAATCGATAAACAATATATCTCCGAATTAGCCTTCGGAACAAATTCCTTCCTCGTGAATTTCGCTCTCGTTTTGGAAGACCCAAATCGTTGCAATCAACGAAATGGGCATGATGGCCGACGAAAATGGGGTCTTTTTTCAGTGGAATTGTTTGTTGGTGAACTAAGAAACAATATATCTCCGAGATAGCCTTCGGAACCAGCTCCTTTCTGGTAAATTTCGCTGCCGCTCTGACAGACACAAATCGTTGCAATAAACGAAATGGGCATTATGGCCAACGCAAATGGACTCTTTTTTCAGTGGTATCGTTTGTTGGTGAACCAACAAACAATATATCCCCGAATTAGCCCTCGGAACCAACTCCTTCCTAGTGAATTTCTCTCTCGCCCTGGAAGACCCAAATCGTTGCAACCAACGAAATGGGCATGATGGCCAACGAAAATGGGGTCTTTTTTCAGTGGTATTGTTTGTTGGTGAACTAAGAAACAATATATCTCCGAGATAGCCTTCGGAACCAGCTCCTTTCTGGTAAATTTCGCTGCCGCTCTGACAGACACAAATCGTTGCAATAAACGAAATGGGCATTATGGCCAACGCAAATGGACTCTTTTTTGAGTGGTATCGTTTGTTGGTGAACGAACAAACAATATATCCCCGAATTAGCCCTCGGAACCAACTCCTTCCTAGTGAATTTCTCTCTCGCCCTGGAAGACCCAAATCGTTGCAACCAACGAAATGGGCATGATGGCCAACGAAAATGGGGTCTTTTTTCAGTGGTATTGTTTGTTGGTGAACTAAGAAACAATATATCTCCGAATTAGTTTTCGGACCCGACTCCTTTCTAGTAAATTTCGCTCCCGCTCTGACAGACACAAATCGTTGCAATAAACGAAATGGGCACCATGGCCAACGCAAATGGAGTCTTTTTTCAGTGGTATCGTTTGTTGGTGAACCAACAAACAATATATCCCCGAATTAGCCTTCGGAACCAACTCCTTCCTAGTGAATTTCTCTTTCGCCCTGGAAGACCCAAATCGTTGCAATCAACGTAATAAGCACCATGGCCAACGAAAATGGAATCTTTTTTCGGTGGTATCGTTTGTTGGTGAATCCACAAAAAATGTATCACCGAATCAGCCTTCGGGACAAATTCCTTCCTGGTGAAATTCGCTTTCGCCCTGGAAGACCCAAATCGTTGCAATCAACGAAATGGGCATGATGGCCGACGAAAATGGGGTCTTTTTTCCGTGGTATTGTTTGTTGGTGAACTAAGAAACAATATATCTCCGAATTAGTTTTCGGAACCGACTCCTTTCTAGTAAATTTCGCTCCCGCTCTGACAGACACAAATCGTTGCAACCAAGGAAATGGGCATGATGGCCAACGAAAATGGGGTCTTTCTCGGTGGTATCGTTTGTTGGTGAACCAACAAACAATATATCTCAGAATTAGCCTTCGGAACCAACTCCTTCCTAGTGAATTTCTCTTTCGCCCTGGAAGACCCAAATCGTTGCAATCAACGTAATAAGCACCATGGCCAACGAAAATGGAATCTTTTTTCGGTGGTATCGTTTGTTGGTGAATCCACAAAAATGTATCACCGAATCAGCCTTCGGGACAAATTCCTTCCTGGTGAATTTCGCTTTCGCCCTGGAAGACCCAAATCGTTGCAATCAACGAAATGGGCATGATGGCCGACGAAAATGGGGTCTTTTTTCAGTGGTATTGTTTGTTGGTGAACTAAGAAACAATATATCTCCGAATTAGTTTTCGGAACCAACTCCTTTCTAGTAAATTTCGCTCCCGCTCTGACAGACACAAATCGTTGCAATAAACGAAATGGGCACCATGGCCAACGCAAATGGAGTCTTTTTTCAGTGGTATCGTTTGTTGGTGAATCCATAAACAATATATCTCCGAATTAGCCTTCGGAAAAAATTCCTTCCTCGTGAATTTCGCTCTCGCCCTGGGAGACCCAGATCGTTGCAATAAACGAAATGGGCACCATGCCCAACGAAAATGGAGTCTTTTTTCGGTGGTATCGTTTGTTGGTGAATCCATAAACAATATATCTCCGAATTAGCCTTCGGAACAAATTCCTTCCTCGTGAATTTCGCTCTCGTTTTGGAAGACCCAAATCGTTGCAGTCAACGAAATGGGCATGATGGCCGACGAAAATGGGGTCTTTTTTCAGTGGTATTGTTTGTTGGTGAACTAAGAAACAATATATCTCCGAATTAGCCTCCGGAACCAACTCCTTTCTAGTAAATTTCGCTGCCGCTCTGACAGACACAAATCGTTGCAATAAACGAAATGGGCATTATGGCCAACGCAAATGGACTCTTTTTTCAGTGGTATCGTTTGTTGGTGAACCAACAAACAATATGTCCCCGAATTAGCCCTCGGAACCAACTCCTTCCTAGTGAATTTCTCTCTCGCCCTGGAAGACCCAAATCGTTGCAACCAACGAAATGGGCATGATGGTCAACGAAAATGGGGTCTTTTTTCAGTGGTATTGTTTGTTGGTGAACTAAGAAACAATATATCTCCGAATTAGTTTTCGGAACCGACTCCTTTCTAGTAAATTTCGCTCCCGCTCTGACAGACACAAATCGTTGCAATAAACGAAATGGGCACCATGGCCAACGCAAATGGAGTCTTTTTTCAGTGGTATCGTTTGTTGGTGAACCAACAAACAATATATCCCCGAATTAGCCTTCGGAACCAACTCCTTCCTAGTGAATTTCTCTCTCGCCCTGGAAGACCCAAATCGTTGCAATCAACGAAATAAGCACTATGGCCAACGAAAATGGCGTCTTTTTTCGGTGGTATCGTTTGTTGGTGAATCCACAAACAATGTATCACCGAATCAGCCTTCGGGACAAATTCCTTCCTCGTGAATTTCGCTCTCGCCCTGGAAGACCCAAATCGTTGCAATCAACGAAATGGGCATGATGGCCAACGAAAATGGGGTCTTTTTTCAGTGGTATTGTTTGTTGGTGAACTAAGAAACAATATATCTCCGAATTAGTTTTCGGAACCAACTCCTTTCTAGTAAATTTCGCTCCCGCTCTGACAGACACAAATCGTTGCAATAAACGAAATGGGCACCATGGCCAACGCAAATGGAGTCTTTCTTCGGTGGTATCGTTTGTTGGTGAATCCATAAACAATATATCTCCGAATTAGCCTTCGGAAAAAATTCCTTCCTCGTGAATTTCGCTCTCGCCCTGTAAGACCCAAATCGTTGCAATCAACGAAATGGGCATGATGGCCAACGAAAATGGGGTCTTTTTTCGGTGGTATCGTTTGGTGGTGAACCAACAAACAATATATCTCAGAATTAGCCTTCGGAACCAACTCCTTCCTAGTGAATTTCTCTCTCGCCCTGGAAGACCCAAATCGTTGCAATAAACGAAATGGGCACCATGGCCAACGAAAATGGAGTCTTTTTTTCGGTGGTATCGTTTGTTGGTGAATCCATAAACAATGTCTCACCGAATTAGCCTTTGGGACAAATTCCTTCCTCGTGAATTTCGCTCTCGCCCTGGAAGACCCAAATCGTTGCAATAAACGAAATGGGCACTATGGCCAACGCAAATGGAGTCTTTTTTCGGTGGTAACGTTTGTTGGTGAATCCATAAACAATGTATCACCGAATCAGCCTTCGGGACAAATTCCTTCCTCGTGAATTTCGCTCTCGCCCTGGAAGACCCAAATCGTTGCAATCAACGAAATCGGCATGATGGCCAAGGAAAATGGGGTCTTTTTTCGGTGGTATCGTTTGTTGGTGGATCCATAAAATATATCTCCGAATTAGCCTTCGGAAAAAATTCCTTCCTCGTGAATTTCGCTCTCGCCCTGGAAGACGCAAATCGTTGCAATCAACGAAATGGGCATGATGGCCAACGAAAATGGGGTCTTTTTTCGGTGGTATCGTTTGTTGGTGAATCAACAAACAATATATCTCAGAATTAGCCTTCGGAACCAACTCCTTCCTAGTGAATTTCTCTCTCGCCCTGGAAGACCCAAATCGTTGCAATCAACGAAATGGGCACCATGGCCAACGAAAAAGGAGTCTTTTTTCGGTGGTATCGTTTGTTGGTGAACCAACAAACAATATATCCCCGAATTAGCCTTCGGAACCAACTCCTTCCTAGTGAATTTCTCTCTCGCCCTGGAAGACCCAGATCGTTGCAATAAACGAAATGGGCACCATGCCCAACGAAAATGGAGTCTTTTTTCGGTGGTATCGTTTGTTGGTGAATCCATAAACAATATATCTCCGAATTAGCCTTCGGAACAAATTCCTTCCTCGTGAATTTCGCTCTCGTTCTGGAAGACCCAAATCGTTGCAATCAACGAAATGGGCATGATGGCCGACGAAAATGGGGTCTTTTTTCAGTGGTATTGTTTGTTGGTGAACTAAGAAACAATATATCTCCGAATTAGCCTCCGGAACCAACTCCTTTCTAGTAAATTTCGCTGCCGCTCTGACAGACACAAATCGTTGCAATAAACGAAATGGGCACCATGGCCAACGCAAATGGAGTCTTTTTTCAGTGGTATCGTTTGTTGGTGAACCAACAAAAAATATATCCCCGAATTAGCCCTCGGAACCAACTCCTTCCTAGTGAATTTCTCTCTCGCCCTGGAAGACCCAAATCGTTGCAACCAACGAAATGGGCATGATGGCCAACGAAAATGGGGTCTTTTTTCAGTGGTATTGTTTGTTGGTGAACTAAGAAACAATATATCTCCGAATTAGCCTTCGGAACCAACTCCTTTCTAGTAAATTTCGCTCCCGCCCTGACAAACCCAAATCGTTGCAATAAACGAAATGGGCACCATGACCAACGAAAACGGGGTCTTTTTTCGGTGGTATCGTTTGTTGGTGAATCCATAAACAATGTCCCTCCGAATTAGCCTTCGGAACAAATTCCTTCCTCGTGAATTTCGCTCTCGCCCTGGAAGACGCAAATCGTTGCAATCAACGAAATGGGCATGATGGCCAACGAAAATGGGGTCTTTCTCGGTGGTATCGTTTGTTGGTGAACCAACAAACAATATATCTCAGAATTAGCCTTCGGAACCAACTCCTTCCTAGTGAATTTCTCTCTCGCCCTGGAAGACCCAAATCGTTGCAATCAACGAAATAAGCACCATGGCCAACGAAAATGGAGTCTTTTTTCGGTGGTATCGTTTGTTGGTGAATCCATAAACAATGTCTCTCCGAATTAGCCTTCGGAACAAATTCCTTCCTCGTGAATTTCGCTCTCGCCCTGGAAGTCCCAAATCGTTGCAATCAACGAAATGGGCATGATGGCCAACGAAAATGGGGTCTTTTTTCGGTGGTATCGTTTGTTGGTGAACCAACAAACAATATATCTCAGAATTAGCCTTCGGAACCAACTCCTTCCTAGTGAATTTCTCTCTCGCCCTGGAAGACCCAAATCGTTGCAATCAAAGAAATGGGCACCATGGCCAACGAAAAAGGAGTCTTTTTTCGGTGGTATCGTTTGTTGGTGATTCCATAAACAATGTATCACCGAATCAGCCTTCGGGACAAATTCCTTCCTCGTGAATTTCGCTCTCGCCCTGGAAGACCCAAATCGTTGCAATCAACGAAATGGGCATGATGGCCAAGGAAAATGGGGTCTTTTTTCGCTAGTATCGTTTGTTGGTGAACCCACAAACAATATATCCCCGAATTAGCCTTCGGAACCAACTCCTTCCTAGTGAATTTCTCTCTCGCCCTGGAAGACCCAAATCGTTGCAACCAACGAAATGGGCATGATGGCCAACGAAAATGGGGTCTTTTTTCAGTGGTATCGTTTGTTGGTGAACTAAGAAACAATATATCTCCGAATTAGTTTTCGGAACCAACTCCTTTCTAGTAAATTTCGCTCCCGCTCTGACAGACACAAATCGTTGCAATAAACGAAATGGGCACCATGGCCAACGCAAATGGTGTCTTTTTACAGTGGTATCGTTTGTTGGTGAACTAAGAAACAATATATCTCCGAATTAGTCTTCGGAACAAACTCCTCTCTAGTAAATTTCGCTCCCGCCCTGACAAACCCAAATCGTTGCAATAAACGAAATAGGCACCATGACCAACGAAAACGGAGTCTTTTTTCGGTGGTATCGTTTGTTGGTGAATCCATAAACAATGTCTCTCCGAATTAGCCTTCGGAACAAATTCCTTCCTCGTGAATTTCTCTCTCGCCCTGGAAGACCCAAATCGTTGCAATCAACGAAATAAGCACCATGGCCAACGAAAATGGAGTCTTTTTTCGGTGGTATCGTTTGTTGGTGAATCCATAAACAATGTCTCTCCGAATTAGCCTTCGGAACAAATTCCTTCCTCGTGAATTTCGCTCTCGCCCTGGAAGACCCAAATCGTTGCAATCAACGAAATCGGCATGATGGCCAAGGAAAATGGGGTCTTTTTTCGGTGGTATCGTTTGTTGGTGGATCCATAAAATATATCTCCGAATTAGCCTTCGGAAAAAATTCCTTTCTCGTGAATTTCGCTCTCGCCCTGGAAGACCCAAATCGTTGCAATCAACGAAATGGGCACCATGGCCAACGAAAAAGGAGTCTTTTTTCGGTGGTATCGTTTGTTGGTGAACCAACAAACAATATATCCCCGAATTAGCCTTCGGAACCAACTCCTTCCTAGTGAATTTCTCTCTCGCCCTGGAAGACCCAAATCGTTGCAATCAACGAAATGGGCACCATGGCCAACGAAAAAGGAGTCTTTTTTCGGTGGTATCGTTTGTTGGTGAACCAACAAACAATATATCCCCGAATTAGCCTTCGGAACCAACTCCTTCCTAGTGAATTTCTCTCTCGCCCTGGAAGACCCAGATCGTTGCAATAAACGAAATGGGCACCATGCCCAACGAAAATGGAGTCTTTTTTCGGTGGTATCGTTTGTTGGTGAATCCATAAACAATATATCTCCGAATTAGCCTTCGGAACAAATTCCTTCCTCGTGAATTTCGCTCTCGTTTTGGAAGACCCAAATCGTTGCAATCAACGAAATGGGAATGATGGCCGACGAAAATGGGGTCTTTTTTCAGTGGTATCGTTTGTTGGTGAACTAAGAAACAATATATCTCCGAATTAGCCTCCGGAACCAACTCCTTTCTAGTAAATTTCGCTGCCGCTCTGACAGACACAAATCGTTGCAATAAACGAAATGGGCACCATGGCCAACGCAAATGGAGTCCTTTTTCAGTGGTATCGTTTGTTGGTGAACCAACAAACAATATATCCCCGAATTAGCCTTCGGAACCAACTCCTTCCTAGTGAATTTCTCTCTCGCCCTGGAAGACCCAAATCGTTGCAATCAACGAAATAAGCACCATGGCCAACGAAAATGGAGTCTTTTTTCGGTGGTATCGTTTGTTGGTGAATCTATAAACAATGTCTCTCCGAATTAGACTTCGGAACAAATTCCTTCCTCGTGAATTTCGCTCTCGCCCTGGAAGACCCAAATCGTTGCAATCAACGAAATCGGCATGATGGCCAAGGAAAATGGGGTCTTTTTTCGGTGGTATCGTTTGTTGGTGGATCCATAAAATATATCTCCGAATTAGCCTTCGGGACAAATTCCTTCCTCGTGAATTTCGCTCTCGCCCTGGAAGACCCAAATCGTTGCAATCAACGAAATGGGCATGATGGCCAACGAAAATGGGGTCTTTTTTCGGTGGTATCGTTTGTTGGTGAATCAACAAACAATATATCTCAGAATTAGTTTTCGGAACCAACTCCTTTCTAGTAAATTTCGCTCCCGCTCTGACAGACACAAATCGTTGCAATAAACGAAATGGGCACCATGGCCAACGCAAATGGAGTCTTTTTTCAGTGGTATCGTTTGTTGGTGAATCCATAAACAATATATCTCCGAATTAGCCTTCGGAAAAAACTCCTTCCTCGTGAATTTCGCTCTCGCCCTGGAAGACCCAAATCGTTGCAATCAACGAAATGGGCATGATGGCCAACGAAAATGGGGTCTTTTTTCGGTGGTATCGTTTGTTGGTGAACCAACAAACAATATATCTCAGAATTAGCCTTCGGAACCAACTCCTTCCTAGTGAATTTCTCTCTCGCCCTGGAAGACCCAAATCGTTGCAATCAACGAAATGGGCACCATGGCCAACAAAAATAGGGTCTTTTTTCGGTGGTATCGTTCGTTGGTGAACCAACAAACAATATATCCCCGAATTAGCCTTCGGAACCAACTCCTTCCTAGTGAATTTCTCTCTCGCCCTGGAAGACCCAGATCGTTGCAATAAACGAAATGGGCACCATGGCCAACGAAAATGAAGTCTTTTTTCGGTGGTATCGTTTGTTGGTGAATCCATAAACAATATATCTCCGAATTAGCCTTCGGAACAAATTCCTTCCTCGTGAATTTCGCTCTCGTTTTGGAAGACCCAAATCGTTGCAATCAACGAAATGGGCATGATGGCCGACGAAAATGAGGTCTTTTTTCAGTGGCATTGTTTGTTGGTGAACTAAGAAACAATATATCTCCGAGATAGCCTTCGGAACCAGCTCCTTTCTAGTAAGATTCGCTGCCGCTCTGACAGACACAAATCGTTGCAATAAACGAAATGGGCATAATGGCCAACGCAAATGGAGTCTTTTTTCAGTGGTATCGTTTGTTGGAGAACCAACAAACAATATATCCCCGAATTAACCCTCGGAACCAACTCCTTCCTAGTGAATTTCTCTCTCGCCCTGGAAGACCCAAATCGTTGCAACCAACGAAATGGGCATGATGGCCAACGAAAATGGGGTCTTTTTTCAGTGGTATTGTTTGTTGGTGAACTAAGAAACAATATATCTCCGAATTAGTTTTCGGAACCGACTCCTTTCTAGTAAATTTCGCTCCCGCTCTGACAGACACAAATCGTTGCAATAAACGAAATGGGCACCATGGCCAACGCAAATGGAGTCTTTTTTCAGTGGTATCGTTTGTTGGTGAACCAACAAACAATATATCCCCGAATTAGCCTTCGGAACCAACTCCTTCCTAGTGAATTTCACTCTCGCCCTGGAAGACCCAAATCGTTGCAATCAACGAAATAAGCACTATGGCCAACGAAAATGGCGTCTTTTTTCGGTGGTATCGTTTGTTGGTGAATCCACAAACAATGTATCACCGAATCAGCCTTCGGGACAAATTCCTTCCTCGTGAATTTCGCTCTCGCCCTGGAAGACCCAAATCGTTGCGATCAACGAAATGGGCATGATGGCCAACGAAAATGGGGTCTTTTTTCAGTGGTATTGTTTGTTGGTGAACTAAGAAACAGAATATCTCCGAATTATTTTTCGGAACCAACTCCTTTCTAGTAAATTTCGCTCCCGCTCTGACACACACAAATCGTTGCAATAAACGAAATGGGCACCATGGCCAACGCAAATGGAGTCTTTTTTCGGTGGTATCGTTTGTTGGTGAATCCATAAACAAAATATCTCCGAATTAGCCTTCGGAAAAAATTCCTTCCTCGTGAATTTCGCTCTCGCCCTGTAAGACCCAAATCGTTGCAATCAACGAAATGGGCATGATGGCCAACGAAAATGGGGTCTTTTTTCGGTGGTATCGTTTGGTGGTGAACCAACAAACAATATATCTCAGAATTAGCCTTCGGAACCAACTCCTTCCTAGTGAATTTCTCTCTCGCCCTGGAAGACCCAGATCGTTGCAATAAACGAAATGGGCACCATGCCCAACGAAAATGGAGTCTTTTTTCGGTGGTATCGTTTGTTGGTGAATCCATAAACAATATATCTCCGAATTAGCCTTCGGAATAAATTCCTTCCTCGTGAATTTCGCTCTCGTTTTGGAAGACCCAAATCGTTGCAATCAACGAAATGGGCATAATGGCCGACGAAAATGGGGTCTTTTTTCAGTGGTATTGTTTGTTGGTGAACTAAGAAACAATATATCTCCGAATTAGCCTCCGGAACCAACTCCTTTCTAGTAAATTTCGCTGCCGCTCTGACAGACACAAATCGTTGCAATAAACGAAATGGGCACCATGGCCAACGCAAATAGAGTCTTTTTTCAGTGGTATCGTTTGTTGGTGAACCAACAAACAATATATCCCCGAATTAGCCCTCGGAACCAACTCCTTCTTAGTGAATTTCTCTCTCGCCCTGGAAGACCCAAATCGTTGCAATCAACGAAATGGGCATGATGGCCGACGAAAATGGGGTCTTTTTTCAGTGGTATTGTTTGTTGGTGAACTAAGAAACAATATATCTCCGAATTATTTTTCGGAACCAACTCCTTTCTAGTAAATTTCGCTCCCGCTCTGACAGACACAAATTGTTGCAATAAACGAAATGGGCACCATGGCCAACGCAAATGGTGTCTTTTTCAGTGATATCGTTTGTTGGTGAACTAAGAAACAATATATCTCCGAATTAGCCTTCGGAACCAACTCCTTTCTAGTAAATTTCGCTCCCGCCCTGACAAACCCAAATCGGTGCAATAAACGAAATAGGCACCATGACCAACGAAAACGGAGTCTTTTTTCGGTGGTATCGTTTGTTGGTGAATCCATAAACAATGTCTCTCCGAATTAGCCTTCGGAACAAATTCCTTCCTCGTGAATTTCTCTCTCGCCCTGGAAGACCCAAATCGTTGCAATCAACGAAATAAGCACCATGGCCAACGAAAATGGAGTCTTTTTTCGGTGGTATCGTTTGTTGGTGAATCCACAAACAATGTATCACCGAATCAGCCTTCGGGACAAATTCCTTTCTCGTGAATTTCGCTCTCGCCCTGGAAGACCCAAATCGTTGCAATCAACGAAATGGTCATGATGGCCAACGAAAATGGGGTCTTTTTTCAGTGGTATTGTTTGTTGGTGAACTAAGAAACAATATATCTCCGAATTAGTTTTCGGAACCAACTCCTTTCGAGTAAATTTCGCTCCTGCTCTGACAGACACAAATCGTTGCAATAAACGAAATGGGCACCATGGCCAACGCAAATGGAGTCTTTTTTCAGTGGTATCGTTTGTTGCTGAACCAACAAACAATATATCCCGAATTAGCCCTCGGAACCAACTCCTTCCTAGTGAATTTCTCTCTCGCCCTGGAAGACCCAAATCGCTGCAACCAACGAAATGGGCATGATGGCCAACGAAAATGGGGTCTTTTTTCAGTGGTATTGTTTGTTGGTGAACTAAGAAACAATATATCTCCGAATTAGTTTCCGGAACCAACTCCTTTCTAGTAAATTTCGCTCCCGCTCTGACAGACACAAATCGTTGCAATAAACGAAATGGGCACCATGGCCAACGCAAATGGAGTCTTTTTTCAGTGGTATCGTTTGTTGGTGAACCAACAAACAATATATCCCCGAATTAGCCCTCGGAACCAACTCCTTCCTAGTGAATTTCTCTCTCGCCCTGGAAGACCCAAATCGTTGCAACCAACGAAATGGGCATGATGGCCAACGAAAATTTGGTCTTTTTTCAGTGGTATTGTTTGTTGGTGAACTAAGAAACAATATATCTCCGAATTAGTTTTCGGAACCAACTCCTTTCTAGTAAATTTCGCTCCCGCTCTGACAGACACAAATCGTTGCAATAAACGAAATGGGCACCATGGCCAACGCAAATGGAGTCTTTTTTCAGTGGTATCGTTTGTTGGTGAACCAACAAACAATATATCCCGGAATATTAGCCTTCGGAACCAACTCCTTCCTAGTGAATTTCTCTCTCGCCCCGGAAGACCCAAATCGTTGCAACCAACGAAATGGGCATGATAGCCAACGAAAATGGGGTCTTTTTTCAGTGGTATTGTTTGTTGGTGAACTAAGAAACAATATATCTCCGAATTAGCCTTCGGAACCAACTCCTTTCTAGTAAATTTCGCTCCCGCCCTGACAAACCCAAATCGTTGCAATAAACGAAATAGGCACCATGACCAACCTCGTGAATTTCGCTCTCGCCCTGGAAGACGCAAATCGTTGCAATCAACGAAATGGGCATGATGGCCAACGAAAATGGGGTCTTTCTCGGTGGTATCGTTTGGTGGTGAACCAACAAACAATATATCTCAGAATTAGCCTTCGGAACCAACTCCTTCCTAGTGAATTTCTCTCTCGCCCTGGAAGACCCAAATCGTTGCAATCAACGAAATAAGCACCATGGCCAACGAAAATGGAATCTTTTTTCGGTGGTATCGTTTGTTGGTGAATCCATAAACAATGTCTCTCCGAATTAGCCTTCGGAACAAATTCCTTCCTCGTGAATTTCGCTCTCGCCCTGGAAGATCCAAATCGTTGCAATCAACGAAATGGGCATGATGGCCAACGAAAATGGGGTCTTTTTCGGTAGTATCGTTTGTTGGTGAACCAACAAACAATATATCTCAGAATTAGCCTTCGGAACCAACTCCTTCCTAGTGAATTTCTCTCTCGCCCTGGAAGACCCAAATCGTTGCAATCAACGAAATGGGCACCATGGCCAATGAAAAAGGAGTCTTTTTTCGGTGGTATCGTTTGTTGGTGAATCCATAAACAATGTATCACCGAATCAGCCTTCGGGACAAATTCCTTCCTCGTGAATTTCGCTCTCGCCCTGGAAGACCCAAATCGTTGCAATCAACGAAATCGGCATGATGGCCAAGGAAAATGGGGTCTTTTTTCGGTGGTATCGTTTGTTGGTGGATCCATAAAATATATCTCCGAATTAGCCTTCGGAAAAAATTCCTTCCTCGTGAATTTCGCTCTCGCCCTGGAAGACCCAAATCGTTGCAATCAACGAAATGGGCATGATGGCCAACGAAAATGGGGTCTTTTTTCGGTGGTATCGTTTGTTGGTGAATCAACAAACAATATATCTCAGAATTAGCCTTCGGAACCAACTCCTTCCTAGTGAATTTCTCTCTCGCCCTGGAAGACCCAAATCGTTGCAATCAACGAAATGGGCACCATGGCCAACGAAAAAGGAGTCTTTTTTCGGTGGTATCGTTTGTTGGTGAACAAACAAACAATATATCCCCGAATTAGCCTTCGGAACCAACTCCTTCCTAGTGAATTTCTCTCTCGCCCTGGAAGACCCAGATCGTTGCAATAAACGAAATGGGCAACATGCCCAACGAAAATCCAGTCTTTTTTCGGTGGTATCGTTTGTTGGTGAATCCATAAACAATATATCTCCGAATTAGCCTTCGGAACAAATTCCTTCCTCGTGAATTTCGCTCTCGTTTTGGAAGACCCAAATCGTTGCAATCAACGAAATGGGCATGATGGCCGACGAAAATGGGGTCTTTTTTCAGTGGTATTGTTTGTTGGTGAACTAAGAAACAATATATCTCCGAATTAGCCTCTGGAACCTACTCCTTTCTAGTAAATTTCGCTGCCGCTCTGACAGACACAAATCGTTGCAATAAACGAAATGGGCACCATGGCCAACGCAAATGGAGTCTTTTTTCAGTGGTATCGTTTGTTGGTGAACCAACAAACAATATATCCCCGAATTAGCCCTCGGAACCAACTCCTTCCTAGTGAATTTCTCTCTCGCCCTGGAAGACACAAATCGTTGCAACCAACGAAATGGGCATGATGGCCAACGAAAATGGGGTCTTTTTTCAGTGGTATTGTTTGTTGGTGAACTAAGAAACAATATATCTCCGAATTAGTTTTCGGAACCGACTCCTTTCTAGTAAATTTCGCTCCCGCTCTGACAGACACAAATCGTTGCAATAAACGAAATGGGCACCATGCCCAACGCAAATGGAGTCTTTTTTCAGTGGTATCGTTTGTTGGTGAACCAACAAACAATATATCCCCGAATTAGTCTTCGGAACCAACTCCTTCCTAGTGAATTTCTCTCTCGCCCTGGAAGACCCAAATCGTTGCAATCAACGAAATAAGCACCATGGCCAACGAAAATGGAGTCTTTTTTCGGTGGTATCGTTTGTTGGTGAATCCACAAACAATGTATCACCGAATCAGCCTTCGGGACAAATTCCTTCCTCGTGAATTTCGCTCTCGCCCTGGAAGACCCAAATCGTTGCGAGCAACGAAATGGGCATGATGGCCAACGAAAATAGGGTCTTTTTTCAGTGGTATTGTTTGTTGGTGAACTAAGAAACAATATATCTCCGAATTAGTTTTCGGAACTAACTCCTTTCTAGTAAATTTCGCTCCCGCTCTGACAGACACAAATCGTTGCAATAAACGAAATGGGCACCATGGCCAACGCAAATGGAGTCTTTTTTCGGTTGTAACGGTTGTTGGTGAATCCATAAACAATGTATCACCGAATCAGCCTTCGGAACCAACTCCTTTCTAGTAAATTTCGCTCCCGCTCTGACAGACACAAATCGTTGCAATAAACGAAATCGGCACCATGGCCAACGCAAATGGAGTCTTTTTTCGGTGGTATCGTTTGTTGGTGAATCCATAAACAATATATCTCCGAATTAGCCTTCGCAAAAAATTCCTTCCTCGTGAATTTCGCTCTCGCCCTGTAAGACCCAAATCGTTGCAATCAACGAAATGGGCATGATGGCCAACGAAAATGGGGTCTTTTTTCGGTGGTATCGTTTGGTGGTGAACCAACAAACAATATATCTCAGAATTAGCCTTCGGAACCAACTCCTTCCTAGTAAATTTCTCTCTCGCCCTGGAAGACCCAAATCGTTGCAATAAACGAAATGGGCACCATGGCCAACGAAAAAGGAGTCTTTTTTCGGTGGTATCGTTCGTTGGTGAACCAACAAACAATATATCCCCGAATTAGCCTTCGGAACCAACTCCTCCCTAGTGAATTTCTCTCTCGCCCTGGAAGACCCAGATCGTTGCAATAAACGAAATGGGCACCATGGCCAACGAAAATGGAGTCTTTTTTCGGTGGTATCGTTTGTTGGTGAATCCATAAACAATATATCTCCGAATTAGCCTTCGGAATCAACTCCTTCCTAGTGAATTTCTCTCTCGCCCTGGAAGACCCAAATCGTTGCAACCAACGAAATGGGCATGATGGCCAACGAAAATGGGGACTTTTTTCAGTGGTATTGTTTGTTGGTGAACTAAGAAACAATATATCTCCGAATTAGTTTTCGGAACCAACTCCTTTCTAGTAAATTTCGCTCCCGCTCTGACAGACACAAATCGTTGCAATAAACGAAATGGGCACCATGGCCAACGCAAATGGAGTCTTTTTTCAGTGGTATCGTTTGTTGGTGAACCAACAAACAATATATCCCCGAATTAGCCCTCGGAACCAACTCCTTCCCAGTGAATTTCTCTCTCGCCCTGGAAGACCCAAATCGTTGCAACCAACGAAATGGGCATGATGGCCAACGAAAATGGAGTCTTTTTTCAGTGGTATCGTTTGTTGGTGAACCAACAAACAATATATCCCCGAATTAACCCTCGGAACCGACTCCTTTCTAGTAAATTTCGCTCCCGCTCTGACAGACACAAATCGTTGCAATAAACGAAATGGGCACCATGGCCAACGCAAATGGAGTCTTTTTTCAGTGGTATCGTTTGTTGGTGAACCAACAAACAATATATCCCCGAATTAGCCCTCGGAACCAACTCCTTCCTAGTGAATTTCTCTCTCGCCCTGAAAGACCCAAATCGTTGCAACCAACGAAATGGGCATGATGGCCAACGAAAATGGGGTCTTTTTTCAGTGGTATTGTTTGTTGGTGAACTAAGAAACAATATATCTCCGAATTAGTTTTCGGAACCAACTCCTTTCTAGTAAATTTCGCTCCCGCTCTGACAGACACAAATCGTTGCAATAAACGAAATGGGCACCATGGCCAACGCAAATGGAGTCTTTTTTCAGTGGTATCGTTTGTTGGTGAACCAACAAACAATATATCCCCGAATTAGCCTTCGGAACCAACTCCTTCCTAGTGAATTTCTCTCTCGCCCCGGAAGACCCAAATCGTTGCAACCAACGAAATGGGCATGATAGCCAACGAAAATGGGGTCTTTTTTAGTGGTATTGTTTGTTGGTGAACTAAGAAACAATATATCTCCGAATTAGCCTTCGGAACCAACTCCTTTCTAGTAAATTTCGCTCCCGCCCTGACAAATCCAAATCGTTGCAATAAACGAAATGGGCACCATGACCAACGAAAACGGGGTCTTTTTTCGGTGGTATCGTTTGTTGGTGAATCCACAAACAATGTATCACCGAATCAGCCTTCGGGACAAATTCCTTCCTCGTGAATTTCGCTCTCGCCCTGGAAGACCCAAATCGTTGCAATCAACGAAATGGGCATGATGGCCAACGAAAATGGGGTCTTTTTTCAGTGGTATTGTTTGTTGGTGAACTAAGAAACAATATATCTCCGAATTAGTTTTCGGAACCAACTCCTTTCTAGTAAATTTCGCTCCCGCTCTGACAGACACAAATCGTTGCAATAAACGAAATGGGCACCATGGCCAACGCAAATGGAGTCTTTTTTCGGTGTTATCGTTTGTTGGTGAATCCATAAACAACATATCTCCGAATTAGCCTTCGGAACAAATTCCTTCCTCGTGAATTTCGCTCTCGTTTTGGAAGACCCAAATCGTTGCAATCAACGAAATGGGCACCATGGCCAACGAAAATGGAGTCTGTTTTTCGGTGGTATCGTTTGTTGGTGAATCCATAAACAATGTATCACCGAATTAGCCTTCGGGCCAAAGTCCTTCCTCGTGAATTTCGCTCTCGCCCTGGAAGACCCAAATCGTTGCAATCAACGAAATGGGCATGATGGCCAAGGAAAATGGGGTCTTTTTTCGCTAGTATCGTTTGTTGGTGAACCAACAAACAATATATCCCCGAATTAGCCTTCCGAACCAACTCCTTCCTAGTGAATTTCTCTCTCGCCCTGGAAGACCATAATCGTTGCAACCAACGAAATGGGCATGATGGCCAACGAAAATGGGGTCTTTTTTCAGTGGTATTGTTTGTTGGTGAACTAAGAAACAATATATCTCCGAATTAGTTTTTGGAACCAACTCCTTTCTAGTAAATTTCGCTCCCGCTCTGACAGACACAAATCGTTGCAATAAACGAAATGGGCACCATGGCCAACGCAAATGGTGTCTTTTTCAGTGGTATCGTTTGGTGGTGAACTACGAAACAATATATCTCCGAATTAGCCTTCGGAACCAACTCCTTTCTAGTAAATTTCGCTCCCGCCCTGACAAACCCAAATCGTTGCAATAAACGAAATGGGCACCATGGCCAACGAAAATGGAGTCTTTTTTCGGTGGTATCGTTTGTTGGTGAATCCATAAACAATATATCTCCGAATTAGCCTTCGGAACAAATTCCTTCCTCGTGAATTTCGCTCTCGTTTTGGAAGACCCAAATCGTTGCAATCAACGAAATGGGCATGATGGCCGACGAAAATGGGGTCTTTTTTCAGTGGTATTGTTTGTTGGTGAACTAAGAAACAATATATCTCCGAGATAGCCTTCGGAACCAGCTCCTTTCTAGTAAATTTCGCTGCCGCTCTGACAGACACGAATCGTTGCAATAAACGAAATGGGCATTATGGCCAACGCAAATGGAGTCTTTTTTCAGTGGTATCGTTTGTTGGTGAACCAACAAACAATATATCCCCGAATTAGCCCTCGGAACCAACTCCTTCCTAGTGAATTTCTCTCTCGCCCTGGAAGACCCAAATCGTTGCAACCAACGAAATGGGCATGATGACCAACGAAAATGGGGTCTTTTTTCAGTGGTATTGTTTGTTGGTGAACGAAGAAACAATATATCTCCGAATTAGTTTTCGGAACCGACTCCTTTCTAGTAAATTTCGCTCCCGCACTGACAGACACAAATCGTTGCAATAAACGAAATGGGCACCATGGCCAACGCAAATGGAGTCTTTTTTCAGTGGTATCGTTTGTTGGTGAACCAACAAACAATATATCCCCGAATTAGCCTTCGGAACCAACTCCTTCCTAGTGAATTTCACTCTCGCCCTGGAAGACCCAAATCGTTGCAATCAACGAAATAAGCCCTATGGCCAACGAAAATGGCGTCTTTTTTCGGTGGTATCGTTTGTTGGTGAATCCACAAACAATGTATCACCGAATCAGCCTTCGGGACAAATTCCTTCCTCGTGAATTTCGCTCTCGTTTTGGAAGACCCAAATCGTTGCAATCAACGAAATGGGCATGATGGCCGACGAAAATGGGGTCTTTTAACAGTGGTATTGTTTGTTGGTGAACTAAGAAACAATATATCTCCGAATTAGCCTCCGGAACCAACTCCTTTCTAGTAAATTTCGCTGCCGCTCTGACAGACACAAATCGTTGCAATAAACGAAATGGGCACCATGGCCAACGCAAATGTAGTCTTTTTTCAGTGGTATCGTTTGTTGGTGAACCAACAAACAATATATCCCCGAATTAGCCCTCGGAACCAACTCCTTCCTAGTGAATTTCTCTCTCGCCCTGGAAGACCCAAATCGTTGCAACCAACGAAATGGGCATGATGGCCAACGAAAATGGGGTCTTTTTTCAGTGGTATTGTTTGGTGGTGAACTAAGAAACAATATATCTCCGAATTAGTTTTCGGAACCGACTCCTTTCTAGTAAATTTCGCTCCCGCTCTGACAGACACAAATCGTTGCAATAAACGAAATGGGCACCATGGCCAACGCAAATGGAGTCTTTTTTCAGTGGTATCGTTTGTTGGTGAACCAACAAACAATATATCCCCGAATTAGCCCTCGGAACCAACTCCTTCCTAGTGAATTTCTCTCTCGCCCTGAAAGACCCAAATCGTTGCAACCAACGAAATGGGCATGATGGCCAACGAAAATGGGGTCTTTTTTCAGTGTTATTGTTTGTTGGTGAACTAAGAAACAATATATCTCCGAATTAGTTTTCGGAACCAACTCCTTTCTAGTAAATTTCGCTCCCGCTCTGACAGACACAAATCGTTGCAATAAACGAAATGGGCACCATGGCCAACGCAAATGGAGTCTTTTGTCAGTGGTATCGTTTGTTGGTGAACCAACAAACAATATATCCCCGAATTAGCCTTCGGAACCAACTCCTTCCTAGTGAATTTCTCTCTCGCCCCGGAAGATCCAAATCGTTGCAACCAACGAAATGGGCATGATGGCCAACGAAAATGGGGTCTTTTTTAGTGGTATTGTTTGTTGGTGAACTAAGAAACAATATATCTCCGAATTAGCCTTCGGAACCAACTCCTTTCTAGTAAATTTCGCTCCCGCCCTGACAAACCCAAATCGTTGCAATAAACGAAATGGGCACCATGACCAACGAAAACGGGGTCTTTTTCGGTGGTATCGTTTGTTGGTGAATCCATAAACAATGTCTCTCCGAATTAGCCTTCGGAACAAATTCCTTCCTCGTGAATTTCGCTCTCGCCCTGGAAGACGCAAATCGTTGCAATCAACGAAATGGGCATGATGGCCAACGAAAATGGGGTCTTTCTCGGTGGTATCGTTTGTTGGTGAACCAACAAACAATATATCTCAGAATTAGCCTTCGGAACCAACTCCTTCCTAGTGAATTTCTCTTTCGCCCTGGAAGACCCAAATCGTTGCAATCAACGTAATAAGCACCATGGCCAACAAAAATGGAGTCTTTTTTCGGTGGTATCGTTTGTTGGTGAATCCACAAAAAATGTATCACCGAATCAGCCTTCGGGACAAATTCCTTCCTGGTGAATTTCGCTTTCGCCCTGGAAGACCCAAATCGTTGCAATCAACGAAATGGGCATGATGGCCGACGAAAATGGGGTCTTTTTTCAGTGGTATTGTTTGTTGGTGAACTAAGAAACAATATATCTCCGAATTAGTTTTCGGAACCAACTCCTTTCTAGTAAATTTCGCTCCCGCTCTGACAGACACAAATCGTTGCAATAAACGAAATGGGCACCATGGCCAACGCAAATGGAGTCTTTTTTCAGTGGTATCGTTTGTTGGTGAATCCATAAACAATATATCTCCGAATTAGCCTTCGGAAAAAATTCCTTCCTCGTGAATTTCGCTCTCGCCCTGGGAGACCCAAATCGTTGCAATCAACGAAATGGGCATGATGGCCAACGAAAATGGGGTCTTTTTTCGGTGGTATCGTTTGTTGGTGAACCAACAAACAATATATCTCAGAATTAGCCTTCGGAACCAACTCCTTCCTAGTGAATTTCTCTCTCGCCCTGGAAGACCCAAATCGTTGCAATCAACGAAATGGGCACCATGGCCAACGAAAATAGGGTCTTTTTTGGTGGTATCGTTTGTTGGTGAATCCATAAACAATATATCTCCGAATTAGCCTTCGGAACAAATTCCTTCCTCGTGAATTTCGCTCTCGTTTTGGAAGACCCAAATCGTTGCAATCAACGAAATGGGCATGATGGCCGACGAAAATGGGGTCTTTTTTCAGTGGTATTGTTTGTTGGTGAACTAAGAAACAATATATCTCCGAGATAGCCTTCGGAACCAGCTCCTTTCAGTAAATTTCGCTGCCGCTCTGACAGACACAAATCGTTGCAATAAACGAAATGGGCATTATGGCCAACGCAAATGGAGTCTTTTTTCAGTGGTATCGTTTGTTGGTGAACCAACAAACAATATATCCCCGAATTAGCCCTCGGAACCAACTCCTTCCTAGTGAATTTCTCTCTCGCCCTGGAAGACCCAAATCGTTGCAACCAACGAAATGGGCATGATGGCCAACGAAAATGGGGTCTTTTTTCAGTGGTATTGTTTGTTGGTGAACTAAGAAACAATATATCTCCGAATTAGTTTTCGGAACCAACACCTTTCTAGTAAATTTCGCTCCCGCTCTGACAGACACAAATCGTTGCAATAAACGAAATGGGCACCATGGCCAACGCAAATGGAGTCTTTTTTCAGTGGTATCGTTTGTTGGTGAACCAACAAACAATATATCCCCGAATTAGCCTTCGGAACCAACTCCTTCCTAGTGAATTTCTCTCTCGCCCCGGAAGACCCAAATCGTTGCAACCAACGAAATGGGCATGATAGCCAACGAAAATGGGGTCTTTTTTAGTGGTATTGTTTGTTGGTGAACTAAGAAACAATATATCTCCGAATTAGCCTTCGGAACCAACTCCTTTCTAGTAAATTTCGCTCCCGCCCTGACAAATCCAAATCGTTGCAATAAACGAAATGGGCACCATGACCAACGAAAACGGGGTCTTTTTTCGGTGGTATCGTTTGTTGGTGAATCCACAAACAATGTATCACCGAATCAGCCTTCGGGACAAATTCCTTCCTCGTGAATTTCGCTCTCGCCCTGGAAGACCCAAATCGTTGCAATCAACGAAATGGGCATGATGGCCAACGAAAATGGGGTCTTTTTTCAGTGGTATTGTTTGTTGGTGAACTAAGAAACAATATATCTCCGAATTAGTTTTCGGAACCAACTCCTTTCTAGTAAATTTCGCTCCCGCTCTGACAGACACAAATCGTTGCAATAAACGAAATGGGCACCATGGCCAACGCAAATGGAGTCTTTTTTCGGTGTTATCGTTTGTTGGTGAATCCATAAACAACATATCTCCGAATTAGCCTTCGGAACAAATTCCTTCCTCGTGAATTTCGCTCTCGTTTTGGAAGACCCAAATCGTTGCAATCAACGAAATGGGCACCATGGCCAACGAAAATGGAGTCTGTTTTTCGGTGGTATCGTTTGTTGGTGAATCCATAAACAATGTATCACCGAATTAGCCTTCGGGCCAAAGTCCTTCCTCGTGAATTTCGCTCTCGCCCTGGAAGACCCAAATCGTTGCAATCAACGAAATGGGCATGATGGCCAAGGAAAATGGGGTCTTTTTTCGCTAGTATCGTTTGTTGGTGAACCAACAAACAATATATCCCCGAATTAGCCTTCCGAACCAACTCCTTCCTAGTGAATTTCTCTCTCGCCCTGGAAGACCATAATCGTTGCAACCAACGAAATGGGCATGATGGCCAACGAAAATGGGGTCTTTTTTCAGTGGTATTGTTTGTTGGTGAACTTAGAAACAATATATCTCCGAATTAGTTTTTGGAACCAACTCCTTTCTAGTAAATTTCGCTCCCGCTCTGACAGACACAAATCGTTGCAATAAACGAAATGGGCACCATGGCCAACGCAAATGGTGTCTTTTTCAGTGGTATCGTTTGTTGGTGAACTACGAAACAATATATCTCCGAATTAGCCTTCGGAACCAACTCCTTTCTAGTAAATTTCGCTCCCGCCCTGACAAACCCAAATCGTTGCAATAAACGAAATGGGCACCATGGCCAACGAAAATGGAGTCTTTTTTCGGTGGTATCGTTTGTTGGTGAATCCATAAACAATATATCTCCGAATTAGCCTTCGGAACAAATTCCTTCCTCGTGAATTTCGCTCTCGTTTTGGAAGACCCAAATCGTTGCAATCAACGAAATGGGCATGATGGCCGACGAAAATGGGGTCTTTTTTCAGTGGTATTGTTTGTTGGTGAACTAAGAAACAATATATCTCCGAGATAGCCTTCGGAACCAGCTCCTTTCTAGTAAATTTCGCTGCCGCTCTGACAGACACGAATCGTTGCAATCAACGAAATGGGCATGATGGCCAACGAAAATGGGGTCTTTCTCGGTGGTATCGTTTGGTGGTGAACCAACAAACAATATATCTCAGAATTAGCCTTCGGAACCAACTCCTTCCTAGTGAATTTCTCTCTCGCCCCGGAAGACCCAAATCGTTGCAACCAACGAAATGGGCATGATAGCCAACGAAAATGGGGTCTTTTTTCAGTGGTATTGTTTGTTGGTGAACTAAGAAACAATATATCTCCGAATTAGCCTTCGGAACCAACTCCTTTCTAGTAAATTTCGCTCCCGCCCTGACAAACCCAAATCGTTGCAATAAACGAAATGGGCACCATGACCAACAAAAACGGGGTCTTTTTTCGGTGGTATCGTTTGTTGGTGAATCCATAAACAATGTCTCTCCGAATTAGCCTTCGGAACAAATTCCTTCCTCGTGAATTTCGCTCTCGCCCTGGAAGACGCAAATCGTTGCAATCAACGAAATGGGCATGATGGCCAACGAAAATGGGGTCTTTCTCGGTGGTATCGTTTGGTGGTGAACCAACAAACAATATATCTCAGAATTAGCCTTCGGAACCAACTCCTTCCTAGTGAATTTCTCTCTCGCCCTGGAAGACCCAAATCGTTGCAATCAACGAAATAAGCACCATGGCCAACGAAAATGGAGTCTTTTTTCGGTGGTATCGTTTGTTGGTGAATCCATAAACAATGTCTCTCCGAATTAGCCTTCGGAACAAATTCCTTCCTCGTGAATTTCGCTCTCGCCCTGGAAGACCCAAATCGTTGCAATCAACGAAATGGGCATGATGGCCAACGAAAATGGGGTCTTTTTCGGTGGTATCGTTTGTTGGTGAACCAACAAACAATATATCTCAGAATTAGCCTTCGGAACCAACTCCTTCCTAGTGAATTTCTCTCTCGCCCTGGAAGACCCAAATCGTTGCAATCAACGAAATGGGCACCATGGCCAACGAAAAAGGAGTCTTTTTTCGGTGGTATCGTTTGTTGGTGAATCCATAAACAATGTATCACCGAATCGGCCTTCGGGACAAATTCCTTCCTCGTGAATTTCGCTCTCGCCCTGGAAGACCCAAATCGTTGCAATCAACGAAATCGGCATGATGGCCAAGGAAAATGGGGTCTTTTTTCGGTGGTATCGTTTGTTGGTGGATCCATAAAATATATCTCCGAATTAGCCTTCGGAAAAAATTCCTTCCTCGTGAATTTCGCTCTCGCCCTGGAAGACCCAAATGGTTGCAATCAACGAAATGGGCACGATGGCCAACGAAAATGGGGTCTTTTTTCGGTGGTATCGTTTGTTGGTGAATCAACAAACAATATATCTCAGAATTAGCCTTCGGAACCAACTCCTTCCTAGTGAATTTCTCTCGCGCCCTGGAAGACCCAAATCGTTGCAATCAACGAAATGGGCACCATGGCCAACGAAAAAGGAGTCTTTTTTCGGTGGTATCGTTTGTTGGTGAACAAACAAACAATATATCCCCGAATTAGCCTTCGGAACCAACTCCTTCCTAGTGAATTTCTCTCTCGCCCTGGAAGACCCAGATCGTTGCAATAAACGAAATGGGCACCATGCCCAACGAAAATGGAGTCTTTTTTCGGTGGTATCGTTTGTTGGTGAATCCATAAACAATATATCTCCGAATTAGCCTTCGGAACAAATTCCTTCCTCGTGAATTTCGCTCTCGTTTTGGAAGACCGAAATCGTTGCAATCAACGAAATGGGCATGATGGCCGACGAAAATGGGGTCTTTTTTCGGTGGTATCGTTTGTTGGTGAATCCACAAACAATGTATCACCGAATCAGCCTTCGGGACAAATTCCTTCCTCGTGAATTTCGCTCTCGCCCTGGAAGACCCAAATCGTTGCAACCAACGAAATGGGCATGATGGCCAACGAAAATAGGGTCTTTTTTCAGTGGTATTGTTTGTTGGTGAACTAAGAAACAATATATCTCCGAATTAGTTTTCGGAACTAACTCCTTTCTAGTAAATTTCGCTCCCGCTCTGACAGACACAAATCGTTGCAATAAACGAAATGGGCACCATGGCCAACGCAAATGGAGTCTTTTTTCGGTGGTAACGGTTGTTGGTGAATCCATAAACAATGTATCACCGAATCAGCCTTCGGAACCAACTCCTTTCTAGTAAATTTCGCTCCCGCTCTGACAGACACAAATCGTTGCAATAAACGAAATCGGCACCATGGCCAACGCAAATGGAGTCTTTTTTCGGTGGTGTCGTTTGTTGGTGAATCCATAAACAATATATCTCCGAATTAGCCTTCGCAAAAAATTCCTTCCTCGTGAATTTCGCTCTCGCCCTGTAAGACCCAAATCGTTGCAATCAACGAAATGGGCATGATGGCCAACGAAAATGGGGTCTTTTTTCGGTGGTATCGTTTGGTGGTGAACCAACAAACAATATATCTCAGAATTAGCCTTCGGAACCAACTCCTTCCTAGTAAATTTCTCTCCCGCCCTGGAAGACGCAAATCGTTGCAATAAACGAAATGGGCACCATGGCCAACGAAAAAGGAGTCTTTTTTCGGTGGTATCGTTCGTTGGTGAACCAACAAACAATATATCCCCGAATTAGCCTTCGGAACCAACTCCTCCCTAGTGAATTTCTCTCTCGCCCTGGAAGACCCAGATCGTTGCAATAAACGAAATGGGCACCATGGCCAACGAAAATGGAGTCTTTTTTCGGTGGTATCGTTTGTTGGTGAATCCATAAACAATATATCTCCGAATTAGCCTTCGGAACAAATTCCTTCCTCGTGAATTTCGCTCTCGTTTTGGAAGACCCAAATCGTTGCAATCAACGAAATGGGCATGATGGCCGACGAAAATGGGGTCTTTTTTCAGTGGTATTGTTTGTTGGTGAACTAAGAAACAATATATCTCCGAATTAGCCTCCGGAACCAACTCCTTTCTAGTAAATTTCGCTGCCGCTCTGACAGACACAAATCGTTGCAATAAACGAAATGGGCACCATGGCCAACGCAAATGGAGTCTTTTTTCAGTGGTATCGTTTGTTGGTGAACCAACAAACAATATATCCCCGAATTAGCCCTCGGAACCAGCTCCTTCCCAGTGAATTTCTCTCTCGCCCTGGAAGACCCAAATCGTTGCAACCAACGAAATGGGCATGATGGCCAACGAAAATGGGATCTTTTTTCAGTGGTATTGTTTGTTGGTGAACTAAGAAACAATATATCTCCGAATTAGTTTTCGGAACCGACTCCTTTCTAGTAAATTTCGCTCCCGCTCTGACAGACACAAATCGTTGCAATAAACGAAATGGGCACCATGGCCAACGCAAATGGAGTCTTTTTTCAGTGGTATCGTTTGTTGGTGAACCAACAAACAATATATCCCCGAATTAGCCCTCGGAACCAACTCCTTCCTAGTGAATTTCTCTCTCGCCCTGAAAGACCCAAATCGTTGCAACCAACGAAATGGGCATGATGGCCAACGAAAATGGGGTCTTTTTTCAGTGGTATTGTTTGTTGGTGAACTAAGAAACAATATATCTCCGAATTAGTTTTCGGAACCAACTCCTTTCTAGTAAATTTCGCTCCCGCTCTGACAGACACAAATCGTTGCAATAAACGAAATGGGCACCATGGCCAACGCAAATGGAGTCTTTTTTCAGTGGTATCGTTTGTTGGTGAACCAACAAACAATATATCCCCGAATTAGCCTTCGGAACCAACTCCTTCCTAGTGAATTTCTCTCTCGCCCCGGAAGACCCAAATCGTTGCAACCAACGAAATGGGCATGATAGCCAACGAAAATGGGGTCTTTTTTAGTGGTATTGTTTGTTGGTGAACTTTGAAACAATATATCTCCGAATTAGCCTTCGGAACCAACTCCTTTCTAGTAAATTTCGCTCCCGCCCTGACAAACCCAAATCGTTGCAATAAACGAAATGGGCACCATGACCAACGAAAACGGGGTCTTTTTTCGGTGGTATCGTTTGTTGGTGAATCCATAAACAATGTCTCTCCGAATTAGCCTTCGGAACAAATTCCTTCCTCGTGAATTTCGCTCTCGCCCTGGAAGACGCAAATCGTTGCAATCAACGAAATGGGCATGATGGCCAACGAAAATGGGGTCTTTCTCGGTGGTATCGTTTGTTGGTGAACCAACAAACAATATATCTCAGAATTAGCCTTCGGAACCAACTCCTTCCTAGTGAATTTCTCTTTCGCCCTGGAAGACCCAAATCGTTGCAATCAACGTAATAAGCACCATGGCCAACGAAAATGGAGTCTTTTTTCGGTGGTATCGTTTGTTGGTGAAACCACAAAAAATGTATCACCGAATCAGCCTTCGGGACAAATTCCTTCCTGGTGAATTTCGCTTTCGCCCTGGAAGACCCAAATCGTTGCAATCAACGAAATGGGCATGATGGCCGACGAAAATGGGGTCTTTTTTCAGTGGTATTGTTTGTTGGTGAACTAAGAAACAATATATCTCCGAATTAGTTTTCGGAACCAACTCCTTTCTAGTAAATTTCGCTCCCGCTCTGACAGACACAAATCGTTGCAATAAACGAAATGGGCACCATGGCCAACGCAAATGGAGTCTTTTTTCAGTGGTATCGTTTGTTGGTGAACCAACAAACAATATATCCCCGAATTAGCCTTCGGAACCAACTCCTTCCTAGTGAATTTCACTCTCGCCCTGGAAGACCCAAATCGTTGCAATCAACGAAATAAGCCCTATGGCCAACGAAAATGGCGTCTTTTTTCGGTGGTATCGTTTGTTGGTGAATCCACAAACAATGTATCACCGAATCAGCCTTCGGGACAAATTCCTTCCTCGTGAATTTCGCTCTCGTTTTGGAAGACCCAAATCGTTGCAATCAACGAAATGGGCATGATGGCCGACGAAAATGGGGTCTTTTAACAGTGGTATTGTTTGTTGGTGAACTAAGAAACAATATATCTCCGAATTAGCCTCCGGAACCAACTCCTTTCTAGTAAATTTCGCTGCCGCTCTGACAGACACAAATCGTTGCAATAAACGAAATGGGCACCATGGCCAACGCAAATGGAGTCTTTTTTCAGTGGTATCGTTTGTTGGTGAACCAACAAACAATATATCCCCGAATTAGCCCTCGGAACCAACTCCTTCCTAGTGAATTTCTCTCTCGCCCTGGAAGACCCAAATCGTTGCAACCAACGAAATGGGCATGATGGCCAACGAAAATGGGGTCTTTTTTCAGTGGTATTGTTTGTTGGTGAACTAAGAAACAATATATCTCCGAATTAGTTTTCGGAACCAACTCCTTTCTAGTAAATTTCGCTCCCGCTCTGACAGACACAAATCGTTGCAATAAACGAAATGGGCACCATGGCCAACGCAAATGGAGTCTTTTTTCAGTGGTATCGTTTGTTGGTGAACCAACAAACAATATATCCCCGAATTAGCCCTTGGAACCAACTCCTTCCTAGTGAATTTCTCTCTCGCCCTGGAAGACCCAAATCGTTGCAACCAACGAAATGGGCATGATGGCCAACGAAAATGGGGTCTTTTTTCAGTGGTATTGTTTGTTGGTGAACTAAGAAACAATATATCTCCGAATTAGTTTTCGGAACCAACTCCTTTCTAGTAAATTTCGCTCCCGCTCTGACAGACACAAATCGTTGCAATAAACGAAATGGGCACCATGGCCAACGCAAATGGAGTCTTTTTTCAGTGGTATCGTTTGTTGGTGAACCAACAAACAATATATCCCCGAATTAGCCTTCGGAACCAACTCCTTCCTAGTGAATTTCTCTCTCGCCCCGGAAGACCCAAATCGTTGCAACCAACGAAATGGGCATGATAGCCAACGAAAATGGGGTCTTTTTTCAGTGGTATTGTTTGTTGGTGAACTAAGAAACAATATATCTCCGAATTAGCCTTCGGAACCAACTCCTTTCTAGTAAATTTCGCTCCCGCCCTGACAAACCCAAATCGTTGCAATAAACGAAATGGGCACCATGACCAACGAAAACGGGGTCTTTTTTCGGTGGTATCGTTTGTTGGTGAATCCATAAACAATGTCTCTCCGAATTAGCCTTCGGAACAAATTCCTTCCTCGTGAATTTCGCTCTCGCCCTGGAAGACGCAAATCGTTGCAATCAACGAAATGGGCATGATGGCCAACGAAAATGGGGTCTTTCTCGGTGGTATCGTTTGGTGGTGAACCAACAAACAATATATCTCAGAATTAGCCTTCGGAACCAACTCCTTCCTAGTGAATTTCTCTCTCGCCCCGGAAGACCCAAATCGTTGCAACCAACGAAATGGGCATGATAGCCAACGAAAATGGGGTCTTTTTTCAGTGGTATTGTTTGTTGGTGAACTAAGAAACAATATATCTCCGAATTAGCCTTCGGAACCAACTCCTTTCTAGTAAATTTCGCTCCCGCCCTGACAAACCCAAATCGTTGCAATAAACGAAATGGGCACCATGACCAACGAAAACGGGGTCTTTTTTCGGTGGTATCGTTTGTTGGTGAATCCATAAACAATGTCTCTCCGAATTAGCCTTCGGAACAAATTCCTTCCTCGTGAATTTCGCTCTCGCCCTGGAAGACGCAAATCGTTGCAATCAACGAAATGGGCATGATGGCCAACGAAAATGGGGTCTTTCTCGGTGGTATCGTTTGGTGGTAAACCAACAAACAATATATCTCAGAATTAGCCTTCGGAACCAACTCCTTCCTAGTGAATTTCTCTCTCGCCCTGGAAGACCCAAATCGTTGCAATCAACGAAATAAGCACCATGGCCAACGAAAATGGAGTCTTTTTTCGGTGGTATCGTTTGTTGGTGAATCCATAAACAATGTCTCTCCGAATTAGCCTTCGGAACAAATTCCTTCCTCGTGAATTTCGCTCTCGCCCTGGAAGACCCAAATCGTTGCAATCAACGAAATGGGCATGATGGCCAACGAAAATGGGGTCTTTTTCGGTGGTATCGTTTGTTGGTGAACCAACAAACAATATATCTCAGAATTAGCCTTCGGAACCAACTCCTTCCTAGTGAATTTCTCTCTCGCCCTGGAAGACCCAAATCGTTGCAATCAACGAAATGGGCACCATGGCCAACGAAAAAGGAGTCTTTTTTCGGTGGTATCGTTTGTTGGTGAATCCACAAACAATGTATCACCGAATCAGCCTTCGGGACAAATTCCTTCCTCGTGAATTTCGCTCTCGCCCTGGAAGACCCAAATCGTTGCAATCAACGAAATCGGCATGATGGCCAAGGAAAATGGGGTCTTTTTTCGGTGGTATCGTTTGTTGGTGGATCCATAAAATATATCTCCGAATTAGCCTTCGGAAAAAATTCCTTCCTCGTGAATTTCGCTCTCGCCCTGGAAGACCCAAATGGTTGCAATCAACGAAATGGGCATGATGGCCAACGAAAATGGGGTCTTTTTTCGGTGGTATCGTTTGTTGGTGAACAAACAAACAATATATCCCCGAATTAGCCTTCGGAACCAACTCCTTCCTAGTGAATTTCTCTCTCGCCCTGGAAGACCCAGATCGTTGCAATAAACGAAATGGGCACCATGCCCAACGAAAATGGAGTCTTTTTTCGGTGGTATCGTTTGTTGGTGAATCCATAAACAATATATCTCCGAATTAGCCTTCGGAACAAATTCCTTCCTCGTGAATTTCGCTCTCGTTTTGGAAGACCGAAATCGTTGCAATCAACGAAATGGGCATGATGGCCGACGAAAATGGGGTCTTTTTTCAGTGGTATTGTTTGTTGGTGAACTAAGAAACAATATATCTCCGAATTAGCCTCTGGAACCAACTCCTTTCTAGTAAATTTCGCTGCCGCTCTGACAGACACAAATCGTTGCAATAAACGAAATGGGCACCATGGCCAACGCAAATGGAGTCTTTTTTCAGTAGTATCGTTTGTTGGTGAACCAACAAACAATATATCCCCGAATTAGCCCTCGGAACCAACTCCTTCCTAGTGAATTTCTCTCTCGCCCTGGAAGACACAAATCGTTGCAACCAACGAAATGGGCATGATGGCCAACGAAAATGGGGTCTTTTTTCAGTGGTATTGTTTGTTGGTGAACTAAGAAACAATATATCTCCGAATTAGTTTTCGGAACCGACTCCTTTCTAGTAAATTTCGCTCCCGCTCTGACAGACACAAATCGTTGCAATAAACGAAATGGGCACCATGCCCAACGCAAATGGAGTCTTTTTTCAGTGGTATCGTTTGTTGGTGAACCAACAAACAATATATCCCCGAATTAGTCTTCGGAACCAACTCCTTCCTAGTGAATTTCTCTCTCGCCCTGGAAGACCCAAATCGTTGCAATCAACGAAATAAGCACCATGGCCAACGAAAATGGAGTCTTTTTTCGGTGGTATCGTTTGTTGGTGAATCCACAAACAATATATCACCGAATCAGCCTTCGGGACAAATTCCTTCCTCGTGAATTTCGCTCTCGCCCTGGAAGACCCAAATCGTTGCAACCAACGAAATGGGCATGATGGCCAACGAAAATAGGGTCTTTTTTCAGTGGTATTGTTTGTTGGTGAACTAAGAAACAATATATCTCCGAATTAGTTTTCGGAACTAACTCCTTTCTAGTAAATTTCGCTCCCGCTCTGACAGACACAAATCGTTGCAATAAACGAAATGGGCACCATGGCCAACGCAAATGGAGTCTTTTTTCGGTGGTAACGGTTGTTGGTGAATCCATAAACAATGTATCACCGAATCAGCCTTCGGAACCAACTCCTTTTTAGTAAATTTCGCTCCCGCTCTGACAGACACAAATCGTTGCAATAAACGAAATCGGCACCATGGCCAACGCAAATGGAGTCTTTTTTCGGTGGTATCGTTTGTTGGTGAATCCATAAACAATATATCTCCGAATTAGCCTTCGCAAAAAATTCCTTCCTCGTGAATTTCGCTCTCGCCCTGTAAGACCCAAATCGTTGCAATCAACGAAATGGGCATGATGGCCAACGAAAATGGGGTCTTTTTTCGGTGGTATCGTTTGGTGGTGAACCAACAAACAATATATCTCAGAATTAGCCTTCGGAACCAACTCCTTCCTAGTAAATTTCTCTCCCGCCCTGGAAGACGCAAATCGTTGCAATAAACGAAATGGGCACCATGGCCAACGAAAAAGGAGTCTTTTTTCGGTGGTATCGTTCGTTGGTGAACCAACAAACAATATATCCCCGAATTAGCCTTCGGAACCAACTCCTCCCTAGTGAATTTCTCTCTCGCCCTGGAAGACCCAGATCGTTGCAATAAACGAAATGGGCACCATGGCCAACGAAAATGGAGTCTTTTTTCGGTAGTATCGTTTGTTGGTGAATCCATAAACAATATATCTCCGAATTAGCCTTCGGAACAAATTCCTTCCTCGTGAATTTCGCTCTCGTTTTGGAAGACCCAAATCGTTGCAATCAACGAAATGGGCATGATGGCCGACGAAAATGGGGTCTTTTTTCAGTGATATTGTTTGTTGGTGAACTAAGAAACAATATATCTCCGAATTAGCCTCCGGAACCAACTCCTTTCTAGTAAATTTCGCTGCCGCTCTGACAGACACAAATCGTTGCAATAAACGAAATGGGCACCATGGCCAACGCAAATGGAGTCTTTTTTCAGTGGTATCGTTTGTTGGTGAACCAACAAACAATATATCCCCGAATTAGCCCTCGGAACCAGCTCCTTCCCAGTGAATTTCTCTCTCGCCCTGGAAGACCCAAATCGTTGCAACCAACGCAATGGGCATGATGGCCAACGAAAATGGGGTCTTTTTTCAGTGGTATTGTTTGTTGGTGAACTAAGAAACAATATATCTCCGAATTAGTTTTCGGAACCGACTCCTTTCTAGTAAATTTCGCTCCCGCTCTGACAGACACAAATCGTTGCAATAAACGAAATGGGCACCATGGCCAACGCAAATGGAGTCTTTTTTCAGTGGTATCGTTTGTTGGTGAACCAACAAACAATATATCCCCGAATTAGCCCTCGGAACCAACTCCTTCCTAGTGAATTTCTCTCTCGCCCCGGAAGACCCAAATCGTTGCAACCAACGAAATGGGCATGATAGCCAACGAAAATGGGGTCTTTTTTAGTGGTATTGTTTGTTGGTGAACTAAGAAACAATATATCTCCGAATTAGCCTTCGGAACCAACTCCTTTCTAGTAAATTTCGCTCCCGCCCTGACAAACCCAAATCGTTGCAATAAACGAAATGGGCACCATGACCAACGAAAACGGGGTCTTTTTTCGGTGGTATCGTTTGTTGGTGAATCCATAAACAATGTCTCTCCGAATTAGCCTTCGGAACAAATTCCTTCCTCGTGAATTTCGCTCTCGCCCTGGAAGACGCAAATCGTTGCAATCAACGAAATGGGCATGATGGCCAACGAAAATGGGGTCTTTCTCGGTGGTATCGTTTGTTGGTGAACCAACAAACAATATATCTCAGAATTAGCCTTCGGAACCAACTCCTTCCTAGTGAATTTCTCTTTCGCCCTGGAAGACCCAAATCGTTGCAATCAACGTAATAAGCACCATGGCCAACGAAAATGGAGTCTTTTTTCGGTGGTATCGTTTGTTGGTGAAACCACAAAAAATGTATCACCGAATCAGCCTTCGGGACAAATTCCTTCCTGGTGAATTTCGCTTTCGCCCTGGAAGACCCAAATCGTTGCAATCAACGAAATGGGCATGATGGCCGACGAAAATGGGGTCTTTTTTCAGTGGTATTGTTTGTTGGTGAACTAAGAAACAATATATCTCCGAATTAGTTTTCGGAACCAACTCCTTTCTAGTAAATTTCGCTCCCGCTCTGACAGACACAAATCGTTGCAATAAACGAAATGGGCACCATGGCCAACGCAAATGGAGTCTTTTTTCAGTGGTATCGTTTGTTGGTGAATCCATAAACAATATATCTCCGAATTAGCCTTCGGAAAAAATTCCTTCCTCGTGAATTTCGCTCTCGCCCTGGGAGACCCAAATCGTTGCAATCAACGAAATGGGCATGATGGCCAACGAAAATGGGGTCTTTTTTCGGTGGTATCGTTTGTTGGTGAACCAACAAACAATATATCTCAGAATTAGCCTTCGGAACCAACTCCTTCCTAGTGAATTTCTCTCTCGCCCTGGAAGACCCAAATCGTTGCAATCAACGAAATGGGCACCATGGCCAACGAAAATAGGGTCTTTTTCGGTGGTATCGTTTGTTGGTGAATCCATAAACAATATATCTCCGAATTAGCCTTCGGAACAAATTCCTTCCTCGTGAATTTCGCTCTCGTTTTGGAAGACCCAAATCGTTGCAATCAACGAAATGGGCATGATGGCCGACGAAAATGGGGTCTTTTTTCAGTGGTATTGTTTGTTGGTGAACTAAGAAACAATATATCTCCGAGATAGCCTTCGGAACCAGCTCCTTTCTAGTAAATTTCGCTGCCGCTCTGACAGACACAAATCGTTGCAATAAACGAAATGGGCATTATGGCCAACGCAAATGGAGTCTTTTTTCAGTGGTATCGTTTGTTGGTGAACCAACAAACAATATATCCCCGAATTAGCCCTCGGAACCAACTCCTTCCTAGTGAATTTCTCTCTCGCCCTGGAAGACCCAAATCGTTGCAACCAACGAAATGGGCATGATGGCCAACGAAAATGGGGTCTTTTTTCAGTGGTATTGTTTGTTGGTGAACTAAGAAACAATATATCTCCGAATTAGTTTTCGGAACCGACTCCTTTCTAGTAAATTTCGCTCCCGCTCTGACAGACACAAATCGTTGCAATAAACGAAATGGGCACCATGGCCAACGCAAATGGAGTCTTTTTTCAGTGGTATCGTTTGTTGGTGAACCAACAAACAATATATCCCCGAATTAGCCCTCGGAACCAACTCCTTCCTAGTGAATTTCTCTCTCGCCCCGGAAGACCCAAATCGTTGCAACCAACGAAATGGGCATGATAGCCAACGAAAATGGGGTCTTTTTTAGTGGTATTGTTTGTTGGTGAACTAAGAAACAATATATCTCCGAATTAGCCTTCGGAACCAACTCCTTTCTAGTAAATTTCGCTCCCGCCCTGACAAACCCAAATCGTTGCAATAAACGAAATGGGCACCATGACCAACGAAAACGGGGTCTTTTTTCGGTGGTATCGTTTGTTGGTGAATCCATAAACAATGTCTCTCCGAATTAGCCTTCGGAACAAATTCCTTCCTCGTGAATTTCGCTCTCGCCCTGGAAGACGCAAATCGTTGCAATCAACGAAATGGGCATGATGGCCAACGAAAATGGGGTCTTTCTCGGTGGTATCGTTTGTTGGTGAACCAACAAACAATATATCTCAGAATTAGCCTTCGGAACCAACTCCTTCCTAGTGAATTTCTCTTTCGCCCTGGAAGACCCAAATCGTTGCAATCAACGTAATAAGCACCATGGCCAACGAAAATGGAGTCTTTTTTCGGTGGTATCGTTTGTTGGTGAAACCACAAAAAATGTATCACCGAATCAGCCTTCGGGACAAATTCCTTCCTGGTGAATTTCGCTTTCGCCCTGGAAGACCCAAATCGTTGCAATCAACGAAATGGGCATGATGGCCGACGAAAATGGGGTCTTTTTTCAGTGGTATTGTTTGTTGGTGAACTAAGAAACAATATATCTCCGAATTAGTTTTCGGAACCAACTCCTTTCTAGTAAATTTCGCTCCCGCTCTGACAGACACAAATCGTTGCAATAAACGAAATGGGCACCATGGCCAACGCAAATGGAGTCTTTTTTCAGTGGTATCGTTTGTTGGTGAATCCATAAACAATATATCTCCGAATTAGCCTTCGGAAAAAATTCCTTCCTCGTGAATTTCGCTCTCGCCCTGGGAGACCCAAATCGTTGCAATCAACGAAATGGGCATGATGGCCAACGAAAATGGGGTCTTTTTTCGGTGGTATCGTTTGTTGGTGAACCAACAAACAATATATCTCAGAATTAGCCTTCGGAACCAACTCCTTCCTAGTGAATTTCTCTCTCGCCCTGGAAGACCCAAATCGTTGCAATCAACGAAATGGGCACCATGGCCAACGAAAATAGGGTCTTTTTCGGTGGTATCGTTTGTTGGTGAATCCATAAACAATATATCTCCGAATTAGCCTTCGGAACAAATTCCTTCCTCGTGAATTTCGCTCTCGTTTTGGAAGACCCAAATCGTTGCAATCAACGAAATGGGCATGATGGCCGACGAAAATGGGGTCTTTTTTCAGTGGTATTGTTTGTTGGTGAACTAAGAAACAATATATCTCCGAGATAGCCTTCGGAACCAGCTCCTTTCTAGTAAATTTCGCTGCCGCTCTGACAGACACAAATCGTTGCAATAAACGAAATGGGCATTATGGCCAACGCAAATGGAGTCTTTTTTCAGTGGTATCGTTTGTTGGTGAACCAACAAACAATATATCCCCGAATTAGCCCTCGGAACCAACTCCTTCCTAGTGAATTTCTCTCTCGCCCTGGAAGACCCAAATCGTTGCAACCAACGAAATGGGCATGATGGCCAACGAAAATGGGGTCTTTTTTCAGTGGTATTGTTTGTTGGTGAACTAAGAAACAATATATCTCCGAATTAGTTTTCGGAACCGACTCCTTTCTAATAAATTTCGCTCCCGCTCTGACAGACACAAATCGTTGCAATAAACGAAATGGACACCATGGCCAACGCAAATGGAGTCTTTTTTCAGTGGTATCGTTTGTTGGTGAACCAACAAACAATATATCTCAGAATTAGCCTTCGGAACCAACTCCTTCCTAGTGAATTTCTCTCTCGCCCTGGAAGACCCAAATCGTTGCAATCAACGAAATAAGCACCATGGCCAACGAAAATGGAGTCTTTTTTCGGTGGTATCGTTTGTTGGTGAATCCACAAACAATGTATCACCGAATCAGCCTTCGGGACAAATTCCTTCCTCGTGAATTTCGCTCTCGCCCTGGAAGACCCAAATCGTTGCAACCAACGAAATGGGCATGATGGCCAACGAAAATAGGGTCTTTTTTCAGTGGTATTGTTTGTTGGTGAACTAAGAAACAATATATCTCCGAATTAGTTTTCGGAACTAACTCCTTTCTAGTAAATTTCGCTCCCGCTCTGACAGACACAAATCGTTGCAATAAACGAAATCGGCACCATGGCCAACGCAAATGGAGTCTTTTTTCGGTGGTATCGTTTGTTGGTGAATCCATAAACAATATATCTCCGAATTAGCCTTCGCAAAAAATTCCTTCCTCGTGAATTTCGCTCTCGCCCTGTAAGACCCAAATCGTTGCAATCAACGAAATGGGCATGATGGCCAACGAAAATGGGGTCTTTTTTCGGTGGTATCGTTTGGTGGTGAACCAACAAACAATATATCTCAGAATTAGCCTTCGGAACCAACTCCTTCCTAGTAAATTTCTCTCTCGCCCTGGAAGACCCAAATCGTTGCAATAAACGAAATGGGCACCATGGCCAACGAAAAAGGAGTCTTTTTTCGGTGGTATCGTTCGTTGGTGAACCAACAAACAATATATCCCCGAATTAGCCTTCGGAACCAACACCTCCCTAGTGAATTTCTCTCTCGCCCTGGAAGACCCAGATCGTTGCAATAAACGAAATGGGCACCATGGCCAACGAAAATGGAGTCTTTTTTCGGTGGTATCGTTTGTTGGTGAATCCATAAACAATATATCTCCGAATTAGCCTTCGGAACAAATTCCTTCATCGTGAATTTCGCTCTCGTTTTGGAAGACCCAAATCGTTGCAATCAACGAAATGGGCATGATGGCCGACGAAAATGGGGTCTTTTTTCAGTGGTATTGTTTGTTGGTGAACTAAGAAACAATATATCTCCGAATTAGCCTCCGGAACCAACTCCTTTCTAGTAAATTTCGCTGCCGCTCTGACAGACACAAATCGTTGCAATAAACGAAATGGGCACCATGGCCAACGCAAATGGAGTCTTTTTTCAGTGGTATCGTTTGTTGGTGAACCAACAAACAATATATCCCCGAATTAGCCCTCGGAACCAACTCCTTCCTAGTGAATTTCTCTCTCGCCCTGAAAGACCCAAATCGTTGCAACCAACGAAATGGGCATGATGGCCAACGAAAATGGGGTCTTTTTTCAGTGGTATTGTTTGTTGGTGAACTAAGAAACAATATATCTCCGAATTAGTTTTCGGAACCAACTCCTTTCTAGTAAATTTCGCTCCCGCTCTGACAGACACAAATCGTTGCAGTAAACGAAATGGGCACCATGGCCAACGCAAATGGAGTCTTTTTTAGTGGTATTGTTTGTTGGTGAACTAAGAAACAATATATCTCCGAATTAGCCTTCGGAACCAACTCCTTTCTAGCAAATTTCGCTCCCGCCCTGACAAACCCAAATCGTTGCAATAAACGAAATGGGCACCATGACCAACGAAAACGGGGTCTTTTTTCGGTGGTATCGTTTGTTGGGGAATCCATAAACAATGTCTCTCCGAATTAGCCTTCGGAACAAATTCCTTCCTCGTGAATTTCGCTCTCGCCCTGGAAGACGCAAATCGTTGCAATCAACGAAATGGGCATGATGGCCAACGAAAATGGGGTCTTTCTCGGTGGTATCGTTTGTTGGTGAACCAACAAACAATATATCTCAGAATTAGCCTTCGGAACCAACTCCTTCCTAGTGAATTTCTCTTTCGCCCTGGAAGACCCAAATCGTTGCAATCAACGTAATAAGCACCATGGCCAACGAAAATGGAGTCTTTTTTCGGTGGTATCGTTTGTTGGTGAATCCACAAAAAATGTATCACCGAATCAGCCTTCGGGACAAATTCCTTCCTGGTGAATTTCGCTTTCGCCCTGGAAGACCCAAATCGTTGCAATCAACGAAATGGGCATGATGGCCGACGAAAATGGGGTCTTTTTTCAGTGGTATTGTTTGTTGGTGAACTAAGAAACAATATATCTCCGAGATAGCCTTCGGAACCAGCTCCTTTCAGTAAATTTCGCTGCCGCTCTGACAGACACAAATCGTTGCAATAAACGAAATGGGCATTATGGCCAACGCAAATGGAGTCTTTTTTCAGTGGTATCGTTTGTTGGTGAACCAACAAACAATATATCCCCGAATTAGCCCTCGGAACCAACTCCTTCCTAGTGAATTTCTCTCTCGCCCTGGAAGACCCAAATCGTTGCAACCAACGAAATGGGCATGATGGCCAACGAAAATGGGGTCTTTTTTCAGTGGTATTGTTTGTTGGTGAACTAAGAAACAATATATCTCCGAATTAGTTTTCGGAACCGACTCCTTTCTAATAAATTTCGCTCCCGCTCTGACAGACACAAATCGTTGCAATAAACGAAATGGACACCATGGCCAACGCAAATGGAGTCTTTTTTCAGTGGTATCGTTTGTTGGTGAACCAACAAACAATATATCTCAGAATTAGCCTTCGGAACCAACTCCTTCCTAGTGAATTTCTCTCTCGCCCTGGAAGACCCAAATCGTTGCAATCAACGAAATAAGCACCATGGCCAACGAAAATGGAGTCTTTTTTCGGTGGTATCGTTTGTTGGTGAATCCATAAACAATGTCTCTCCGAATTAGCCTTCGGAACAAATTCCTTCCTCGTGAATTTCGCTCTCGCCCTGGAAGACCCAAATCGTTGCAATCAACGAAATGGGCATGATGGCCAACGAAAATGGGGTCTTTTTTCGGTGGTATCGTTTGTTGGTGAACCAACAAACAATATATCTCAGAATTAGCCTTCGGAACCAACTCCTTCCTAGTGAATTTCTCTCTCGCCCTGGAAGACCCAAATCGTTGCAATCAACGAAATGGGCACCATGGCCAACGAAAATAGGGTCTTTTTCGGTGGTATCGTTTGTTGGTGAATCCATAAACAATATATCTCCGAATTAGCCTTCGGAACAAATTCCTTCCTCGTGAATTTCGCTCTCGTTTTGGAAGACACAAATCGTTGCAATCAACGAAATGGGCATGATGGCCGACGAAAATGGGGTCTTTTTTCAGTGGTATTGTTTGTTGGTGAACTAAGAAACAATATATCTCCGAGATAGCCTTCGGAACCAGCTCCTTTCTAGTAAATTTCGCTGCCGCTCTGACAGACACAAATCGTTGCAATAAACGAAATGGGCATTATGGCCAACGCAAATGGAGTCTTTTTTCAGTGGTATCGTTTGTTGGTGAACCAACAAACAATATATCCCCGAATTAGCCCTCGGAACCAACTCCTTCCTAGTGAATTTCTCTCTCGCCCTGGAAGACCCAAATCGTTGCAACCAACGAAATGGGCATGATGGCCAACGAAAATGGGGTCTTTTTTCAGTGGTATTGTTTGTTGGTGAACTAAGAAACAATATATCTCCGAATTAGTTTTCGGAACCGACTCCTTTCTAATAAATTTCGCTCCCGCTCTGACAGACACAAATCGTTGCAATAAACGAAATGGACACCATGGCCAACGCAAATGGAGTCTTTTTTCAGTGGTATCGTTTGTTGGTGAACCAACAAACAATATATCTCAGAATTAGCCTTCGGAACCAACTCCTTCCTAGTGAATTTCTCTCTCGCCCTGGAAGACCCAAATCGTTGCAATCAACGAAATAAGCACCATGGCCAACGAAAATGGAGTCTTTTTTCGGTGGTATCGTTTGTTGGTGAATCCATAAACAATGTCTCTCCGAATTAGCCTTCGGAACAAATTCCTTCCTCGTGAATTTCGCTCTCGCCCTGGAAGACGCAAATCGTTGCAATCAACGAAATGGGCATGATGGCCAACGAAAATGGGGTCTTTCTCGGTGGTATCGTTTGGTGGTGAACCAACAAACAATATATCTCAGAATTAGCCTTCGGAACCAACTCCTTCCTAGTGAATTTCTCTCTCGCCCTGGAAGACCCAAATCGTTGCAATCAACGAAATAAGCACCATGGCCAACGAAAATGGAGTCTTTTTTCGGTGGTATCGTTTGTTGGTGAATCCATAAACAATGTCTCTCCGAATTAGCCTTCGGAACAAATTTCTTCCTCGTGAATTTCGCTCTCGCCCTGGAAGACCCAAATCGTTGCAATCAACGAAATGGGCATGATGGCCAACGAAAATGGGGTCTTTTTCGGTGGTATCGTTTGTTGGTGAACCAACAAACAATATATCTCAGAATTAGCCTTCGGAACCAACTCCTTCCTAGTGAATTTCTCTCTCGCCCTGGAAGACCCAAATCGTTGCAATCAACGAAATGGGCACCATGGCCAACGAAAAAGGAGTCTTTTTTCGGTGGTATCGTTTGTTGGTGAATCCACAAACAATGTATCACCGAATCAGCCTTCGGGACAAATTCCTTCCTCGTGAATTTCGCTCTCGCCCTGGAAGACCCAAATCGTTGCAATCAACGAAATCGGCATGATGGCCAAGGAAAATGGGGTCTTTTTTCGGTGGTATCGTTTGTTGGTGGATCCATAAAATATATCTCCGAATTAGCCTTCGGAAAAAATTCCTTCCTCGTGAATTTCGCTCTCGCCCTGGAAGACCCAAATGGTTGCAATCAACGAAATGGGCATGATGGCCAACGAAAATGGGGTCTTTTTTCGGTGGTATCGTTTGTTGGTGAATCAACAAACAATATATCTCAGAATTAGCCTTCGGAACCAACTCCTTCCTAGTGAATTTCTCTCTCGCCCTGGAAGACCCAAATCATTGCAATCAACGAAATGGGCACCATGGCCAACGAAAAAGGAGTCTTTTTTCGGTGGTATCGTTTGTTGGTGAACAAACAAACAATATATCCCCGAATTAGCCTTCGGAACCAACTCCTTTCTAGTGAATTTCTCTCTCGCCCTGGAAGACCCAGATCGTTGCAATAAACGAAATGGGCACCATGCCAAACGAAAATGGAGTCTTTTTTCGGTGGTATCGTTTGTTGGTGAATCCATAAACAATATATCTCCGAATTAGCCTTCGGAACAAATTCCTTCCTCGTGAATTTCGCTCTCGTTTTGGAAGACCGAAATCGTTGCAACCAACGAAATGGGCATGATGGCCAACGAAAATGGGGTCTTTTTTCAGTGGTATTGTTTGTTGGTGAACTAAGAAACAATATATCTCCGAATTAGTTTTCGGAACCGACTCCTTTCTAGTAAATTTCGCTCCCGCTCTGACAGACACAAATCGTTGCAATAAACGAAATGGGCACCATGCCCAACGCAAATGGAGTCTTTTTTCAGTGGTATCGTTTGTTGGTGAACCAACAAACAATATATCCCCGAATTAGTCTTCGGAACCAACTCCTTCCTAGTGAATTTCTCTCTCGCCCTGGAAGACCCAAATCGTTGCAATCAACGAAATAAGCACCATGGCCAACGAAAATGGAGTCTTTTTTCGGTGGTATCGTTTGTTGGTGAATCCACAAACAATATATCACCGAATCAGCCTTCGGGACAAATTCCTTCCTCGTGAATTTCGCTCTCGCCCTGGAAGACCCAAATCGTTGCAACCAACGAAATGGGCATGATGGCCAACGAAAATAGGGTCTTTTTTCAGTGGTATTGTTTGTTGGTGAACTAAGAAACAATATATCTCCGAATTAGTTTTCGGAACTAACTCCTTTCTAGTAAATTTCGCTCCCGCTCTGACAGACACAAATCGTTGCAATAAACGAAATGGGCACCATGGCCAACGCAAATGGAGTCTTTTTTCGGTGGTAACGGTTGTTGGTGAATCCATAAACAATGTATCACCGAATCAGCCTTCGGAACCAACTCCTTTCTAGTAAATTTCGCTCCCGCTCTGACAGACACAAATCGTTGCAATAAACGAAATCGGCACCATGGCCAACGCAAATGGAGTCTTTTTTCGGTGGTATCGTTTGTTGGTGAATCCATAAACAATATATCTCCGAATTAGCCTTCGCAAAAAATTCCTTCCTCGTGAATTTCGCTCTCGCCCTGTAAGACCCAAATCGTTGCAATCAACGAAATGGGCATGATGGCCAACGAAAATGGGGTCTTTTTTCGGTGGTATCGTTTGGTGGTGAACCAACAAACAATATATCTCAGAATTAGCCTTCGGAACCAACTCCTTCCTAGTAAATTTCTCTCCCGCCCTGGAAGACGCAAATCGTTGCAATAAACGAAATGGGCACCATGGCCAACGAAAAAGGAGTCTTTTTTCGGTGGTATCGTTCGTTGGTGAACCAACAAACAATATATCCCCGAATTAGCCTTCGGAACCAACTCCTCCCTAGTGAATTTCTCTCTCGCCCTGGAAGACCCAGATCGTTGCAATAAACGAAATGGGCACCATGGCCAACGAAAATGGAGTCTTTTTTCGGTAGTATCGTTTGTTGGTGAATCCATAAACAATATATCTCCGAATTAGCCTTCGGAACAAATTCCTTCCTCGTGAATTTCGCTCTCGTTTTGGAAGACCCAAATCGTTGCAATCAACGAAATGGGCATGATGGCCGACGAAAATGGGGTCTTTTTTCAGTGATATTGTTTGTTGGTGAACTAAGAAACAATATATCTCCGAATTAGCCTCCGGAACCAACTCCTTTCTAGTAAATTTCGCTGCCGCTCTGACAGACACAAATCGTTGCAATAAACGAAATGGGCACCATGGCCAACGCAAATGGAGTCTTTTTTCAGTGGTATCGTTTGTTGGTGAACCAACAAACAATATATCCCCGAATTAGCCCTCGGAACCAGCTCCTTCCCAGTGAATTTCTCTCTCGCCCTGGAAGACCCAAATCGTTGCAACCAACGCAATGGGCATGATGGCCAACGAAAATGGGGTCTTTTTTCAGTGGTATTGTTTGTTGGTGAACTAAGAAACAATATATCTCCGAATTAGTTTTCGGAACCGACTCCTTTCTAGTAAATTTCGCTCCCGCTCTGACAGACACAAATCGTTGCAATAAACGAAATGGGCACCATGGCCAACGCAAATGGAGTCTTTTTTCAGTGGTATCGTTTGTTGGTGAACCAACAAACAATATATCCCCGAATTAGCCCTCGGAACCAACTCCTTCCTAGTGAATTTCTCTCTCGCCCCGGAAGACCCAAATCGTTGCAACCAACGAAATGGGCATGATAGCCAACGAAAATGGGGTCTTTTTTAGTGGTATTGTTTGTTGGTGAACTAAGAAACAATATATCTCCGAATTAGCCTTCGGAACCAACTCCTTTCTAGTAAATTTCGCTCCCGCCCTGACAAACCCAAATCGTTGCAATAAACGAAATGGGCACCATGACCAACGAAAACGGGGTCTTTTTTCGGTGGTATCGTTTGTTGGTGAATCCATAAACAATGTCTCTCCGAATTAGCCTTCGGAACAAATTCCTTCCTCGTGAATTTCGCTCTCGCCCTGGAAGACGCAAATCGTTGCAATCAACGAAATGGGCATGATGGCCAACGAAAATGGGGTCTTTCTCGGTGGTATCGTTTGTTGGTGAACCAACAAACAATATATCTCAGAATTAGCCTTCGGAACCAACTCCTTCCTAGTGAATTTCTCTTTCGCCCTGGAAGACCCAAATCGTTGCAATCAACGTAATAAGCACCATGGCCAACGAAAATGGAGTCTTTTTTCGGTGGTATCGTTTGTTGGTGAAACCACAAAAAATGTATCACCGAATCAGCCTTCGGGACAAATTCCTTCCTGGTGAATTTCGCTTTCGCCCTGGAAGACCCAAATCGTTGCAATCAACGAAATGGGCATGATGGCCGACGAAAATGGGGTCTTTTTTCAGTGGTATTGTTTGTTGGTGAACTAAGAAACAATATATCTCCGAATTAGTTTTCGGAACCAACTCCTTTCTAGTAAATTTCGCTCCCGCTCTGACAGACACAAATCGTTGCAATAAACGAAATGGGCACCATGGCCAACGCAAATGGAGTCTTTTTTCAGTGGTATCGTTTGTTGGTGAATCCATAAACAATATATCTCCGAATTAGCCTTCGGAAAAAATTCCTTCCTCGTGAATTTCGCTCTCGCCCTGGGAGACCCAAATCGTTGCAATCAACGAAATGGGCATGATGGCCAACGAAAATGGGGTCTTTTTTCGGTGGTATCGTTTGTTGGTGAACCAACAAACAATATATCTCAGAATTAGCCTTCGGAACCAACTCCTTCCTAGTGAATTTCTCTCTCGCCCTGGAAGACCCAAATCGTTGCAATCAACGAAATGGGCACCATGGCCAACGAAAATAGGGTCTTTTTCGGTGGTATCGTTTGTTGGTGAATCCATAAACAATATATCTCCGAATTAGCCTTCGGAACAAATTCCTTCCTCGTGAATTTCGCTCTCGTTTTGGAAGACCCAAATCGTTGCAATCAACGAAATGGGCATGATGGCCGACGAAAATGGGGTCTTTTTTCAGTGGTATTGTTTGTTGGTGAACTAAGAAACAATATATCTCCGAGATAGCCTTCGGAACCAGCTCCTTTCTAGTAAATTTCGCTGCCGCTCTGACAGACACAAATCGTTGCAATAAACGAAATGGGCATTATGGCCAACGCAAATGGAGTCTTTTTTCAGTGGTATCGTTTGTTGGTGAACCAACAAACAATATATCCCCGAATTAGCCCTCGGAACCAACTCCTTCCTAGTGAATTTCTCTCTCGCCCTGGAAGACCCAAATCGTTGCAACCAACGAAATGGGCATGATGGCCAACGAAAATGGGGTCTTTTTTCAGTGGTATTGTTTGTTGGTGAACTAAGAAACAATATATCTCCGAATTAGTTTTCGGAACCGACTCCTTTCTAATAAATTTCGCTCCCGCTCTGACAGACACAAATCGTTGCAATAAACGAAATGGACACCATGGCCAACGCAAATGGAGTCTTTTTTCAGTGGTATCGTTTGTTGGTGAACCAACAAACAATATATCTCAGAATTAGCCTTCGGAACCAACTCCTTCCTAGTGAATTTCTCTCTCGCCCTGGAAGACCCAAATCGTTGCAATCAACGAAATAAGCACCATGGCCAACGAAAATGGAGTCTTTTTTCGGTGGTATCGTTTGTTGGTGAATCCACAAACAATGTATCACCGAATCAGCCTTCGGGACAAATTCCTTCCTCGTGAATTTCGCTCTCGCCCTGGAAGACCCAAATCGTTGCAACCAACGAAATGGGCATGATGGCCAACGAAAATAGGGTCTTTTTTCAGTGGTATTGTTTGTTGGTGAACTAAGAAACAATATATCTCCGAATTAGTTTTCGGAACTAACTCCTTTCTAGTAAATTTCGCTCCCGCTCTGACAGACACAAATCGTTGCAATAAACGAAATCGGCACCATGGCCAACGCAAATGGAGTCTTTTTTCGGTGGTATCGTTTGTTGGTGAATCCATAAACAATATATCTCCGAATTAGCCTTCGCAAAAAATTCCTTCCTCGTGAATTTCGCTCTCGCCCTGTAAGACCCAAATCGTTGCAATCAACGAAATGGGCATGATGGCCAACGAAAATGGGGTCTTTTTTCGGTGGTATCGTTTGGTGGTGAACCAACAAACAATATATCTCAGAATTAGCCTTCGGAACCAACTCCTTCCTAGTAAATTTCTCTCTCGCCCTGGAAGACCCAAATCGTTGCAATAAACGAAATGGGCACCATGGCCAACGAAAAAGGAGTCTTTTTTCGGTGGTATCGTTCGTTGGTGAACCAACAAACAATATATCCCCGAATTAGCCTTCGGAACCAACACCTCCCTAGTGAATTTCTCTCTCGCCCTGGAAGACCCAGATCGTTGCAATAAACGAAATGGGCACCATGGCCAACGAAAATGGAGTCTTTTTTCGGTGGTATCGTTTGTTGGTGAATCCATAAACAATATATCTCCGAATTAGCCTTCGGAACAAATTCCTTCCTCGTGAATTTCGCTCTCGTTTTGGAAGACCCAAATCGTTGCAATCAACGAAATGGGCATGATGGCCGACGAAAATGGGGTCTTTTTTCAGTGGTATTGTTTGTTGGTGAACTAAGAAACAATATATCTCCGAATTAGCCTCCGGAACCAACTCCTTTCTAGTAAATTTCGCTGCCGCTCTGACAGACACAAATCGTTGCAATAAACGAAATGGGCACCATGGCCAACGCAAATGGAGTCTTTTTTCAGTGGTATCGTTTGTTGGTGAACCAACAAACAATATATCCCCGAATTAGCCCTCGGAACCAACTCCTTCCTAGTGAATTTCTCTCTCGCCCTGAAAGACCCAAATCGTTGCAACCAACGAAATGGGCATGATGGCCAACGAAAATGGGGTCTTTTTTCAGTGGTATTGTTTGTTGGTGAACTAAGAAACAATATATCTCCGAATTAGTTTTCGGAACCAACTCCTTTCTAGTAAATTTCGCTCCCGCTCTGACAGACACAAATCGTTGCAGTAAACGAAATGGGCACCATGGCCAACGCAAATGGAGTCTTTTTTCAGTGGTATCGTTTGTTGGTGAACCAACAAACAATATATCCCCGAATTAGCCTTCGGAACCAACTCCTTCCTAGTGAATTTCTCTCTCGCCCCGGAAGACCCAAATCGTTGCAACCAACGAAATGGGCATGATGGCCAACGAAAATGGGGTCTTTTTTAGTGGTATTGTTTGTTGGTGAACTAAGAAACAATATATCTCCGAATTAGCCTTCGGAACCAACTCCTTTCTAGCAAATTTCGCTCCCGCCCTGACAAACCCAAATCGTTGCAATAAACGAAATGGGCACCATGACCAACGAAAACGGGGTCTTTTTTCGGTGGTATCGTTTGTTGGTGAATCCATAAACAATGTCTCTCCGAATTAGCCTTCGGAACAAATTCCTTCCTCGTGAATTTCGCTCTCGCCCTGGAAGACGCAAATCGTTGCAATCAACGAAATGGGCATGATGGCCAACGAAAATGGGGTCTTTCTCGGTGGTATCGTTTGTTGGTGAACCAACAAACAATATATCTCAGAATTAGCCTTCGGAACCAACTCCTTCCTAGTGAATTTCTCTTTCGCCCTGGAAGACCCAAATCGTTGCAATCAACGTAATAAGCACCATGGCCAACGAAAATGGAGTCTTTTTTCGGTGGTATCGTTTGTTGGTGAATCCACAAAAAATGTATCACCGACTCAGCCTTCGGGACAAATTCCTTCCTGGTGAATTTCGCTTTCGCCCTGGAAGACCCAAATCGTTGCAATCAACGAAATGGGCATGATGGCCGACGAAAATGGGGTCTTTTTTCAGTGGTATTGTTTGTTGGTGAACTAAGAAACAATATATCTCCGAGATAGCCTTCGGAACCAGCTCCTTTCAGTAAATTTCGCTGCCGCTCTGACAGACACAAATCGTTGCAATAAACGAAATGGGCATTATGGCCAACGCAAATGGAGTCTTTTTTCAGTGGTATCGTTTGTTGGTGAACCAACAAACAATATATCCCCGAATTAGCCCTCGGAACCAACTCCTTCCTAGTGAATTTCTCTCTCGCCCTGGAAGACCCAAATCGTTGCAACCAACGAAATGGGCATGATGGCCAACGAAAATGGGGTCTTTTTTCAGTGGTATTGTTTGTTGGTGAACTAAGAAACAATATATCTCCGAATTAGTTTTCGGAACCGACTCCTTTCTAATAAATTTCGCTCCCGCTCTGACAGACACAAATCGTTGCAATAAACGAAATGGACACCATGGCCAACGCAAATGGAGTCTTTTTTCAGTGGTATCGTTTGTTGGTGAACCAACAAACAATATATCTCAGAATTAGCCTTCGGAACCAACTCCTTCCTAGTGAATTTCTCTCTCGCCCTGGAAAACCCAAATCGTTGCAATCAACGAAATAAGCACCATGGCCAACGAAAATGGAGTCTTTTTTCGGTGGTATCGTTTGTTGGTGAATCCATAAACAATGTCTCTCCGAATTAGCCTTCGGAACAAATTCCTTCCTCGTGAATTTCGCTCTCGCCCTGGAAGACCCAAATCGTTGCAATCAACGAAATGGGCATGATGGCCAACGAAAATGGGGTCTTTTTTCGGTGGTATCGTTTGTTGGTGAACCAACAAACAATATATCTCAGAATTAGCCTTCGGAACCAACTCCTTCCTAGTGAATTTCTCTCTCGCCCTGGAAGACCCAAATCGTTGCAATCAACGAAATGGGCACCATGGCCAACGAAAATAGGGTCTTTTTCGGTGGTATCGTTTGTTGGTGAATCCATAAACAATATATCTCCGAATTAGCCTTCGGAACAAATTCCTTCCTCGTGAATTTCGCTCTCGTTTTGGAAGACACAAATCGTTGCAATCAACGAAATGGGCATGATGGCCGACGAAAATGGGGTCTTTTTTCAGTGGTATTGTTTGTTGGTGAACTAAGAAACAATATATCTCCGAGATAGCCTTCGGAACCAGCTCCTTTCTAGTAAATTTCGCTGCCGCTCTGACAGACACAAATCGTTGCAATAAACGAAATGGGCATTATGGCCAACGCAAATGGAGTCTTTTTTCAGTGGTATCGTTTGTTGGTGAACCAACAAACAATATATCCCCGAATTAGCCCTCGGAACCAACTCCTTCCTAGTGAATTTCTCTCTCGCCCTGGAAGACCCAAATCGTTGCAACCAACGAAATGGGCATGATGGCCAACGAAAATGGGGTCTTTTTTCAGTGGTATTGTTTGTTGGTGAACTAAGAAACAATATATCTCCGAATTAGTTTTCGGAACCGACTCCTTTCTAATAAATTTCGCTCCCGCTCTGACAGACACAAATCGTTGCAATAAACGAAATGGACACCATGGCCAACGCAAATGGAGTCTTTTTTCAGTGGTATCGTTTGTTGGTGAACCAACAAACAATATATCTCAGAATTAGCCTTCGGAACCAACTCCTTCCTAGTGAATTTCTCTCTCGCCCTGGAAGACCCAAATCGTTGCAATCAACGAAATAAGCACCATGGCCAACGAAAATGGAGTCTTTTTTCGGTGGTATCGTTTGTTGGTGAATCCATAAACAATGTCTCTCCGAATTAGCCTTCGGAACAAATTCCTTCCTCGTGAATTTCGCTCTCGCCCTGGAAGACGCAAATCGTTGCAATCAACGAAATGGGCATGATGGCCAACGAAAATGGGGTCTTTCTCGGTGGTATCGTTTGGTGGTGAACCAACAAACAATATATCTCAGAATTAGCCTTCGGAACCAACTCCTTCCTAGTGAATTTCTCTCTCGCCCTGGAAGACCCAAATCGTTGCAATCAACGAAATAAGCACCATGGCCAACGAAAATGGAGTCTTTTTTCGGTGGTATCGTTTGTTGGTGAATCCATAAACAATGTCTCTCCGAATTAGCCTTCGGAACAAATTTCTTCCTCGTGAATTTCGCTCTCGCCCTGGAAGACCCAAATCGTTGCAATCAACGAAATGGGCATGATGGCCAACGAAAATGGGGTCTTTTTCGGTGGTATCGTTTGTTGGTGAACCAACAAACAATATATCTCAGAATTAGCCTTCGGAACCAACTCCTTCCTAGTGAATTTCTCTCTCGCCCTGGAAGACCCAAATCGTTGCAATCAACGAAATGGGCACCATGGCCAACGAAAAAGGAGTCTTTTTTCGGTGGTATCGTTTGTTGGTGAATCCACAAACAATGTATCACCGAATCAGCCTTCGGGACAAATTCCTTCCTCGTGAATTTCGCTCTCGCCCTGGAAGACCCAAATCGTTGCAATCAACGAAATCGGCATGATGGCCAAGGAAAATGGGGTCTTTTTTCGGTGGTATCGTTTGTTGGTGGATCCATAAAATATATCTCCGAATTAGCCTTCGGAAAAAATTCCTTCCTCGTGAATTTCGCTCTCGCCCTGGAAGACCCAAATGGTTGCAATCAACGAAATGGGCATGATGGCCAACGAAAATGGGGTCTTTTTTCGGTGGTATCGTTTGTTGGTGAATCAACAAACAATATATCTCAGAATTAGCCTTCGGAACCAACTCCTTCCTAGTGAATTTCTCTCTCGCCCTGGAAGACCCAAATCATTGCAATCAACGAAATGGGCACCATGGCCAACGAAAAAGGAGTCTTTTTTCGGTGGTATCGTTTGTTGGTGAACAAACAAACAATATATCCCCGAATTAGCCTTCGGAACCAACTCCTTCCTAGTGAATTTTTCTCTCGCCCTGGAAGACCCAGATCGTTGCAATAAACGAAATGGGCACCATGCCCAACGAAAATGGAGTCTTTTTTCGGTGGTATCGTTTGTTGGTGAATCCATAAACAATATATCTCCGAATTAGCCTTCGGAACAAATTCCTTCCTCGTGAATTTCGCTCTCGTTTTGGAAGACCGAAATCGTTGGAATCAACGAAATGGGCATGATGGCCGACGAAAATGGGGTCTTTTTTCAGTGGTATTGTTTGTTGGTGAACTAAGAAACAATATATCTCCGAATTAGCCTCTGGAACCAACTCCTTTCTAGTAAATTTCGCTGCCGCTCTGACAGACACAAATCGTTGCAATAAACGAAATGGGCACCATGGCCAACGCAAATGGAGTCTTTTTTCAGTAGTATCGTTTGTTGGTGAACCAACAAACAATATATCCCCGAATTAGCCCTCGGAACCAACTCCTTCCTAGTGAATTTCTCTCTCGCCCTGGAAGACACAAATCGTTGCAACCAACGAAATGGGCATGATGGCCAACGAAAATGGGGTCTTTTTTCAGTGGTATTGTTTGTTGGTGAACTAAGAAACAATATATCTCCGAATTAGTTTTCGGAACCGACTCCTTTCTAGTAAATTTCGCTCCCGCTCTGACAGATACAAATCGTTGCAATAAACGAAATGGGCACCATGCCCAACGCAAATGGAGTCTTTTTTCAGTGGTATCGTTTGTTGGTGAACCAACAAACAATATATCCCCGAATTAGTCTTCGGAACCAACTCCTTCCTAGTGAATTTCTCTCTCGCCCTGGAAGACCCAAATCGTTGCAATCAACGAAATAAGCACCATGGCCAACGAAAATGGAGTCTTTTTTCGGTGGTATCGTTTGTTGGTGAATCCACAAACAATATATCACCGAATCAGCCTTCGGGACAAATTCCTTCCTCGTGAATTTCGCTCTCGCCCTGGAAGACCCAAATCGTTGCAACCAACGAAATGGGCATGATGGCCAACGAAAATAGGGTCTTTTTTCAGTGGTATTGTTTGTTGGTGAACTAAGAAACAATATATCTCCGAATTAGTTTTCGGAACTAACTCCTTTCTAGTAAATTTCGCTCCCGCTCTGACAGACACAAATCGTTGCAATAAAAGAAATGGGCACCATGGCCAACGCAAATGGAGTCTTTTTTCGGTGGTAACGGTTGTTGGTGAATCCATAAACAATGTATCACCGAATCAGCCTTCGGAACCAACTCCTTTCTAGTAAATTTCGCTCCCGCTCTGACAGACACAAATCGTTGCAATAAACGAAATCGGCACCATGGCCAACGCAAATGGAGTCTTTTTTCGGTGGTATCGTTTGTTGGTGAATCCATAAACAATATATCTCCGAATTAGCCTTCGCAAAAAATTCCTTCGTCGTGAATTTCGCTCTCGCCCTGTAAGACCCAAATCGTTGCAATCAACGAAATGGGCATGATGGCCAACGAAAATGGGGTCTTTTTTCGGTGGTATCGTTTGGTGGTGAACCAACAAACAATATATCTCAGAATTAGCCTTCGGAACCAACTCCTTCCTAGTAAATTTCTCTCCCGCCCTGGAAGACGCAAATCGTTGCAATAAACGAAATGGGCACCATGGCCAACGAAAAAGGAGTCTTTTTTCGGTGGTATCGTTTGTTGGTGAATCCATAAACAATGTCTCTCCGAATTAGCCTTCGGAACAAATTTCTTCCTCGTGAATTTCGCTCTCGCCCTGGAAGACCCAAATCGTTGCAATCAACGAAATGGGCATGATGGCCAACGAAAATGGGGTCTTTTTCGGTGGTATCGTTTGTTGGTGAACCAACAAACAATATATCTCAGAATTAGCCTTCGGAACCAACTCCTTCCTAGTGAATTTCTCTCTCGCCCTGGAAGACCCAAATCGTTGCAATCAACGAAATGGGCACCATGGCCAACGAAAAAGGAGTCTTTTTTCGGTGGTATCGTTTGTTGGTGAATCCACAAACAATGTATCACCGAATCAGCCTTCGGGACAAATTCCTTCCTCGTGAATTTCGCTCTCGCCCTGGAAGACCCAAATCGTTGCAATCAACGAAATCGGCATGATGGCCAAGGAAAATGGGGTCTTTTTTCGGTGGTATCGTTTGTTGGTGGATCCATAAAATATATCTCCGAATTAGCCTTCGGAAAAAATTCCTTCCTCGTGAATTTCGCTCTCGCCCTGGAAGACCCAAATGGTTGCAATCAACGAAATGGGCATGATGGCCAACGAAAATGGGGTCTTTTTTCGGTGGTATCGTTTGTTGGTGAATCAACAAACAATATATCTCAGAATTAGCCTTCGGAACCAACTCCTTCCTAGTGAATTTCTCTCTCGCCCTGGAAGACCCAAATCATTGCAATCAACGAAATGGGCACCATGGCCAACGAAAAAGGAGTCTTTTTTCGGTGGTATCGTTTGTTGGTGAACAAACAAACAATATATCCCCGAATTAGCCTTCGGAACCAACTCCTTTCTAGTGAATTTCTCTCTCGCCCTGGAAGACCCAGATCGTTGCAATAAACGAAATGGGCACCATGCCAAACGAAAATGGAGTCTTTTTTCGGTGGTATCGTTTGTTGGTGAATCCATAAACAATATATCTCCGAATTAGCCTTCGGAACAAATTCCTTCCTCGTGAATTTCGCTCTCGTTTTGGAAGACCGAAATCGTTGGAATCAACGAAATGGGCATGATGGCCGACGAAAATGGGGTCTTTTTTCAGTGGTATTGTTTGTTGGTGAACTAAGAAACAATATATCTCCGAATTAGCCTCTGGAACCAACTCCTTTCTAGTAAATTTCGCTGCCGCTCTGACAGACACAAATCGTTGCAATAAACGAAATGGGCACCATGGCCAACGCAAATGGAGTCTTTTTTCAGTAGTATCGTTTGTTGGTGAACCAACAAACAATATATCCCCGAATTAGCCCTCGGAACCAACTCCTTCCTAGTGAATTTCTCTCTCGCCCTGGAAGACACAAATCGTTGCAACCAACGAAATGGGCATGATGGCCAACGAAAATGGGGTCTTTTTTCAGTGGTATTGTTTGTTGGTGAACTAAGAAACAATATATCTCCGAATTAGTTTTCGGAACCGACTCCTTTCTAGTAAATTTCGCTCCCGCTCTGACAGACACAAATCGTTGCAATAAACGAAATGGGCACCATGCCCAACGCAAATGGAGTCTTTTTTCAGTGGTATCGTTTGTTGGTGAACCAACAAACAATATATCCCCGAATTAGTCTTCGGAACCAACTCCTTCCTAGTGAATTTCTCTCTCGCCCTGGAAGACCCAAATCGTTGCAATCAACGAAATAAGCACCATGGCCAACGAAAATGGAGTCTTTTTTCGGTGGTATCGTTTGTTGGTGAATCCACAAACAATATATCACCGAATCAGCCTTCGGGACAAATTCCTTCCTCGTGAATTTCGCTCTCGCCCTGGAAGACCCAAATCGTTGCAACCAACGAAATGGGCATGATGGCCAACGAAAATAGGGTCTTTTTTCAGTGGTATTGTTTGTTGGTGAACTAAGAAACAATATATCTCCGAATTAGTTTTCGGAACTAACTCCTTTCTAGTAAATTTCGCTCCCGCTCTGACAGACACAAATCGTTGCAATAAACGAAATGGGCACCATGGCCAACGCAAATGGAGTCTTTTTTCGGTGGTAACGGTTGTTGGTGAATCCATAAACAATGTATCACCGAATCAGCCTTCGGAACCAACTCCTTTCTAGTAAATTTCGCTCCCGCTCTGACAGACACAAATCGTTGCAATAAACGAAATCGGCACCATGGCCAACGCAAATGGAGTCTTTTTTCGGTGGTATCGTTTGTTGGTGAATCCATAAACAATATATCTCCGAATTAGCCTTCGCAAAAAATTCCTTCCTCGTGAATTTCGCTCTCGCCCTGTAAGACCCAAATCGTTGCAATCAACGAAATGGGCATGATGGCCAACGAAAATGGGGTCTTTTTTCGGTGGTATCGTTTGGTGGTGAACCAACAAACAATATATCTCAGAATTAGCCTTCGGAACCAACTCCTTCCTAGTAAATTTCTCTCCCGCCCTGGAAGACGCAAATCGTTGCAATAAACGAAATGGGCACCATGGCCAACGAAAAAGGAGTCTTTTTTCGGTGGTATCGTTCGTTGGTGAACCAACAAACAATATATCCCCGAATTAGCCTTCGGAACCAACTCCTCCCTAGTGAATTTCTCTCTCGCCCTGGAAGACCCAGATCGTTGCAATAAACGAAATGGGCACCATGGCCAACGAAAATGGAGTCTTTTTTCGGTAGTATCGTTTGTTGGTGAATCCATAAACAATATATCTCCGAATTAGCCTTCGGAACAAATTCCTTCCTCGTGAATTTCGCTCTCGTTTTGGAAGACCCAAATCGTTGCAATCAACGAAATGGGCATGATGGCCGACGAAAATGGGGTCTTTTTTCAGTGATATTGTTTGTTGGTGAACTAAGAAACAATATATCTCCGAATTAGCCTCCGGAACCAACTCCTTTCTAGTAAATTTCGCTGCCGCTCTGACAGACACAAATCGTTGCAATAAACGAAATGGGCACCATGGCCAACGCAAATGGAGTCTTTTTTCAGTGGTATCGTTTGTTGGTGAACCAACAAACAATATATCCCCGAATTAGCCCTCGGAACCAGCTCCTTCCCAGTGAATTTCTCTCTCGCCCTGGAAGACCCAAATCGTTGCAACCAACGCAATGGGCATGATGGCCAACGAAAATGGGGTCTTTTTTCAGTGGTATTGTTTGTTGGTGAACTAAGAAACAATATATCTCCGAATTAGTTTTCGGAACCGACTCCTTTCTAGTAAATTTCGCTCCCGCTCTGACAGACACAAATCGTTGCAATAAACGAAATGGGCACCATGGCCAACGCAAATGGAGTCTTTTTTCAGTGGTATCGTTTGTTGGTGAACCAACAAACAATATATCCCCGAATTAGCCCTCGGAACCAACTCCTTCCTAGTGAATTTCTCTCTCGCCCCGGAAGACCCAAATCGTTGCAACCAACGAAATGGGCATGATAGCCAACGAAAATGGGGTCTTTTTTAGTGGTATTGTTTGTTGGTGAACTAAGAAACAATATATCTCCGAATTAGCCTTCGGAACCAACTCCTTTCTAGTAAATTTCGCTCCCGCCCTGACAAACCCAAATCGTTGCAATAAACGAAATGGGCACCATGACCAACGAAAACGGGGTCTTTTTTCGGTGGTATCGTTTGTTGGTGAATCCATAAACAATGTCTCTCCGAATTAGCCTTCGGAACAAATTCCTTCCTCGTGAATTTCGCTCTCGCCCTGGAAGACGCAAATCGTTGCAATCAACGAAATGGGCATGATGGCCAACGAAAATGGGGTCTTTCTCGGTGGTATCGTTTGTTGGTGAACCAACAAACAATATATCTCAGAATTAGCCTTCGGAACCAACTCCTTCCTAGTGAATTTCTCTTTCGCCCTGGAAGACCCAAATCGTTGCAATCAACGTAATAAGCACCATGGCCAACGAAAATGGAGTCTTTTTTCGGTGGTATCGTTTGTTGGTGAAACCACAAAAAATGTATCACCGAATCAGCCTTCGGGACAAATTCCTTCCTGGTGAATTTCGCTTTCGCCCTGGAAGACCCAAATCGTTGCAATCAACGAAATGGGCATGATGGCCGACGAAAATGGGGTCTTTTTTCAGTGGTATTGTTTGTTGGTGAACTAAGAAACAATATATCTCCGAATTAGTTTTCGGAACCAACTCCTTTCTAGTAAATTTCGCTCCCGCTCTGACAGACACAAATCGTTGCAATAAACGAAATGGGCACCATGGCCAACGCAAATGGAGTCTTTTTTCAGTGGTATCGTTTGTTGGTGAATCCATAAACAATATATCTCCGAATTAGCCTTCGGAAAAAATTCCTTCCTCGTGAATTTCGCTCTCGCCCTGGGAGACCCAAATCGTTGCAATCAACGAAATGGGCATGATGGCCAACGAAAATGGGGTCTTTTTTCGGTGGTATCGTTTGTTGGTGAACCAACAAACAATATATCTCAGAATTAGCCTTCGGAACCAACTCCTTCCTAGTGAATTTCTCTCTCGCCCTGGAAGACCCAAATCGTTGCAATCAACGAAATGGGCACCATGGCCAACGAAAATAGGATCTTTTTCGGTGGTATCGTTTGTTGGTGAATCCATAAACAATATATCTCCGAATTAGCCTTCGGAACAAATTCCTTCCTCGTGAATTTCGCTCTCGTTTTGGAAGACCCAAATCGTTGCAATCAACGAAATGGGCATGATGGCCGACGAAAATGGGGTCTTTTTTCAGTGGTATTGTTTGTTGGTGAACTAAGAAACAATATATCTCCGAGATAGCCTTCGGAACCAGCTCCTTTCTAGTAAATTTCGCTGCCGCTCTGACAGACACAAATCGTTGCAATAAACGAAATGGGCATTATGGCCAACGCAAATGGAGTCTTTTTTCAGTGGTATCGTTTGTTGGTGAACCAACAAACAATATATCCCCGAATTAGCCCTCGGAACCAACTCCTTCCTAGTGAATTTCTCTCTCGCCCTGGAAGACCCAAATCGTTGCAACCAACGAAATGGGCATGATGGCCAACGAAAATGGGGTCTTTTTTCAGTGGTATTGTTTGTTGGTGAACTAAGAAACAATATATCTCCGAATTAGTTTTCGGAACCGACTCCTTTCTAATAAATTTCGCTCCCGCTCTGACAGACACAAATCGTTGCAATAAACGAAATGGACACCATGGCCAACGCAAATGGAGTCTTTTTTCAGTGGTATCGTTTGTTGGTGAACCAACAAACAATATATCTCAGAATTAGCCTTCGGAACCAACTCCTTCCTAGTGACTTTCTCTCTCGCCCTGGAAGACCCAAATCGTTGCAATCAACGAAATAAGCACCATGGCCAACGAAAATGGAGTCTTTTTTCGGTGGTATCGTTTGTTGGTGAATCCACAAACAATGTATCACCGAATCAGCCTTCGGGACAAATTCCTTCCTCGTGAATTTCGCTCTCGCCCTGGAAGACCCAAATCGTTGCAACCAACGAAATGGGCATGATGGCCAACGAAAATAGGGTCTTTTTTCAGTGGTATTGTTTGTTGGTGAACTAAGAAACAATATATCTCCGAATTAGTTTTCGGAACTAACTCCTTTCTAGTAAATTTCGCTCCCGCTCTGACAGACACAAATCGTTGCAATAAACGAAATCGGCACCATGGCCAACGCAAATGGAGTCTTTTTTCGGTGGTATCGTTTGTTGGTGAATCCATAAACAATATATCTCCGAATTAGCCTTCGCAAAAAATTCCTTCCTCGTGAATTTCGCTCTCGCCCTGTAAGACCCAAATCGTTGCAATCAACGAAATGGGCATGATGGCCAACGAAAATGGGGTCTTTTTTCGGTGGTATCGTTTGGTGGTGAACCAACAAACAATATATCTCAGAATTAGCCTTCGGAACCAACTCCTTCCTAGTAAATTTCTCTCTCGCCCTGGAAGACCCAAATCGTTGCAATAAACGAAATGGGCACCATGGCCAACGAAAAAGGAGTCTTTTTTCGGTGGTATCGTTCGTTGGTGAACCAACAAACAATATATCCCCGAATTAGCCTTCGGAACCAACACCTCCCTAGTGAATTTCTCTCTCGCCCTGGAAGACCCAGATCGTTGCAATAAACGAAATGGGCACCATGGCCAACGAAAATGGAGTCTTTTTTCGGTGGTATCGTTTGTTGGTGAATCCATAAACAATATATCTCCGAATTAGCCTTCGGAACAAATTCCTTCCTCGTGAATTTCGCTCTCGTTTTGGAAGACCCAAATCGTTGCAATCAACGAAATGGGCATGATGGCCGACGAAAATGGGGTCTTTTTTCAGTGGTATTGTTTGTTGGTGAACTAAGAAACAATATATCTCCGAATTAGCCTCCGGAACCAACTCCTTTCTAGTCAATTTCGCTGCCGCTCTGACAGACACAAATCGTTGCAATAAACGAAATGGGCACCATGGCCAACGCAAATGGAGTCTTTTTTCAGTGGTATCGTTTGTTGGTGAACCAACAAACAATATATCCCCGAATTAGCCCTCGGAACCAACTCCTTCCTAGTGAATTTCTCTCTCGCCCTGAAAGACCCAAATCGTTGCAACCAACGAAATGGGCATGATGGCCAACGAAAATGGGGTCTTTTTTCAGTGGTATTGTTTGTTGGTGAACTAAGAAACAATATATCTCCGAATTAGTTTTCGGAACCAACTCCTTTCTAGTAAATTTCGCTCCCGCTCTGACAGACACAAATCGTTGCAGTAAACGAAATGGGCACCATGGCCAACGCAAATGGAGTCTTTTTTCAGTGGTATCGTTTGTTGGTGAACCAACAAACAATATATCCCCGAATTAGCCTTCGGAACCAACTCCTTCCTAGTGAATTTCTCTCTCGCCCCGGAAGACCCAAATCGTTGCAACCAACGAAATGGGCATGATGGCCAACGAAAATGGGGTCTTTTTTAGTGGTATTGTTTGTTGGTGAACTAAGAAACAATATATCTCCGAATTAGCCTTCGGAACCAACTCCTTTCTAGCAAATTTCGCTCCCGCCCTGACAAACCCAAATCGTTGCAATAAACGAAATGGGCACCATGACCAACGAAAACGGGGTCTTTTTTCGGTGGTATCGTTTGTTGGTGAATCCATAAACAATGTCTCTCCGAATTAGCCTTCGGAACAAATTCCTTCCTCGTGAATTTCGCTCTCGCCCTGGAAGACGCAAATCGTTGCAATCAACGAAATGGGCATGATGGCCAACGAAAATGGGGTCTTTCTCGGTGGTATCGTTTGTTGGTGAACCAACAAACAATATATCTCAGAATTAGCCTTCGGAACCAACTCCTTCCTAGTGAATTTCTCTTTCGCCCTGGAAGACCCAAATCGTTGCAATCAACGTAATAAGCACCATGGCCAACGAAAATGGAGTCTTTTTTCGGTGGTATCGTTTGTTGGTGAATCCACAAAAAATGTATCACCGAATCAGCCTTCGGGACAAATTCCTTCCTGGTGAATTTCGCTTTCGCCCTGGAAGACCCAAATCGTTGCAATCAACGAAATGGGCATGATGGCCGACGAAAATGGGGTCTTTTTTCAGTGGTATTGTTTGTTGGTGAACTAAGAAACAATATATCTCCGAGATAGCCTTCGGAACCAGCTCCTTTCAGTAAATTTCGCTGCCGCTCTGACAGACACAAATCGTTGCAATAAACGAAATGGGCATTATGGCCAACGCAAATGGAGTCTTTTTTCAGTGGTATCGTTTGTTGGTGAACCAACAAACAATATATCCCCGAATTAGCCCTCGGAACCAACTCCTTCCTAGTGAATTTCTCTCTCGCCCTGGAAGACCCAAATCGTTGCAACCAACGAAATGGGCATGATGGCCAACGAAAATGGGGTCTTTTTTCAGTGGTATTGTTTGTTGGTGAACTAAGAAACAATATATCTCCGAATTAGTTTTCGGAACCGACTCCTTTCTAATAAATTTCGCTCCCGCTCTGACAGACACAAATCGTTGCAATAAACGAAATGGACACCATGGCCAACGCAAATGGAGTCTTTTTTCAGTGGTATCGTTTGTTGGTGAACCAACAAACAATATATCTCAGAATTAGCCTTCGGAACCAACTCCTTCCTAGTGAATTTCTCTCTCGCCCTGGAAGACCCAAATCGTTGCAATCAACGAAATAAGCACCATGGCCAACGAAAATGGAGTCTTTTTTCGGTGGTATCGTTTGTTGGTGAATCCATAAACAATGTCTCTCCGAATTAGCCTTCGGAACAAATTCCTTCCTCGTGAATTTCGCTCTCGCCCTGGAAGACCCAAATCGTTGCAATCAACGAAATGGGCATGATGGCCAACGAAAATGGGGTCTTTTTTCGGTGGTATCGTTTGTTGGTGAACCAACAAACAATATATCTCAGAATTAGCCTTCGGAACCAACTCCTTCCTAGTGAATTTCTCTCTCGCCCTGGAAGACCCAAATCGTTGCAATCAACGAAATGGGCACCATGGCCAACGAAAATAGGGTCTTTTTCGGTGGTATCGTTTGTTGGTGAATCCATAAACAATATATCTCCGAATTAGCCTTCGGAACAAATTCCTTCCTCGTGAATTTCGCTCTCGTTTTGGAAGACACAAATCGTTGCAATCAACGAAATGGGCATGATGGCCGACGAAAATGGGGTCTTTTTTCAGTGGTATTGTTTGTTGGTGAACTAAGAAACAATATATCTCCGAGATAGCCTTCGGAACCAGCTCCTTTCTAGTAAATTTCGCTGCCGCTCTGACAGACACAAATCGTTGCAATAAACGAAATGGGCATTATGGCCAACGCAAATGGAGTCTTTTTTCAGTGGTATCGTTTGTTGGTGAACCAACAAACAATATATCCCCGAATTAGCCCTCGGAACCAACTCCTTCCTAGTGAATTTCTCTCTCGCCCTGGAAGACCCAAATCGTTGCAACCAACGAAATGGGCATGATGGCCAACGAAAATGGGGTCTTTTTTCAGTGGTATTGTTTGTTGGTGAACTAAGAAACAATATATCTCCGAATTAGTTTTCGGAACCGACTCCTTTCTAATAAATTTCGCTCCCGCTCTGACAGACACAAATCGTTGCAATAAACGAAATGGACACCATGGCCAACGCAAATGGAGTCTTTTTTCAGTGGTATCGTTTGTTGGTGAACCAACAAACAATATATCTCAGAATTAGCCTTCGGAACCAACTCCTTCCTAGTGAATTTCTCTCTCGCCCTGGAAGACCCAAATCGTTGCAATCAACGAAATAAGCACCATGGCCAACGAAAATGGAGTCTTTTTTCGGTGGTATCGTTTGTTGGTGAATCCATAAACAATGTCTCTCCGAATTAGCCTTCGGAACAAATTCCTTCCTCGTGAATTTCGCTCTCGCCCTGGAAGACGCAAATCGTTGCAATCAACGAAATGGGCATGATGGCCAACGAAAATGGGGTCTTTCTCGGTGGTATCGTTTGGTGGTGAACCAACAAACAATATATCTCAGAATTAGCCTTCGGAACCAACTCCTTCCTAGTGAATTTCTCTCTCGCCCTGGAAGACCCAAATCGTTGCAATCAACGAAATAAGCACCATGGCCAACGAAAATGGAGTCTTTTTTCGGTGGTATCGTTTGTTGGTGAATCCATAAACAATGTCTCTCCGAATTAGCCTTCGGAACAAATTTCTTCCTCGTGAATTTCGCTCTCGCCCTGGAAGACCCAAATCGTTGCAATCAACGAAATGGGCATGATGGCCAACGAAAATGGGGTCTTTTTCGGTGGTATCGTTTGTTGGTGAACCAACAAACAATATATCTCAGAATTAGCCTTCGGAACCAACTCCTTCCTAGTGAATTTCTCTCTCGCCCTGGAAGACCCAAATCGTTGCAATCAACGAAATGGGCACCATGGCCAACGAAAAAGGAGTCTTTTTTCGGTGGTATCGTTTGTTGGTGAATCCACAAACAATGTATCACCGAATCAGCCTTCGGGACAAATTCCTTCCTCGTGAATTTCGCTCTCGCCCTGGAAGACCCAAATCGTTGCAATCAACGAAATCGGCATGATGGCCAAGGAAAATGGGGTCTTTTTTCGGTGGTATCGTTTGTTGGTGGATCCATAAAATATATCTCCGAATTAGCCTTCGGAAAAAATTCCTTCCTCGTGAATTTCGCTCTCGCCCTGGAAGACCCAAATGGTTGCAATCAACGAAATGGGCATGATGGCCAACGAAAATGGGGTCTTTTTTCGGTGGTATCGTTTGTTGGTGAATCAACAAACAATATATCTCAGAATTAGCCTTCGGAACCAACTCCTTCCTAGTGAATTTCTCTCTCGCCCTGGAAGACCCAAATCATTGCAATCAACGAAATGGGCACCATGGCCAACGAAAAAGGAGTCTTTTTTCGGTGGTATCGTTTGTTGGTGAACAAACAAACAATATATCCCCGAATTAGCCTTCGGAACCAACTCCTTCCTAGTGAATTTCTCTCTCGCCCTGGAAGACCCAGATCGTTGCAATAAACGAAATGGGCACCATGCCCAACGAAAATGGAGTCTTTTTTCGGTGGTATCGTTTGTTGGTGAATCCATAAACAATATATCTCCGAATTAGCCTTCGGAACAAATTCCTTCCTCGTGAATTTCGCTCTCGTTTTGGAAGACCGAAATCGTTGGAATCAACGAAATGGGCATGATGGCCGACGAAAATGGGGTCTTTTTTCAGTGGTATTGTTTGTTGGTGAACTAAGAAACAATATATCTCCGAATTAGCCTCTGGAACCAACTCCTTTCTAGTAAATTTCGCTGCCGCTCTGACAGACACAAATCGTTGCAATAAACGAAATGGGCACCATGGCCAACGCAAATGGAGTCTTTTTTCAGTAGTATCGTTTGTTGGTGAACCAACAAACAATATATCCCCGAATTAGCCCTCGGAACCAACTCCTTCCTAGTGAATTTCTCTCTCGCCCTGGAAGACACAAATCGTTGCAACCAACGAAATGGGCATGATGGCCAACGAAAATGGGGTCTTTTTTCAGTGGTATTGTTTGTTGGTGAACTAAGAAACAATATATCTCCGAATTAGTTTTCGGAACCGACTCCTTTCTAGTAAATTTCGCTCCCGCTCTGACAGATACAAATCGTTGCAATAAACGAAATGGGCACCATGCCCAACGCAAATGGAGTCTTTTTTCAGTGGTATCGTTTGTTGGTGAACCAACAAACAATATATCCCCGAATTAGTCTTCGGAACCAACTCCTTCCTAGTGAATTTCTCTCTCGCCCTGGAAGACCCAAATCGTTGCAATCAACGAAATAAGCACCATGGCCAACGAAAATGGAGTCTTTTTTCGGTGGTATCGTTTGTTGGTGAATCCACAAACAATATATCACCGAATCAGCCTTCGGGACAAATTCCTTCCTCGTGAATTTCGCTCTCGCCCTGGAAGACCCAAATCGTTGCAACCAACGAAATGGGCATGATGGCCAACGAAAATAGGGTCTTTTTTCAGTGGTATTGTTTGTTGGTGAACTAAGAAACAATATATCTCCGAATTAGTTTTCGGAACTAACTCCTTTCTAGTAAATTTCGCTCCCGCTCTGACAGACACAAATCGTTGCAATAAAAGAAATGGGCACCATGGCCAACGCAAATGGAGTCTTTTTTCGGTGGTAACGGTTGTTGGTGAATCCATAAACAATGTATCACCGAATCAGCCTTCGGAACCAACTCCTTTCTAGTAAATTTCGCTCCCGCTCTGACTGACACAAATCGTTGCAATAAACGAAATCGGCACCATGGCCAACGCAAATGGAGTCTTTTTTCGGTGGTATCGTTTGTTGGTGAATCCATAAACAATATATCTCCGAATTAGCCTTCGCAAAAAATTCCTTCGTCGTGAATTTCGCTCTCGCCCTGTAAGACCCAAATCGTTGCAATCAACGAAATGGGCATGATGGCCAACGAAAATGGGGTCTTTTTTCGGTGGTATCGTTTGGTGGTGAACCAACAAACAATATATCTCAGAATTAGCCTTCGGAACCAACTCCTTCCTAGTAAATTTCTCTCCCGCCCTGGAAGACGCAAATCGTTGCAATAAACGAAATGGGCACCATGGCCAACGAAAAAGGAGTCTTTTTTCGGTGGTATCGTTCGTTGGTGAACCAACAAACAATATATCCCCGAATTAGCCTTCGGAACCAACTCCTCCCTAGTGAATTTCTCTCTCGCCCTGGAAGACCCAGATCGTTGCAATAAACGAAATGGGCACCATGGCCAACGAAAATGGAGTCTTTTTTCGGTAGTATCGTTTGTTGGTGAATCCATAAACAATATATCTCCGAATTAGCCTTCGGAACAAATTCCTTCCTCGTGAATTTCGCTCTCGTTTTGGAAGACCCAAATCGTTGCAATCAACGAAATGGGCATGATGGCCGACGAAAATGGGGTCTTTTTTCAGTGATATTGTTTGTTGGTGAACTAAGAAACAATATATCTCCGAATTAGCCTCCGGAACCAACTCCTTTCTAGTAAATTTCGCTGCCGCTCTGACAGACACAAATCGTTGCAATAAACGAAATGGGCACCATGGCCAACGCAAATGGAGTCTTTTTTCAGTGGTATCGTTTGTTGGTGAACCAACAAACAATATATCCCCGAATTAGCCCTCGGAACCAGCTCCTTCCCAGTGAATTTCTCTCTCGCCCTGGAAGACCCAAATCGTTGCAACCAACGCAATGGGCATGATGGCCAACGAAAATGGGGTCTTTTTTCAGTGGTATTGTTTGTTGGTGAACTAAGAAACAATATATCTCCGAATTAGTTTTCGGAACCGACTCCTTTCTAGTAAATTTCGCTCCCGCTCTGACAGACACAAATCGTTGCAATAAACGAAATGGGCACCATGGCCAACGCAAATGGAGTCTTTTTTCAGTGGTATCGTTTGTTGGTGAACCAACAAACAATATATCCCCGAATTAGCCCTCGGAACCAACTCCTTCCTAGTGAATTTCTCTCTCGCCCTGAAAGACCCAAATCGTTGCAACCAACGAAATGGGCATGATGGCCAACGAAAATGGGGTCTTTTTTCAGTGGTATTGTTTGTTGGTGAACTAAGAAACAATATATCTCCGAATTAGTTTTCGGAACCAACTCCTTTCTAGTAAATTTCGCTCCCGCTCTGACAGACACAAATCGTTGCAATAAACGAAATGGGCACCATGGCCGACGCAAATGGAGTCTTTTTTCAGTGGTATCGTTTGTTGGTGAACCAACAAACAATATATCCCCGAATTAGCCTTCGGAACCAACTCCTTCCTAGTGAATTTCTCTCTCGCCCCGGAAGACCCAAATCGTTGCAACCAACGAAATGGGCATGATAGCCAACGAAAATGGGGTCTTTTTTAGTGGTATTGTTTGTTGGTGAACTAAGAAACAATATATCTCCGAATTAGCCTTCGGAACCAACTCCTTTCTAGTAAATTTCGCTCCCGCCCTGACAAACCCAAATCGTTGCAATAAACGAAATGGGCACCATGACCAACGAAAACGGGGTCTTTTTTCGGTGGTATCGTTTGTTGGTGAATCCATAAACAATGTCTCTCCGAATTAGCCTTCGGAACAAATTCCTTCCTCGTGAATTTCGCTCTCGCCCTGGAAGACGCAAATCGTTGCAATCAACGAAATGGGCATGATGGCCAACGAAAATGGGGTCTTTCTCGGTGGTATCGTTTGTTGGTGAACCAACAAACAATATATCTCAGAATTAGCCTTCGGAACCAACTCCTTCCTAGTGAATTTCTCTTTCGCCCTGGAAGACCCAAATCGTTGCAATCAACGTAATAAGCACCATGGCCAACGAAAATGGAGTCTTTTTTCGGTGGTATCGTTTGTTGGTGAAACCACAAAAAATGTATCACCGAATCAGCCTTCGGGACAAATTCCTTCCTGGTGAATTTCGCTTTCGCCCTGGAAGACCCAAATCGTTGCAATCAACGAAATGGGCATGATGGCCGACGAAAATGGGGTCTTTTTTCAGTGGTATTGTTTGTTGGTGAACTAAGAAACAATATATCTCCGAATTAGTTTTCGGAACCAACTCCTTTCTAGTAAATTTCGCTCCCGCTCTGACAGACACAAATCGTTGCAATAAACGAAATGGGCACCATGGCCAACGCAAATGGAGTCTTTTTTCAGTGGTATCGTTTGTTGGTGAATCCATAAACAATATATCTCCGAATTAGCCTTCGGAAAAAATTCCTTCCTCGTGAATTTCGCTCTCGCCCTGGGAGACCCAAATCGTTGCAATCAACGAAATGGGCATGATGGCCAACGAAAATGGGGTCTTTTTTCGGTGGTATCGTTTGTTGGTGAACCAACAAACAATATATCTCAGAATTAGCCTTCGGAACCAACTCCTTCCTAGTGAATTTCTCTCTCGCCCTGGAAGACCCAAATCGTTGCAATCAACGAAATGGGCACCATGGCCAACGAAAATAGGGTCTTTTTCGGTGGTATCGTTTGTTGGTGAATCCATAAACAATATATCTCCGAATTAGCCTTCGGAACAAATTCCTTCCTCGTGAATTTCGCTCTCGTTTTGGAAGACCCAAATCGTTGCAATCAACGAAATGGGCATGATGGCCGACGAAAATGGGGTCTTTTTTCAGTGGTATTGTTTGTTGGTGAACTAAGAAACAATATATCTCCGAGATAGCCTTCGGAACCAGCTCCTTTCTAGTAAATTTCGCTGCCGCTCTGACAGACACAAATCGTTGCAATAAACGAAATGGGCATTATGGCCAACGCAAATGGAGTCTTTTTTCAGTGGTATCGTTTGTTGGTGAACCAACAAACAATATATCCCCGAATTAGCCCTCGGAACCAACTCCTTCCTAGTGAATTTCTCTCTCGCCCTGGAAGACCCAAATCGTTGCAACCAACGAAATGGGCATGATGGCCAACGAAAATGGGGTCTTTTTTCAGTGGTATTGTTTGTTGGTGAACTAAGAAACAATATATCTCCGAATTAGTTTTCGGAACCGACTCCTTTCTAATAAATTTCGCTCCCGCTCTGACAGACACAAATCGTTGCAATAAACGAAATGGACACCATGGCCAACGCAAATGGAGTCTTTTTTCAGTGGTATCGTTTGTTGGTGAACCAACAAACAATATATCTCAGAATTAGCCTTCGGAACCAACTCCTTCCTAGTGAATTTCTCTCTCGCCCTGGAAGACCCAAATCGTTGCAATCAACGAAATAAGCACCATGGCCAACGAAAATGGAGTCTTTTTTCGGTGGTATCGTTTGTTGGTGAATCCACAAACAATGTATCACCGAATCAGCCTTCGGGACAAATTCCTTCCTCGTGAATTTCGCTCTCGCCCTGGAAGACCCAAATCGTTGCAACCAACGAAATGGGCATGATGGCCAACGAAAATAGGGTCTTTTTTCAGTGGTATTGTTTGTTGGTGAACTAAGAAACAATATATCTCCGAATTAGTTTTCGGAACTAACTCCTTTCTAGTAAATTTCGCTCCCGCTCTGACAGACACAAATCGTTGCAATAAACGAAATCGGCACCATGGCCAACGCAAATGGAGTCTTTTTTCGGTGGTATCGTTTGTTGGTGAATCCATAAACAATATATCTCCGAATTAGCCTTCGCAAAAAATTCCTTCCTCGTGAATTTCGCTCTCGCCCTGTAAGACCCAAATCGTTGCAATCAACGAAATGGGCATGATGGCCAACGAAAATGGGGTGTTTTTTCGGTGGTATCGTTTGGTGGTGAACCAACAAACAATATATCTCAGAATTAGCCTTCGGAACCAACTCCTTCCTAGTAAATTTCTCTCTCGCCCTGGAAGACCCAAATCGTTGCAATAAACGAAATGGGCACCATGGCCAACGAAAAAGGAGTCTTTTTTCGGTGGTATCGTTCGTTGGTGAACCAACAAACAATATATCCCCGAATTAGCCTTCGGAACCAACACCTCCCTAGTGAATTTCTCTCTCGCCCTGGAAGACCCAGATCGTTGCAATAAACGAAATGGGCACCATGGCCAACGAAAATGGAGTCTTTTTTCGGTGGTATCGTTTGTTGGTGAATCCATAAACAATATATCTCCGAATTAGCCTTCGGAACAAATTCCTTCCTCGTGAATTTCGCTCTCGTTTTGGAAGACCCAAATCGTTGCAATCAACGAAATGGGCATGATGGCCGACGAAAATGGGGTCTTTTTTCAGTGGTATTGTTTGTTGGTGAACTAAGAAACAATATATCTCCGAATTAGCCTCCGGAACCAACTCCTTTCTAGTAAATTTCGCTGCCGCTCTGACAGACACAAATCGTTGCAATAAACGAAATGGGCACCATGGCCAACGCAAATGGAGTCTTTTTTCAGTGGTATCGTTTGTTGGTGAACCAACAAACAATATATCCCCGAATTAGCCCTCGGAACCAACTCCTTCCTAGTGAATTTCTCTCTCGCCCTGAAAGACCCAAATCGTTGCAACCAACGAAATGGGCATGATGGCCAACGAAAATGGGGTCTTTTTTCAGTGGTATTGTTTGTTGGTGAACTAAGAAACAATATATCTCCGAATTAGTTTTCGGAACCAACTCCTTTCTAGTAAATTTCGCTCCCGCTCTGACAGACACAAATCGTTGCAGTAAACGAAATGGGCACCATGGCCAACGCAAATGGAGTCTTTTTTCAGTGGTATCGTTTGTTGGTGAACCAACAAACAATATATCCCCGAATTAGCCTTCGGAACCAACTCCTTCCTAGTGAATTTCTCTCTCGCCCCGGAAGACCCAAATCGTTGCAACCAACGAAATGGGCATGATGGCCAACGAAAATGGGGTCTTTTTTAGTGGTATTGTTTGTTGGTGAACTAAGAAACAATATATCTCCGAATTAGCCTTCGGAACCAACTCCTTTCTAGCAAATTTCGCTCCCGCCCTGACAAACCCAAATCGTTGCAATAAACGAAATGGGCACCATGACCAACGAAAACGGGGTCTTTTTTCGGTGGTATCGTTTGTTGGTGAATCCATAAACAATGTCTCTCCGAATTAGCCTTCGGAACAAATTCCTTCCTCGTGAATTTCGCTCTCGCCCTGGAAGACGCAAATCGTTGCAATCAACGAAATGGGCATGATGGCCAACGAAAATGGGGTCTTTCTCGGTGGTATCGTTTGTTGGTGAACCAACAAACAATATATCTCAGAATTAGCCTTCGGAACCAACTCCTTCCTAGTGAATTTCTCTTTCGCCCTGGAAGACCCAAATCGTTGCAATCAACGTAATAAGCACCATGGCCAACGAAAATGGAGTCTTTTTTCGGTGGTATCGTTCGTTGGTGAATCCACAAAAAATGTATCACCGAATCAGCCTTCGGGACAAATTCCTTCCTGGTGAATTTCGCTTTCGCCCTGGAAGACCCAAATCGTTGCAATCAACGAAATGGGCATGATGGCCGACGAAAATGGGGTCTTTTTTCAGTGGTATTGTTTGTTGGTGAACTAAGAAACAATATATCTCCGAGATAGCCTTCGGAACCAGCTCCTTTCAGTAAATTTCGCTGCCGCTCTGACAGACACAAATCGTTGCAATAAACGAAATGGGCATTATGGCCAACGCAAATGGAGTCTTTTTTCAGTGGTATCGTTTGTTGGTGAACCAACAAACAATATATCCCCGAATTAGCCCTCGGAACCAACTCCTTCCTAGTGAATTTCTCTCTCGCCCTGGAAGACCCAAATCGTTGCAACCAACGAAATGGGCATGATGGCCAACGAAAATGGGGTCTTTTTTCAGTGGTATTGTTTGTTGGTGAACTAAGAAACAATATATCTCCGAATTAGTTTTCGGAACCGACTCCTTTCTAATAAATTTCGCTCCCGCTCTGACAGACACAAATCGTTGCAATAAACGAAATGGACACCATGGCCAACGCAAATGGAGTCTTTTTTCAGTGGTATCGTTTGTTGGTGAACCAACAAACAATATATCTCAGAATTAGCCTTCGGAACCAACTCCTTCCTAGTGAATTTCTCTCTCGCCCTGGAAGACCCAAATCGTTGCAATCAACGAAATAAGCACCATGGCCAACGAAAATGGAGTCTTTTTTCGGTGGTATCGTTTGTTGGTGAATCCATAAACAATGTCTCTCCGAATTAGCCTTCGGAACAAATTCCTTCCTCGTGAATTTCGCTCTCGCCCTGGAAGACCCAAATCGTTGCAATCAACGAAATGGGCATGATGGCCAACGAAAATGGGGTCTTTTTTCGGTGGTATCGTTTGTTGGTGAACCAACAAACAATATATCTCAGAATTAGCCTTCGGAACCAACTCCTTCCTAGTGAATTTCTCTCTCGCCCTGGAAGACCCAAATCGTTGCAATCAACGAAATGGGCACCATGGCCAACGAAAATAGGGTCTTTTTCGGTGGTATCGTTTGTTGGTGAATCCATAAACAATATATCTCCGAATTAGCCTTCGGAACAAATTCCTTCCTCGTGAATTTCGCTCTCGTTTTGGAAGACCCAAATCGTTGCAATCAACGAAATGGGCATGATGGCCGACGAAAATGGGGTCTTTTTTCAGTGGTATTGTTTGTTGGTGAACTAAGAAACAATATATCTCCGAGATAGCCTTCGGAACCAGCTCCTTTCTAGTAAATTTCGCTGCCGCTCTGACAGACACAAATCGTTGCAATAAACGAAATGGGCATTATGGCCAACGCAAATGGAGTCTTTTTTCAGTGGTATCGTTTGTTGGTGAACCAACAAACAATATATCCCCGAATTAGCCCTCGGAACCAACTCCTTCCTAGTGAATTTCTCTCTCGCCCTGGAAGACCCAAATCGTTGCAACCAACGAAATGGTCATGATGGCCAACGAAAATGGGGTCTTTTTTCAGTGGTATTGTTTGTTGGTGAACTAAGAAACAATATATCTCCGAATTAGTTTTCGGAACCGACTCCTTTCTAATAAATTTCGCTCCCGCTCTGACAGACACAAATCGTTGCAATAAACGAAATGGACACCATGGCCAACGCAAATGGAGTCTTTTTTCAGTGGTATCGTTTGTTGGTGAACCAACAAACAATATATCTCAGAATTAGCCTTCGGAACCAACTCCTTCCTAGTGAATTTCTCTCTCGCCCTGGAAGACCCAAATCGTTGCAATCAACGAAATAAGCACCATGGCCAACGAAAATGGAGTCTTTTTTCGGTGGTATCGTTTGTTGGTGAATCCACAAACAATGTATCACCGAATCAGCCTTCGGGACAAATTCCTTCCTCGTGAATTTCGCTCTCGCCCTGGAAGACCCAAATCGTTGCAACCAACGAAATGGGCATGATGGCCAACGAAAATAGGGTCTTTTTTCAGTGGTATTGTTTGTTGGTGAACTAAGAAACAATATATCTCCGAATTAGTTTTCGGAACTAACTCCTTTCTAGTAAATTTCGCTCCCGCTCTGACAGACACAAATCGTTGCAATAAACGAAATGGGCACCATGGCCAACGCAAATGGAGTCTTTTTTCGGTGGTAACGGTTGTTGGTGAATCCATAAACAATGTATCACCGAATCAGCCTTCGGAACCAACTCCTTTCTAGTAAATTTCGCTCCCGCTCTGACAGACACAAATCGTTGCAATAAACGAAATCGGCACCATGGCCAACGCAAATGGAGTCTTTTTTCGGTGGTATCGTTTGTTGGTGAATCCATAAACAATATATCTCCGAATTAGCCTTCGCAAAAAATTCCTTCCTCGTGAATTTCGCTCTCGCCCTGTAAGACCCAAATCGTTGCAATCAACGAAATGGGCATGATGGCCAACGAAAATGGGGTCTTTTTGGTGGTATCGTTTGGTGGTGAACCAACAAACAATATATCTCAGAATTAGCCTTCGGAACCAACTCCTTCCTAGTAAATTTCTCTCTCGCCCTGGAAGACCCAAATCGTTGCAATAAACGAAATGGGCACCATGGCCAACGAAAAAGGAGTCTTTTTTCGGTGGTATCGTTCGTTGGTGAACCAACAAACAATATATCCCCGAATTAGCCTTCGGAACCAACACCTCCCTAGTGAATTTCTCTCTCGCCCTGGAAGACCCAGATCGTTGCAATAAACGAAATGGGCACCATGGCCAACGAAAATGGAGTCTTTTTTCGGTGGTATCGTTTGTTGGTGAATCCATAAACAATATATCTCCGAATTAGCCTTCGGAATAAATTCCTTCCTCGTGAATTTCGCTCTCGTTTTGGAAGACCCAAATCGTTGCAATCAACGAAATGGGCATGATGGCCGACGAAAATGGGGTCTTTTTTCAGTGGTATTGTTTGTTGGTGAACTAAGAAACAATATATCTCCGAATTAGCCTCCGGAACCAACTCCTTTCTAGTAAATTTCGCTGCCGCTCTGACAGACACAAATCGTTGCAATAAACGAAATGGGCACCATGGCCAACGCAAATGGAGTCTTTTTTCAGTGGTATCGTTTGTTGGTGAACCAACAAACAATATATCCCCGAATTAGCCCTCGGAACCAACTCCTTCCCAGTGAATTTCTCTCTCGCCCTGGAAGACCCAAATCGTTGCAACCAACGAAATGGGCATGATGGCCAACGAAAATGGGGTCTTTTTTCAGTGGTATTGTTTGTTGGTGAACTAAGAAACAATATATCTCCGAATTAGTTTTCGGAACCGACTCCTTTCTAGTAAATTTCGCTCCCGCTCTGACAGACACAAATCGTTGCAATAAACGAAATGGGCACCATGGCCAACGCAAATGGAGTCTTTTTTCAGTGGTATCGTTTGTTGGTGAACCAACAAACAATATATCCCCGAATTAGCCCTCGGAACCAACTCCTTCCTAGTGAATTTCAATATATCTCCGAATTAGCCTTCGGAACCAACTCCTTTCTAGTAAATTTCGCTCCCGCCCTGACAAACCCAAATCGTTGCAATAAAAGAAATGGGCACCATGACCAACGAAAACGGGGTCTTTTTTCGGTGGTATCGTTTGTTGGTGAATCCACAAACAATGTATCACCGAATCAGCCTTCGGGACAAATTCCTTCCTCGTGAATTTCGCTCTCGCCCTGGAAGACCCAAATCGTTGCAATCAACGAAATGGGCATGATGGCCAAGGAAAATGGGGTCTTTTTTCGCTAGTATCGTTTGTTGGTGAACCAACAAACAATATATCCCCGAATTAGCCTTCGGAACCAACTCCTTCCTAGTGAATTTCTCTCTCGCCCTGGAAGACCCAAATCGTTGCAACCAACGAAATGGGCATGATGGCCAACGAAAATGGGGTCTTTTTTCAGTGGTATTGTTTGTTGGTGAACTAAGAAACAATATATCTCCGAATTAGTTTTTGGAACCAACTCCTTTCTAGTAAATTTCGCTCCCGCTCTGACAGACACAAATCGTTGCAATAAACGAAATGGGCACCATGGCCAACGCAAATGGTGTCTTTTTTCAGTGGTATCGTTTGTTGGTGAACTACGAAACAATATATCTCCGAATTAGCCTTCGGAACCAACTCCTTTCTAGTAAATTTCGCTCCCGCCCTGACAAACCCAAATCGTTGCAATAAACGAAATGGGCACCATGGCCAACGAAAATGGAGTCTTTTTTCGGTGGTATCGTTTGTTGGTAAATCCATAAACAATATATCTCCGAATTAGCCTTCGGAACAAATTCCTTCCTCGTGAATTTCGCTCTCGTTTTGGAAGACCCAAATCGTTGCAATCAACGAAATGGGCATGATGGCCGACGAAAATGGGGTCTTTTTTCAGTGGTATTGTTTGTTGGTGAACTAAGAAACAATATATCTCCGAGATAGCCTTCGGAACCAGCTCCTTTCTAGTAAATTTCGCTGCCGCTCTGACAGACACAAATCGTTGCAATAAACGAAATGGGCATTATGGCCAACGCAAATGGAGTCTTTTTTCAGTGGTATCGTTTGTTGGTGAACCAACAAACAATATATCCCCGAATTAACCCTCGGAACCAACTCCTTCCTAGTGAATTTCTCTCTCGCCCTGGAAGACCCAAATCGTTGCAACCAACGAAATGGGCATGATGGCCAACGAAAATGGGGTCTTTTTTCAGTGGTATTGTTTGTTGGTGAACGAAGCAACAATATATCTCCGAATTAGTTTTCGGAACCGACTCCTTTCTAGTAAATTTCGCTCCCGCTCTGACAGACACAAATCGTTGCAATAAACGAAATGGGCACCATGGCCAACGCAAATGGAGTCTTTTTTCAGTGGTATCGTTTGTTGGTGAACCAACAAACAATATATCTCCGAATTAGCCTTCGGAACCAACTCCTTCCTAGTGAATTTCACTCTCGCCCTGGAAGACCCAAATCGTTGCAATCAACGAAATAAGCACTATGGCCAACGAAAATGGCGTCTTTTTTCGGTGGTATCGTTTGTTGGTGAATCCACAAACAATGTATCACCGAATCAGCCTTCGGGACAAATTCCTTCCTCGTGAATTTCGCTCTCGTTTTGGAAGACCCAAATCGTTGCAATCAACGAAATGGGCATGATGGCCGACGAAAATGGGGTCTTTTAACAGTGGTATTGTTTGTTGGTGAACTAAGAAACAATATATCTCCGAATTAGCCTCCGGAACCAACTCCTTTCTAGTAAATTTCGCTGCCGCTCTGACAGACACAAATCGTTGCAATAAACGAAATGGGCACCATGGCCAACGCAAATGGAGTCTTTTTTCAGTGGTATCGTTTGTTGGTGAACCAACAAACAATATATCCCCGAATTAGCCCTCGGAACCAACTCCTTCCTAGTGAATTTCTCTCTCGCCCTGGAAGACCCAAATCGTTGCAACCAACGAAATGGGCATGATGGCCAACGAAAATGGGGTCTTTTTTCAGTGGTATTGTTTGTTGGTGAACTAAGAAACAATATATCTCCGAATTAGTTTTCGGAACCAACTCCTTTCTAGTAAATTTCGCTCCCGCTCTGACAGACACAAATCGTTGCAATAAACGAAATGGGCACCATGGCCAACGCAAATGGAGTCTTTTTTCAGTGGTATCGTTTGTTGGTGAACCAACAAACAATATATCCCCGAATTAGCCCTCGGAACCAACTCCTTCCTAGTGAATTTCTCTCTCGCCCTGGAAGACCCAAATCGTTGCAACCAACGAAATGGGCATGATGGCCAACGAAAATGGGGTCTTTTTTCAGTGGTATTGTTTGTTGGTGAACTAAGAAACAATATATCTCCGAATTAGTTTTCGGAACCAACTCCTTTCTAGTAAATTTCGCTCCCGCTCTGACAGACACAAATCGTTGCAATAAACGAAATGGGCACCATGGCCAACGCAAATGGAGTCTTTTTTCAGTGGTATCGTTTGTTGGTGAACCAACAAACAATATATCCCCGAATTAGCCTTCGGAACCAACTCCTTCCTAGTGAATTTCTCTCTCGCCCCGGAAGACCCAAATCGATGCAACCAACGAAATGGGCATGATAGCCAACGAAAATGGGGTCTTTTTTCAGTGGTATTGTTTGTTGGTGAACTAAGAAACAATATATCTCCGAATTAGCCTTCGGAACCAACTCCTTTCTAGTAAATTTCGCTCCCGCCCTGACAAACCCAAATCGTTGCAATAAACGAAATGGGCACCATGACCAACGAAAACGGGGTCTTTTTCGGTGGTATCGTTTGTTGGTGAATCCATAAACAATGTCTCTCCGAATTAGCCTTCGGAACAAATTCCTTCCTCGTGAATTTCGCTCTCGCCCTGGAAGACGCAAATCGTTGCAATCAACGAAATGGGCATGATGGCCAACGAAAATGGGGTCTTTCTCGGTGGTATCGTTTGGTGGTGAACCAACAAACAATATATCTCAGAATTAGCCTTCGGAACCAACTCCTTCCTAGTGAATTTCTCTCTCGCCCCGGAAGACCCAAATCGTTGCAACCAACGAAATGGGCATGATAGCCAACGAAAATGGGGTCTTTTTTCAGTGGTATTGTTTGTTGGTGAACTAAGAAACAATATATCTCCGAATTAGCCTTCGGAACCAACTCCTTTCTAGTAAATTTCGCTCCCGCCCTGACAAACCCAAATCGTTGCAATAAACGAAATGGGCAACATGACCAACGAAAACGGGGTCTTTTTTCGGTGGTATCGTTTGTTCGTGAATCCATAAACAATGTCTCTCCGAATTAGCCTTCGGAACAAATTCCTTCCTCGTGAATTTCGCTCTCGCCCTGGAAGACGCAAATCGTTGCAATCAACGAAATGGGCATGATGGCCAACGAAAATGGGGTCTTTCTCGGTGGTATCGTTTGGTGGTGAACCAACAAACAATATATCTCAGAATTAGCCTTTGGAACCAACTCCTTCCTAGTGAATTTCTCTCTCGCCCTGGAAGACCCAAATCGTTGCAATCAACGAAATAAGCACCATGGCCAACGAAAATGGAGTCTTTTTTCGGTGGTATCGTTTGTTGGTGAATCCATAAACAATATCTCTCCGAATTAGCCTTCGGAACAAATTCCTTCCTCGTGAATTTCGCTCTCGCCCTGGAAGACCCAAATCGTTGCAATCAACGAAATGGGCATGATGGCCAACGAAAATGGGGTCTTTTTCGGTGGTATCGTTTGTTGGTGAACCAACAAACAATATATCTCAGAATTAGCCTTCGGAACCAACTCCTTCCTAGTGAATTTCTCTCTCGCCCTGGAAGACCCAAATCGTTGCAATCAACGAAATGGGCACCATGGCCAACGAAAAAGGAGTCTTTTTTCGGTGGTATCGTTTGTTGGTGAATCCACAAACAATGTATCACCGAATCAGCCTTCGGGACAAATTCCTTCCTCGTGAATTTCGCTCTCGTTTTGGAAGACCCAAATCGTTGCAATCAACGAAATGGGCATGATGGCCGACGAAAATGGGGTCTTTTAACAGTGGTATTGTTTGTTGGTGAACTAAGAAACAATATATCTCCGAATTAGCCTCCGGAACCAACTCCTTTCTAGTAAATTTCGCTGCCGCTCTGACAGACACAAATCGTTGCAATAAACGAAATGGGCACCATGGCCAACGCAAATGGAGTCTTTTTTCAGTGGTATCGTTTGTTGGTGAACCAACAAACAATATATCCCCGAATTAGCCCTCGGAACCAACTCCTTCCTAGTGAATTTCTCTCTCGCCCTGGAAGACCCAAATCGTTGCAACCAACGAAATGGGCATGATGGCCAACGAAAATGGGGTCTTTTTTCAGTGGTATTGTTTGTTGGTGAACTAAGAAACAATATATCTCCGAATTAGTTTTCGGAACCAACTCCTTTCTAGTAAATTTCGCTCCCGCTCTGACAGACACAAATCGTTGCAATAAACGAAATGGGCACCATGGCCAACGCAAATGGAGTCTTTTTTCAGTGGTATCGTTTGTTGGTGAACCAACAAACAATATATCCCCGAATTAGCCCTCGGAACCAACTCCTTCCTAGTGAATTTCTCTCTCGCCCTGGAAGACCCAAATCGTTGCAACCAACGAAATGGGCATGATGGCCAACGAAAATGGGGTCTTTTTTCAGTGGTATTGTTTGTTGGTGAACTAAGAAACAATATATCTCCGAATTAGTTTTCGGAACCAACTCCTTTCTAGTAAATTTCGCTCCCGCTCTGACAGACACAAATCGTTGCAATAAACGAAATGGGCACCATGGCCAACGCAAATGGAGTCTTTTTTCAGTGGTATCGTTTGTTGGTGAACCAACAAACAATATATCCCCGAATTAGCCTTCGGAACCAACTCCTTCCTAGTGAATTTCTCTCTCGCCCCGGAAGACCCAAATCGATGCAACCAACGAAATGGGCATGATAGCCAACGAAAATGGGGTCTTTTTTCAGTGGTATTGTTTGTTGGTGAACTAAGAAACAATATATCTCCGAATTAGCCTTCGGAACCAACTCCTTTCTAGTAAATTTCGCTCCCGCCCTGACAAACCCAAATCGTTGCAATAAACGAAATGGGCACCATGACCAACGAAAACGGGGTCTTTTTCGGTGGTATCGTTTGTTGGTGAATCCATAAACAATGTCTCTCCGAATTAGCCTTCGGAACAAATTCCTTCCTCGTGAATTTCGCTCTCGCCCTGGAAGACGCAAATCGTTGCAATCAACGAAATGGGCATGATGGCCAACGAAAATGGGGTCTTTCTCGGTGGTATCGTTTGGTGGTGAACCAACAAACAATATATCTCAGAATTAGCCTTCGGAACCAACTCCTTCCTAGTGAATTTCTCTCTCGCCCCGGAAGACCCAAATCGTTGCAACCAACGAAATGGGCATGATAGCCAACGAAAATGGGGTCTTTTTTCAGTGGTATTGTTTGTTGGTGAACTAAGAAACAATATATCTCCGAATTAGCCTTCGGAACCAACTCCTTTCTAGTAAATTTCGCTCCCGCCCTGACAAACCCAAATCGTTGCAATAAACGAAATGGGCAACATGACCAACGAAAACGGGGTCTTTTTTCGGTGGTATCGTTTGTTCGTGAATCCATAAACAATGTCTCTCCGAATTAGCCTTCGGAACAAATTCCTTCCTCGTGAATTTCGCTCTCGCCCTGGAAGACGCAAATCGTTGCAATCAACGAAATGGGCATGATGGCCAACGAAAATGGGGTCTTTCTCGGTGGTATCGTTTGGTGGTGAACCAACAAACAATATATCTCAGAATTAGCCTTTGGAACCAACTCCTTCCTAGTGAATTTCTCTCTCGCCCTGGAAGACCCAAATCGTTGCAATCAACGAAATAAGCACCATGGCCAACGAAAATGGAGTCTTTTTTCGGTGGTATCGTTTGTTGGTGAATCCATAAACAATATCTCTCCGAATTAGCCTTCGGAACAAATTCCTTCCTCGTGAATTTCGCTCTCGCCCTGGAAGACCCAAATCGTTGCAATCAACGAAATGGGCATGATGGCCAACGAAAATGGGGTCTTTTTCGGTGGTATCGTTTGTTGGTGAACCAACAAACAATATATCTCAGAATTAGCCTTCGGAACCAACTCCTTCCTAGTGAATTTCTCTCTCGCCCTGGAAGACCCAAATCGTTGCAATCAACGAAATGGGCACCATGGCCAACGAAAAAGGAGTCTTTTTTCGGTGGTATCGTTTGTTGGTGAATCCATAAACAATGTATCACCGAATCAGCCTTCGGGACAAATTCCTTCCTCGTGAATTTCGCTCTCGCCCTGGAAGACCCAAATCGTTGCAATGAACGAAATCGGCATGATGGCCAAGGAAAATGGGGTCTTTTTTCGGTGGTATCGTTTGTTGGTGGATCCATAAAATATATCTCCGAATTAGCCTTCGGAAAAAATTCCTTCCTCGTGAATTTCGCTCTCGCCCTGGAAGACCCAAATGGTTGCAATCAACGAAATGGGCATGATGGCCAACGAAAATGGGGTCTTTTTTCGGTGGTATCGTTTGTTGGTGAATCAACAAACAATATATCTCAGAATTAGCCTTCGGAACCAACTCCTTCCTAGTGAATTTCTCTCTCGCCCTGGAAGACCCAAATCGTTGCAATCAACGAAATGGGCACCATGGCCAACGAAAAAGGAGTCTTTTTTCGGTGGTATCGTTTTTTGGTGAACAAACAAACAATATATCCCCGAATTAGCCTTCGGAACCAACTCCTTCCTAATGAATTTCTCTCTCGCCCTGGAAGACCCAGATCGTTGCAATAAACGAAATGGGCACCATGCCCAACGAAAATGGAGTCTTTTTTCGGTGGTATCGTTTGTTGGTGAATCCATAAACAATATATCTCCGAATTAGCCTTCGGAACAAATTCCTTCCTCGTGAATTTCGCTCTCGTTTTGGAAGACCGAAATCGTTGCAATCAACGAAATGGGCATGATGGCCGACGAAAATGGGGTCTTTTTTCAGTGGTATTGTTTGTTGGTGAACTAAGAAACAATATATCTCCGAATTAGCCTCTGGAACCAACTCTTTTCTAGTAAATTTCGCTGCCGCTCTGACAGACACAAATCGTTGCAATAAACGAAATGGGCACCATGGCCAACGCAAATGGAGTCTTTTTTCAGTAGTATCGTTTGTTGGTGAACCAACAAACAATATATCCCCGAATTAGCCCTCGGAACCAACTCCTTCCTAGTGAATTTCTCTCTCGCCCTGGAAGACACAAATCGTTGCAACCAACGAAATGGGCATGATGGCCAACGAAAATGGGGTCTTTTTTCAGTGGTATTGTTTGTTGGTGAACTAAGAAACAATATATCTCCGAATTAGTTTTCGGAACCGACTCCTTTCTAGTAAATTTCGCTCCCGCTCTGACAGACACAAATCGTTGCAATAAACGAAATGGGCACCATGCCCAACGCAAATGGAGTCTTTTTTCAGTGGTATCGTTTGTTGGTGAACCAACAAACAATATATCCCCGAATTAGTCTTCGGAACCAACTCCTTCCTAGTGAATTTCTCTCTCGCCCTGGAAGACCCAAATCGTTGCAATCAACGAAATAAGCACCATGGCCAACGAAAATGGAGTCTTTTTTCGGTGGTATCGTTTGTTGGTGAATCCACAAACAATGTATCACCGAATCAGCCTTCGGGACAAATTCCTTCCTCGTGAATTTCGCTCTCGCCCTGGAAGACCCAAATCGTTGCAACCAACGAAATGGGCATGATGGCCAACGAAAATAGGGTCTTTTTTCAGTGGTATTGTTTGTTGGTGAACTAAGAAACAATATATCTCCGAATTAGTTTTCGGAACTAACTCCTTTCTAGTAAATTTCGCTCCCGCTCTGACAGACACAAATCGTTGCAATAAACGAAATGGGCACCATGGCCAACGCAAATGGAGTCTTTTTTCGGTGGTAACGGTTGTTGGTGAATCCATAAACAATGTATCACCGAATCAGCCTTCGGAACCAACTCCTTTCTAGTAAATTTCGCTCCCGCTCTGACAGACACAAATCGTTGCAATAAACGAAATCGGCACCATGGCCAACGCAAATGGAGTCTTTTTTCGGTGGTATCGTTTGTTGGTGAATCCATAAACAATATATCTCCGAATTAGCCTTCGCAAAAAATTCCTTCCTCGTGAATTTCGCTCTCGCCCTGTAAGACCCAAATCGTTGCAATCAACGAAATGGGCATGATGGCCAACGAAAATGGGGTCTTTTTTCGGTGGTATCGTTTGGTGGTGAACCAACAAACAATATATCTCAGAATTAGCCTTCGGAACCAACTCCTTCCTAGTAAATTTCTCTCCCGCCCTGGAAGACGCAAATCGTTGCAATAAACGAAATGGGCACCATGGCCAACGAAAAAGGAGTCTTTTTTCGGTGGTATCGTTCGTTGGTGAACCAACAAACAATATATCCCCGAATTAGCCTTCGGAACCAACTCCTCCCTAGTGAATTTCTCTCTCGCCCTGGAAGACCCAGATCGTTGCAATAAACGAAATGGGCACCATGGCCAACGAAAATGGAGTCTTTTTTCGGTGGTATCGTTTGTTGGTGAATCCATAAACAATATATCTCCGAATTAGCCTTCGGAACAAATTCCTTCCTCGTGAATTTCGCTCTCGTTTTGGAAGACCCAAATCGTTGCAATCAACGAAATGGGCATGATGGCCGACGAAAATGGGGTCTTTTTTCAGTGGTATTGTTTGTTGGTGAACTAAGAAACAATATATCTCCGAATTAGCCTCCGGAACCAACTCCTTTCTAGTAAATTTCGCTGCCGCTCTGACAGACACAAATCGTTGCAATAAACGAAATGGGCACCATGGCCAACGCAAATGGAGTCTTTTTTCAGTGGTATCGTTTGTTGGTGAACCAACAAACAATATATCCCCGAATTAGCCCTCGGAACCAACTCCTTCCTAGTGAATTTCTCTCTCGCCCTGAAAGACCCAAATCGTTGCAACCAACGAAATGGGCATGATGGCCAACGAAAATGGGGTCTTTTTTCAGTGGTATTGTTTGTTGGTGAACTAAGAAACAATATATCTCCGAATTAGTTTTCGGAACCAACTCCTTTCTAGTAAATTTCGCTCCCGCTCTGACAGACACAAATCGTTGCAATAAACGAAATGGGCACCATGGCCAACGCAAATGGAGTCTTTTTTCAGTGGTATCGTTTGTTGGTGAACCAACAAACAATATATCCCCGAATTAGCCTTCGGAACCAACTCCTTCCTAGTGAATTTCTCTCTCGCCCCGGAAGACCCAAATCGTTGCAACCAACGAAATGGGCATGATAGCCAACGAAAATGGGGTCTTTTTTAGTGGTATTGTTTGTTGGTGAACTAAGAAACAATATATCTCCGAATTAGCCTTCGGAACCAACTCCTTTCTAGTAAATTTCGCTCCCGCCCTGACAAACCCAAATCGTTGCAATAAACGAAATGGGCACCATGACCAACGAAAACGGGGTCTTTTTTCGGTGGTATCGTTTGTTGGTGAATCCATAAACAATGTCTCTCCAAATTAGCCTTCGGAACAAATTCCTTCCTCATGAATTTCGCTCTCGCCCTGGAAGACGCAAATCGTTGCAATCAACAAAATGGGCATGATGGCCAACGAAAATGGGGTCTTTCTCGGTGGTATCGTTTGTTGGTGAACCAACAAACAATATATCTCAGAATTAGCCTTCGGAACCAACTCCTTCCTAGTGAATTTCTCTTTCGCCCTGGAAGACCCAAATCGTTGCAATCAACGTAATAAGCACCATGGCCAACGAAAATGGAGTCTTTTTTCGGTGGTATCGTTTGTTGGTGAAACCACAAAAAATGTATCACCGAATCAGCCTTCGGGACAAATTCCTTCCTGGTGAATTTCGCTTTCGCCCTGGAAGATCCAAATCGTTGCAATCAACGAAATGGGCATGATGGCCGACGAAAATGGGGTCTTTTTTCAGTGGTATTGTTTGTTGGTGAACCAACAAACAATATATCTCAGAATTAGCCTTCGGAACCAACTCCTTCCTAGTGAATTTCTCTTTCGCCCTGGAAGACCCAAATCGTTGCAATCAACGTAATAAGCACCATGGCCAACGAAAATGGAGTCTTTTTTCGGTGGTATCGTTTGTTGGTGAAACCACAAAAAATGTATCACCGAATCAGCCTTCGGGACAAATTCCTTCCTGGTGAATTTCGCTTTCGCCCTGGAAGATCCAAATCGTTGCAATCAACGAAATGGGCATGATGGCCGACGAAAATGGGGTCTTTTTTCAGTGGTATTGTTTGTTGGTGAACCAACAAACAATATATCTCAGAATTAGCCTTCGGAACCAACTCCTTCCTAGTGAATTTCTCTTTCGCCCTGGAAGACCCAAATCGTTGCAATCAACGTAATAAGCACCATGGCCAACGAAAATGGAGTTTTTTTTCGGTGGTATCGTTTGTTGGTGAATCCATAAACAATATATCTCCGAATTAGCCTTCGGAACAAATTCCTTCCTCGTGAATTTCGCTCTCGTTTTGGAAGACCCAAATCGTTGCAATCAACGAAATGGGCATGATGGCCGACGAAAATGGGGTCTTTTTTCAGTGGTATTGTTTGTTGGTGAACTAAGAAACAATATATCTCCGAATTAGCCTTCGGAACCAACTCCTTTCTAGTAAATTTCGCTCCCGCCCTGACAAACCCAAATCGTTGCAATAAACGAAATGGGCACCATGACCAACGAAAACGGGGTCTTTTTTCGGTGGTATCGTTTGTTGGTGAATCCATAAACAATGTCTCTCCGAATTAGCCTTCGGAACAAATTCCTTCCTCGTGAATTTCGCTCTCGCCCTGGAAGACCCAAATCGTTGCAATCAACGAAATGGGCATGATGGCCAACGAAAATAGGGTATTTTTTCAGTGGTATTGTTTGTTGGTGAACTAAGAAACAATATATCTCCGAATTAGTTTTCGGAACTAACTCCTTTCTAGTAAATTTCGCTCCCGCTCTGACAGACACAAATCGTTGCAATAAACGAAATGGGCACCATGGCCAACGCAAATGGAGTCTTTTTTCGGTGGTAACGTTTGTTGGTGAATCCATAAACAATGTATCACCGAATCAGCCTTCGGGACAAATTCCTTCCTCGTGAATTTCGCTCTCGCCCTGGAAGACACAAATCGTTGCAATCAACGAAATCGGCATGATGGCCAAGGAAAATGGGGTCTTTTTTCGGTGGTATCGTTTGTTGGTGGATTCATAAAATATATCTCCGAATTAGCCTTCGGAAAAAATTCCTTCCTCGTGAATTTCGCTCTCGCCCTGGAAGACCCAAATCGTTGCAATCAACGAAATGGGCATGATGGCCAACGAAAATGGGGTCTTTTTTCGGTGGTATCGTTTGTTGGTGAATCAACAAACAATATATCTCAGAATTAGCCTTCGGAACCAACTCCTTCCTAGTGAATTTCTCTCTCGCCCTGGAAGACCCAAATCGTTGCAATCAACGAAATGGGCACCATGGCCAACGAAAAAGGAGTCTTTTTTCGGTGGTATCGTTTGTTGGTGAACAAACAAACAATATATCCCCGAATTAGCCTTCGGAACCAACTCCTTCCTAGTGAATTTCTCTCTCGCCCTGGAAGACCCAGATCGTTGCAATAAACGAAATGGGCACCATGGCCAACGCAAATGGAGTCTTTTTTCAGTGGTATCGTTTGTTGGTGAACCAACAAACAATATATCCCCGAATTAGCCCTCGGAACCAACTCCTTCCTAGTGAATTTCTCTCTCGCCCTGGAAGACCCAAATCGTTGCAACCAACGAAATGGGCATGATGGCCAACGAAAATGGGGTCTTTTTTCAGTGGTATTGTTTGTTGGTGAACTAAGAAACAATATATCTCCGAATTAGTTTTCGGAACCAACTCCTTTCTAGTAAATTTCGCTCCCGCTCTGACAGACACAAATCGTTGCAATAAACGAAATGGGCACCATGGCCAACGCAAATGGAGTCTTTTTTCAGTGGTATCGTTTGTTGGTGAACCAACAAACATTATATCCCCGAATTAGCCCTCGGAACCACCTCCTTCCTAGTGAATTTCTCTCTCGCCCTGGAAGACCCAAATCGTTGCAACCAACGAAATGGGCATGATGGCCAACGAAAATGGGGTCTTTTTTCAGTGGTATTGTTTGTTGGTGAACTAAGAAACAATATATCTCCGAATTAGTTTTCGGAACCAACTCCTTTCTAGTAAATTTCGCTCCCGCTCTGACAGACACAAATCGTTGCAATAAACGAAATGGGCACCATGGCCAACGCAAATGGAGTCTTTTTTCAGTGGTATCGTTTGTTGGTGAACCAACAAACAATATATCCCCGAATTAGCCTTCGGAACCAACTCCTTCCTAGTGAATTTCTCTCTCGCCCCGGAAGACCCAAAACGTTGCAACCAACGAAATGGGCATGATAGCCAACGAAAATGGGGTCTTTTTTAGTGGTATTGTTTGTTGGTGAACTAAGAAACAATATATCTCCGAATTAGCCTTCGGAACCAACTCCTTTCTAGTAAATTTCGCTCCCGCTCTGACAGACACAAATCGTTGCAATAAATGAAATGGGAACCATGGCCAACGCAAATGGAGTCTTTTTTCAGTGGTATCGTGTGTTGGTGAACCAACAAACAATATATCCCCGAATTAGCCTTCGGAACCAACTCCTTCCTAGTGAATTTCTCTCTCGCCCCGGAAGACCCAAATCGTTGCAACCAACGAAATGGGCATGATAGCCAACGAAAATGGGGTCTTTTTTAGTGGTATTGTTTGTTGGTGAACTAAGAAACAATATATCTCCGAATTAGCCTTCGGAACCAACTCCTTTCTAGTAAATTTCGCTCCCGCTCTGACAGACACAAATCGTTGCAATAAACGAAATGGGCACCATGGCCAATGTTACATCCTACGTAACCACGTAGCATGTTTTTATGAACGTTATAGGCTCTCCCGAGCAGTACCCCCACTCACCGAAATCGTGTGTCTTGAATGACTCTAGTATGCGCCTTCACGCGCCCGAATACTACACGTCTCAATGAAGCTCGTAGGCCCTCCCGGGCAGCAACCATTCATACAGCGCAGCGTACGCTAGCCCCAAACTCGGAGACACATTTTCTTCTAGCCACGCGCCTACCACTTAGCAGCCTCCATAACTAATCGGCTGCACGCGACACTTGCCGCTGCAGCATAAGTCGGAATGCTTTTATCTCGCCACTGCGCAGCTGTTAAAAGGTCAACGGCACCCTAATTCTTTTTGACCAAAGCGTGCCGCCCGAGTGCATCTATGCACACTCACTTAGTTTTTCTCCGAAATAATATTTTGGTGGTCATAACTAGTAGACTATATGTGACACTTGTCGCCTCTGCACTAGACCAAAACCTCTAGGCCCGCCGAGACCAAAGAAGCCGCGCTACCAAATTCTCCTACTAATTCTTTCAGAGCAAACGCATTTATACTTTATTTGGAAAATGCATTAACCCCACCATGCTACACGACTAACCATAGGAAGTATAGGAAGCGAATTAGTATAAAAGCTAAGCCTTTTTCGGCTAGAGTCAGTTATTCCACCAGCCTCGTAAGCTGCAACACTTCGTTTGTACTGTACGGAGCGCGCAAAGCCCTGTTCGACGGAAGTTTCCGATAGCCCTGCGCGGCTAAGTCTCGACGCTCTCTCGGAGCAGCCCTGCGCGGCTGAGTTCAACGCTCTTGCGGAGTACGATCTAGTCAAAAGTACCGCAATTACTGTATCGACGCATCGACGTTTAATAAAGATATATTTTGTGAGTATTTAAAACAGTTCTACAACTCTTCGTATATCTCTGCATGCTCTTCACCACGTGCTACAAGACTCACAGTCTCAGGCACCCTGTCAGCGCATCGTAAATCTTAGGCAGTGGAAGGCGAGGTCTCCGTCCCCGACGTAAAGGGCCAACGCCTTGACTCGAAAGAGAGACCGCCGTTACGTTCATTCAGCGCGGACTCGTCAAGAGCTCGTCCGGACGTAACACAAATAAAAATTTTGGTGTCAGAAGTGGGATTTGAACGCCCTCACTGCCATGATAATGAAGTATGACGCTTGATAGAACGCCACATAAAGCCACTGGAGAAGAGACACCAGATGCGAATAATCCACGCATGAGCACAGCTCACGTGACACGAACAGGAGATACTCCAAGAGGTACAGCAAATACAAGTAACGAAGGGAATAACTCAAATCAGGATCAGGCAAACGATCCACCATTATTGGATCTAGACAATTCATTATTAAACGATCCAATCATCCCAAACGATCAGAACAATCAAGGAAATCTTGGTCAACAAGCATTACAGGAAATACAAGCATTGCAAGTAGGTATCAACAACTTAATTGCTAATATGGCTGCACCACCAGTCTCCGTCAAATTCGCACTCGAAGCAGTACCTATCTTCGACGGACACAACATTCCGCTGTCACACTTTATCGAAGGCTGCGAGGAGGCCCAACAGATGTTGCCTGCAGAGGCACAGGCGAGCCTCGCACTAATACTAAGGAATAAGCTAAGAGGAGAAGCACGCCGAGCGGTACATGGAGTAACGCTTAACACAGTCTCCGCTTTTATGGAGTTTCTGAAGACACTCTACCTCCCCGCAAAATCGGTGTATCAACTTCAAGGAGAATTGGGAAGAATATACCAATACGACGACGAAGCAGTTCTCACATATTCCAATCGGGTAAAGGACATCGGAAATCGGATCAGTGACGCATATAAGCAGAGCCACAACGGTGCATTAGACGACACCTTCAAAAATGGCCTCGACACCGATCTTGTTGAATGTTTTAACAGAGGACTTAGACCGGAAATTGAAAATAAGGTAACAAAGAACCAATCGTTCAGCAATACCATGAAGGAGGCAATCGAGATTGAGAGGAAGGAACAAGCAAAGAATGTTTTGCGAAATACACGTTCCCCCAAAACCAACACTTGGAACCAGCCTTCTACAGACCGTTATACACGTAAAGACAAAATTCACCACATTAAGGAAAATAAATACTGCACATACTGCAATAGACAAGGACACACGACCGATGAATGTCGATCTCGTCCGAAAAATCCACAGGAAACAGCCAATAATGGTGAACCACGCACTGAGCGTAGTAACAACCCAAGGCAACAGCAATACAATAATAATAATCGACGTTATCAGGATACGAGAAGGAATCAAGGTCCAGGATCCTCTTCAAACTCGAACCAACGGCAAACCTGTCGCTTTTGCAAATTTGCCGGTCACACAATCGATAATTGCCGCAAATTGCAATACTGGAATAACCAGAAAACCCGACAGAACGCCTCCCACTCACCACCATATAATCGAACGAATGAATCGCAGGAAAATTCCCAGCAACGTCCTGTAAGATACACACGTCCAGAGGAAGCAAACAACCCAGCAACAAGGGTAGCTACAGCTCTACTAAATCGCACGAGTAATGTACCAGTCGTTAAGGTAATATCCGAGGACTTTCTACAACCAACGATGTTAATGATTGACACTGGATCTTCCTTGAACTTAATCAAAAGTAAGCAAATAGCACATCACGTGCAAGTCGATGCTACAGATATTGTTCAGATCAGCGGTATAACAAAGGATTACGTCAGCACACTGGGAAGAACGGAAATACGCATACTCGACTCCAGAGTCACTTTCCACCTGGTAAAGGACGATTTTCCAATCGAGGACGATGGATTGATCGGCACGGATTTCTTCCGCACGTACCACGCCGACGTATCGTACTCAGATCGATGCCTGAGATGGGGCATGAACTCTATTCCATTCATGAAACTTGAAACAATAATAGTTCCAGCCCGAACCAAGGGTCATTTCTACGTGCGAGTAGCCAATCCAGAAGTCAAGTTTGGCTATTTACCTCGCCAATTTATCTCAGAAGGAGTCTATCTCGGCGACGCACTCGTCGCAAATAATGATGGCAAAGCTCATCTATATCTCATTAACAGCACGGAAGAAGAAATTGAAGTAGCCGTGCCGGTTCTCAGCATAGAACCATACGAAGAATTCATCGATGATAATCTTCAAGAAGAAACAGATGCTATAAAAAACGAAACGGAGGCCACGCCAGCCCTACTTCACGCAGCAGCCGGGTCCAACCAGCTATTGCCTGAAGGCAACGGGACAGAGACGCCCCAAGAAAAGGACAAAATAAATGCACCGTGCGGAGAGCACGACGTGCCCACATACAAATCATACAAAGTGTCGGAATTATATGCAATTCCAGACGAAAACGATGCAAGCTCACAAGAAGCACAAAATGAATCCCGCAACGCGGACGAATTAATTGAAGGCAAAGTAAAAACGGCAAGCGCCGTACAAAAAGACGATAGAGTCTCAAAAATTAAAAGCCTACTACGCCTGGATCACCTGAATCCAGAAGAACAAGAGAGCATACAAATGCATCTCGAAGAATTTCACGACAGGTATTATCTACCTGGAGAAAAATTAATGTCCACAAATGTCCTACAGCATCGCATAATTACGACGGATGAAATTCCAATTAATTTTCGGCAGTACAGATACCCGCCGACTCTAAAAGAAGAAATAAATCGTCAAGTGAACGATCTGCTAAATGGAGGCATAATACAGCCATCCAACTCTCCGTATAATTCACCTGTATGGATCGTCCCCAAGAAGGCCGACTCCCAAGGTAATAAAAGATGGCGTATGGTACTTGATTACCGCGCTCTAAACGAAAAAACTATTAGCGACGCATATCCGCTACCGCTTATAAACGAAATACTGGACCAGCTAGGAGGAGCTGTGTATTTCTCTACATTCGATCTCGCATCTGGTTTTCATCAGATCGAGATGCACGCGGAAGACAGGCATAAAACAGCCTTTTCCACACCGTACGGTCATTACGAGTTCGCCCGAATGCCGTTCGGATTAAAGAACGCCCCAGCGACGTTCCAACGACTCATGAATCAGGTACTTACCGGAGTTCAAGGCTCCGATGCATTTGTGTACCTAGATGACATAGTCATATACGCTTCTACACTAGAAGAACATGAGTTAAAAATTGAGAGACTCATGAAGCGTTTAAGAGACGCACATCTAAAATTACAGCCTGATAAATGCGAATTTTTGCGACACGAAGTCGCTTATCTAGGCCACATAATAGGAAGAGACGGGGTCAGACCCGATCCAGCCAAGCTATCCGCAGTCAAAAATTTTCCAAGACCGAAAAACGTGAAAAATATTCGGCAATTCCTCGGACTAGCAGGCTACTACAGGCGCTTCATAGATAATTTTTCTCAAATAGCCAGACCCTTGACGGTCCTGTTAAAAAAGGAAGCCGCCTTCAAGTGGTCCCAGCCGCAGCAAGCCGCGTTCGAGACGCTGCGAGACAAGTTATGCGAGGAGCCAGTGCTGCAATACCCTGACTTTACTAAACCGTTTATTGTTACAACGGATGCTTCAGGGACAGCAGTCGGAGGCATATTAAGCCAGGGAACCTTAGGAAAGGATCGTCCCATCGCATATACTTCCAGAGTACTAAACGATACAGAACAAAAATATAGTACTTACGAAAAAGAGGCCGTTGCAATATTACACTCGGTCTCCCAATTCAGGCCCTATCTTTACGGTAGACCTTTCAAGCTAGTAACTGACCATAAGCCTTTGGTTTGGATACATACTTCGAAGGACCCTACATCGCGCTTGACACGTTGGCGTCTGCGACTCGAAGAATATGAGTACGAAGTCATCCACAAAGCAGGTAAGATGAATGTGAACGCTGACGCACTATCTCGCAACCCTTGCGAGGACGCCTCGAGTGAGAACAAGCTCGAGCCGCCTGTGCAGCACGCTTACCCGATAGCGAAGCGTGCAAAGGCATCTACAGAGGGAGAGGAATTGGACGAAGAAGACGAGCCTATAGCTCGACGACTTCGGAAAAGGCCCCAAGGGACGGCTCCGAAGCCACCCGCTAAGCCAGCCTCTAAACAAGCAGTTAAGCAATCTCAAGAGGTTGCATCGGGATCCCGTAACAAGGAAAAACCCGAGGAACAAATGACAGACGATGCACCCGTGGCATCGCGGCTACGTAGTCGAGAGAAAAAACAAGTTTCAAGTATGACTCAGGAAAAACCGATCGCCAGAGCGACTCGACGAAAAGCCAAACGGCAAGAATCACCGGTCCTACCTGGAGTAGAAGGTGAACCCCTTATGCCAAGAGATACGCGAAATCAAGTCTCAACCTTCGCGAATTTCGACGAGGACGAAACTTTTAGCATATCCGGAGAATCGGAGGAATATATATTCGACCGATCAGACGCGGATTCAATCGATAATTATCAGCAACACGAAGCTGTAGAGAGGCCAGCAGGAACCAGGAGCAGCCTCCAAATAACAAACAACGAACAATTGTTTATGCGAAAGGATAATTATCTGTATTTTCTCTCAGAAACTGGGGAGCCATGTGATGAAGGCTCCAAAATGCTATCCGATCGACGCGCCGTACCGAAGTTTCGCGGTCTCAAACTCGGTAGCGTTAGCATGATCAAACATAATTCAAAACACCACATCGCTATGGTCATGAAAGGGAAAAATGGAGCACTTGTCGACCGTAACACTCTTCATTTAATGCAAAAAGAGTTAAAAAAGACTCTCGTAGGACTCAATTTGCGCTCAATTAGCGTAGCAAAGACGAAGGAGATCAATGGGATACCGTGGGAACACGTATTCGCAACATTAAAAAAGGCATTTATGGGTATATCAACAAAATTAATAGTCTGTCTGGGGATAATAAAATATCCAGCACCCGAGGAGCGAAAAGAAATCATGGGCGAGGCACACGCCTCGGCACTAGGTGGACACAAGGGTGTAACGGAAACCTACAACCGAATTCGCCAACGGTATTACTGGGAAAATATGAAGGAGGATATCCGAGAGTATATCCAACACTGCCTCCCTTGCCATTTAAAAAAATTGGTGCGTGTAAAAACTCGGCAGCCTATGATCATCACGGACACACCAGATTCAGCGTTCGACAAGATCTCGATGGACATAGTGGGACCCCTGCCGCGCACAGAAAAAGGCAACGAATATATCCTCACCATGCAGGATCTTCTCACGAAGTATTCACTCGCAGTAGCACTCCCTAGAGCCACTTCAGCCAACATCGCTGACGCTCTCATTAAGCATTGCATATGTATCTTCGGAGCTCCCAAAATTATCCTCACAGATCAAGGAGCAAACTTTTTAAGTTCACTAATGAAAAGCGTTGCCAAGAAATTTAAAATCAAGCAATGCCGCACCACAGCATTTCACCCGCAGTCTAATGGATCACTGGAGAGATCTCACCACTCTCTAGTAGAATACTTGAAGCAATATGTGAGTAGTGATGAGGAATGGGATGAGTGGCTAGAACTCGCCACCTTTTCCTATAACACAAGTGTACACGAGGGTACAAAACATACGCCCTTTGAACTCGTGTTTGGAAGACTCGCGCGCCAGCCGTCCTACGAAGCACCAGCCAGTGACGAAGAGGGACGAACATATGCTGACTATCTCGTCGAGCTAGCGACCAAGCTCCACGATATACAAGGGATAGCTAAGGACCACTTAGTAGCTTCCAAAGAACGGTCAAAAAAATATTACGACCGCAAAGTGCACGCACACGACTTCCATCTGGGCGACTGTGTATACTTGCAACGAGGAAAAAAGCTAGGAAAGTTCGGAGACCATTACACTGGTCCTCACGAAGTAAAAGAAGTTATGAGAGATGGAAATATAAAAATTAAAATCGGTCGGGAAACTCGGGTTGTGCACCCAAATCGACTACGCTATTCTCACATAAACCCAGAGAACAGTAGCGACGAGGATTAAAACAAATATATCCAGACATATATATATATAAAAAAAATTTTTCTAACAATATAAAAAAAAATATATAAAGAGGATTATTACATTGAAAAAAAAAAAAAAAAAAAATATGTACACATAAATTAAAGGAGAAATTATATATACAAGTTACATGTACAAGGAAATTCATAGGTAAATAACTTTCCTATAGTTCAACCATGGAGGACAGTCCCGCCGGTAAGGACGTTTTTGTCATCGACATAGAAGGATTCCGCAATGATGACGGCAGCCTCCTCCCAAAGGAAATCGCTATAGTCTCACTCTTTGACGAAAGCTCGGATCATTGGATCTTGGACGCTCCGTTCCACCTGCATAGTTTGAGAAGAAGGACCCAGGAGAGAAACGAGCGGTTCGGGACGCAGAGACATGGGCTAAAATGGGACGCCGGAGATGTCCCATACTCTTGGTTGTTCGAGCGACTGAAACGCGTCACCAAGAACGCTAGGACGGTCTACGTCCATGGAGAGCGTATCGCAACATTCCTGCAGGATTTTTTAACCTGCAGAGTAGTTAATCTGGAAACGATCGCTCCACCAATCGAGGAACTACCGGGACGTCAGGAATACTGCGTTTTCCACGGAGTAACAGTAAACAAGAGGCGCGCTTGTGCCTTTAACATCGCTATGACAGTGAAACAATATGTTCTAAAACTATTGGAGTCAGACGCTCCAGAGTCGACTTCACCAGACGCAACCCAAGAAGGGTCCGCTCACGGCGAAGATACGGATGCTCCACCCCCGAGTGAGCCTGAGGCAAAAACGGACGAGCAACACGAAGACCCAAAAGATGAACCAACACCCCCCGCCAATACTGGGATCTTTAAGGCATTGAAGAAAAGGAAAATCAAGGAGAGTAAAATCTCAGGAGCAATAATAGCCCTGTTGACTCTCGCCATGGTAAACCAAACGGAAGCCGTAATTGGATACGATTGCGGGTCCAGTCGACTGAATATTACCACCCTATCATTACTGGATGTTGAAGCCTGTGACATACCAAAGATCGAGCCAAACGTCAGCGACACGTACGTGCAATTGCTACAAATTAGAGAATTTACAAAAACTCGAGTCATGCAGTGTAAGGTTTTGATCAAACGCACGATATATCACTGTGGCATGAGTTCACACAACTCAGTAGTCGCACAAGGAGCCATGGAATACATCAATGATATCGAACATCACGCCTGTAAAAGGGTACATCAGACCGGGATACTCAGACTCACGCCTTACTCACTGTTCGTCGCGATAAAGCAGAACAGAACAAACATACGCAGCACGACGTTAGCCGGAGAAATCAAGCAAGACGGCTCATGCGTAGGGGCCCAGTATTCAGACCCCTACGGTACATGGGATAATGTCATAGTGCAAGCTGTAGTCTATGTGACACTGCAAGAATACTACGCCACCGTCAATCTTAATACGAATCAGTTAAATCTTCGTTCAGGGATAACGTGCAGTGTATCCGAATCCGAATGTATTGATTTGGATGGGGAATATACATTCTGGAACACTCTCCCTGAAGACAATTGCAACTATAATAAGTACGATGTGCTATACGAAGGATTTGCCAAGAAGCTAACAGACACACAAGGCATTCACCCTCTCACTGTATATACAGTAAACCAGGGTGACATAACATTTGCATTGACAAAAAAACGGGAACTAATGGTATGTGGGTCACCGGTCTATCGCACCGAACACCCGAAACTTCTCATTTTCGAAACGCACAGAGATGCGGCTGAAAATGCAAGGGGAAAAATAAGAACAGAAAACTTGGACTTGTTTACGTATGTAAATACAAAATTCGTATACCTCGAGAAACATATACGAACCGAACTACACAGACTGTACTACGACATATTGGAGCAAAACTGTAATCTCGAACGCCAAGTCCTGAAGAATACTCTCACGATGGCCACACAGGCACCCGACGAATTTGCTTTCCAACTCATGAAGGGGCCCGGACACATGGCCGTCGTCGCGGGAGAAGTCGTGCATGTCATAAAATGCATCCCCATCGAAGTTAAGGTTCGTCACACAGAACTCTGCTACCATCACCTACCAGTGTCAAGAGGGAACGAGAGCCTGTTCCTCTCACCACGCACACACATACTATTCCAAGCTGGAACACAGATATCGTGCAACCCAATGGTACCAGCAATGTACCAGCTACAGGGATCGTGGTACAAACTAACACCCACACCGATAAGTTCGACGGCTCCGCCTCAAATAAAACCACTGACGAAACCCACGTGGAAGTACTCGAACCCCGCAGAGCTAGCTACTAGCGGGATCTATACACAAACAGACCTCGATAATATGAGAGACCACATCATGTTCCCTGCAGAGAGGACGGCTATACTAAACACCCTTGCTCGGAGCCTCGCAGGACACCCCACACAAAACCAAGGGACGTCGCTCATAAATTTGTTAGATGATGAGGCACTTGAGAGGATCTCACGGAGTACATGGGATAGAATGTGGACCACTTTCCTCACTTTTGGAACAGCCAGTGCAGGAATATTAGGCATCATCCTCATAGTTCGAGGAGTCAAGCTTATCGCCGACACCATCATACATGGATACGCACTACACTCAATTTATGGATGGTCGGTGCATATCTTCGGCGCTCTGTGGAGCTCAGTCACACATCTGCTAATGCATCTCGGTCAAAACGAAGAGAGGACCAAGCGTAAAGAGGCCGACACGGCTAAGGAATCTGATATAGAAAAAAATGAAAACCCACCGTTGACTGCAACCAGCGCTACTACATCAACTATTTACCCCACATTGGGTACAGCCCCCAAAATCACTTTTGACGGTCCCACCGTACATTACTCCCCACCTAAGTAAAAAAATCTAAGATTTAGAAAAATATATAAGGAGAGAAAACGCCCACGCTGTATCTCATTTTCCAAAAATCTTCAGAAGCGACAACAACTCAGCTAAAACTCAACAGTTCTGCTTTAGATGAAGCCACCAACAGAACCAGTAAGGGAAATCGACGGCATAATACCAATTACGGAGTACTACGACGTTTTAAACGATTGCCATTGCATCATCGGAGTATCGTACATCAACGACGCCAACAATCAACTCGTCTGCGAAGTCTGCTTCAACGGATCGCTAAATAGGGACCCAGAGTATCGGGCAATCACTCATCACACAATTATTCACCATCGAGGACACCTGAGACTACCTTGCCAACGCTGCGGCGAAAGCCGCCACAAGATCAGGAAGGCTTACCTGTGCCTAAAGTGTATCGAGGTATATTTGGACGCTAAAGATCGCCTCGCCGCCGGCGCAATAGTGCATGTTGATCTGCACCGTCAACGACAACATTAAAAAAAATATATATATAAAACCATACAAGGGAAAATACACAACAACAACAATGACTGAAATACGGAACCCGCCTTTCACCCTGGAATGGGCCATGGAAAATCTTCAACAAATCGTGGACTTCCTAAATACCGTGAAAAGGTGTCGAGGTATAACCCAGTTAGAGCACGAGATCTTCGGAGGAGATATCGGTGAAATTTGGCGACAACAACTCGGCATAATTGTCGAATTGGAATACCAGGGTCTCGTCAGGAATCTATTGGAATCCAGCGACGAGATGTCGGACAGCTCGTCGGTCACTTCATGTGACGAGGAGGTGGCCAAAATAAACAGCCACCTGCCCAACGCAGCCAACCTGCCTCCCACGCCGAGTTGTGTGCCTTGGGATCTGACACCAGTCACCCGCAACGAGCAACGCCCAAGGACCCCGGGTTACCAGGGCATGGATGTCAGCTACGCCCGGTCAACAGCCATGCAGCAGCCGGCCACCAACGAAGGTCGGGAAATTTTCACGTGTCCCCAAGACTGGACACTCTTGGACAACAACCTAACGGACAGAGCCGTGAGAGCTACTCGATCCGGCGAAATGGTCGCCAACTTCTTCAAGGGACTCGACAACGGCAACAGCGACCCGTCTGCAATCGTCAACGCGACATCATGGCTCACCACGGTCCTGGACCAAGTCGACGATAGCGAATTCCTAGCGGAATATATAAACCCGCTAGTAAAATTCATCGATTCGATATAACGGTACTCAGCGAAAATTTTTAGACCAAAGACAATAACTACTAGAACACTAAGTGCAACAATCAAAATAACATATGATAAGACGCTTAAGCTTATATCAACATACATAATCATATATAATCATGTATAATCATATACAATAATGACATATATAATCATATACAATAACCACATATATAATCATATACAATAAACACATATATAATCATATACCACACGTATAATCATATATACAACCATTTATGTACTTGTGCTTTATTAACAATACACCGAATACACATCTATCCTCGTGTTATGTCACTCACACTCCCTAACACTCGTCCTAAGGAGGGAGGTGTTACATCCTACGTAACCACGTAGCATGTTTTTATGAACGTTATAGGCTCTCCCGAGCAGTACCCCCACTCACCGAAATCGTGTGTCTTGAATGACTCTAGTATGCGCCTTCACGCGCCCGAATACTACACGTCTCAATGAAGCTCGTAGGCCCTCCCGGGCAGCAACCATTCATACAGCGCAGCGTACGCTAGCCCCAAACTCGGAGACACATTTTCTTCTAGCCACGCGCCTACCACTTAGCAGCCTCCATAACTAATCGGCTGCACGCGACACTTGCCGCTGCAGCATAAGTCGGAATGCTTTTATCTCGCCACTGCGCAGCTGTTAAAAGGTCAACGGCACCCTAATTCTTTTTGACCAAAGCGTGCCGCCCGAGTGCATCTATGCACACTCACTTAGTTTTTCTCCGAAATAATATTTTGGTGGTCATAACTAGTAGACTATATGTGACACTTGTCGCCTCTGCACTAGACCAAAACCTCTAGGCCCGCCGAGACCAAAGAAGCCGCGCTACCAAATTCTCCTACTAATTCTTTCAGAGCAAACGCATTTATACTTTATTTGGAAAATGCATTAACCCCACCATGCTACACGACTAACCATAGGAAGTATAGGAAGCGAATTAGTATAAAAGCTAAGCCTTTTTCGGCTAGAGTCAGTTATTCCACCAGCCTCGTAAGCTGCAACACTTCGTTTGTACTGTACGGAGCGCGCAAAGCCCTGTTCGACGGAAGTTTCCGATAGCCCTGCGCGGCTAAGTCTCGACGCTCTCTCGGAGCAGCCCTGCGCGGCTGAGTTCAACGCTCTTGCGGAGTACGATCTAGTCAAAAGTACCGCAATTACTGTATCGACGCATCGACGTTTAATAAAGATATATTTTGTGAGTATTTAAAACAGTTCTACAACTCTTCGTATATCTCTGCATGCTCTTCACCACGTGCTACAAGACTCACAGTCTCAGGCACCCTGTCAGCGCATCGTAAATCTTAGGCAGTGGAAGGCGAGGTCTCCGTCCCCGACGTAAAGGGCCAACGCCTTGACTCGAAAGAGAGACCGCCGTTACGTTCATTCAGCGCGGACTCGTCAAGAGCTCGTCCGGACGTAACACCAACGCAAATGGAGTCTTTTTTCAGTGGTATCGTTTGTTGGTGAACCAACAAACAATATATCCCCGAATTAGCCCTCGGAACCAACTCCTTCCTAGTGAATTTCTCTCTCGCCCTGGAAGACCCAAATCGTTGCAACCAACGAAATGGGCATGATGGCCAACGAAAATGGGGTCTTTTTTCAGTGGTATTGTTTGTTGGTGAACTAAGAAACAATATATCTCCGAATTAGTTTTCGGAACCAACTCCTTTCTAGTAAATTTCGCTCCCGCTCTGACAGACACAAATCGTTGCAATAAACGAAATGGGCACCATGGCCAACGCAAATGGAGTCTTTTTTCAGTGGTATCGTTTGTTGGTGAACCAACAAACAATATATCCCCGAATTAGCCTTCGGAACCAACTCCTTCCTAGTGAATTTCTCTCTCGCCCCGGAAGACCCAAAACGTTGCAACCAACGAAATGGGCATGATAGCCAACGAAAATGGGGTCTTTTTTAGTGGTATTGTTTGTTGGTGAACTAAGAAACAATATATCTCCGAATTAGCCTTCGGAACCAACTCCTTTCTAGTAAATTTCGCTCCCGCTCTGACAGACACAAATCGTTGCAATAAATGAAATGGGAACCATGGCCAACGCAAATGGAGTCTTTTTTCAGTGGTATCGTGTGTTGGTGAACCAACAAACAATATATCCCCGAATTAGCCTTCGGAACCAACTCCTTCCTAGTGAATTTCTCTCTCGCCCCGGAAGACCCAAATCGTTGCAACCAACGAAATGGGCATGATAGCCAACGAAAATGGGGTCTTTTTTAGTGGTATTGTTTGTTGGTGAACTAAGAAACAATATATCTCCGAATTAGCCTTCGGAACCAACTCCTTTCTAGTAAATTTCGCTCCCGCTCTGACAGACACAAATCGTTGCAATAAACGAAATGGGCACCATGGCCAACGCAAATGGAGTCTTTTTTCAGTGGTATCGTTTGTTGGTGAACCAACAAACAATATATCCCCGAATTAGCCCTCGGAACCAACTCCTTCCTAGTGAATTTCTCTCTCGCCCTGGAAGACCCAAATCGTTGCAACCAACGAAATGGGCATGATGGCCAACTAAAATGGGGTCTTTTTTCAGTGGTATTGTTTGTTGGTGAACTAAGAAACAATATATCTCCGAATTAGTTTTCGGAACCAACTCCTTTCTAGTAAATTTCGCTCCCGCTCTGACAGACACAAATCGTTGCAATAAACGAAATGGGCACCATGGCCAACGCAAATGGAGTCTTTTTTCAGTAGTATCGTTTGTTGGTGAACCAACAAACAATATATGCCCGAATTAGCCCTCGGAACCAACTCCTTCCTAGTGAATTTCTCTCTCGCCCTGGAAGACCCAAATCGTTGCAACCAACGAAATGGGCATGATGGCCAACGAAAATCGGGTCTTTTTTCAGTGGTATTGTTTGTTGGTGAACTAAGAAACAATATATCTCCGAATTAGTTTTCGGAACCAACTCCTTTCTAGTAAATTTCGCTCCCGCTCTGACAGACACAAATCGTTGCAATAAACGAAATGGGCACCATGGCCAACGCAAATGGAGTCTTTTTTCAGTGGTATCGTTTGTTGGTGAACCAACAAACAATATATCCCCGAATTAGCCTTCGGAACCAACTCCTTCCTAGTGAATTTCTCTCTCGCCCCCGAAGACCCAAATCGTTGCAACCAACGAAATGGGCATGATAGCCAACGAAAATGGGGTCTTTTTTAGTGGTATTGTTTGTTGGTGAACTAACAAGGAAACATTCCCAAGTGTCCGAACCCGATTTCGATAATTTTGATGTATGTTGTAGAACTCGAAAATTTAAGGGACACGTATTTTTTTTTATCATCCCTCGTTGATATATAAGGGGTGAAACAGCCCCTCAAACTTTGGCAGAAAAACAATAATTTTTTTTTTTTTCTTAGAAGCACCTGACTATTATCAATGAAATTTGGTATACATATATCTTGAGCCAACAGGACTCAGAAATGGTAGTGTGCATCACGGACGCACCCGTTTAAGGGGGTAAACTACCCCTATCTAAATGTTTTTTTCTTTTTTTTCGGCGAAAAATAATCGAACTGGAATACAAATAGCATCGTTTTGAAGCTAAAATGATATTACAGTTTACGTGTTTTTGGTTTTTTCTGAAAAACCACTGTTTGATCAGGTATATACAGGGTGTAAATTAATCGGCGCACATGCTCGGTGCAGGCAGATGCGGGGTGATCACCCGAGTAAAATGAGACCCGGGAAAAGTTCGTACGATGAGTAGTTTTCGAGTTATAAGGGTTTAAAGTTGACCAATCAGAGCGCAGCTTGAGTAGTCACACGGACAGCACACAACGATGAGGTAACTTCACAGAACTTCGATACAGGGTGTTGAATAAAATAATTCAGTGATAAAACATGCATTTTTAAATTAAAAAATTACACGACATGCTCGAATGTACATTTCACAATCGGCTTATCGTCCCAATGCCGAAATTCACTGTCTCTACAATGACTCCTGGTGCATTCCCTGCAACCGCGTGAATTTCCGCGGTGTCCAGGTCTCACCAGACGATTTCTCGACTTTCGGCGAACTTGGCTCCGTAGTTTTTTAGTTCTCGGACCTTGCAAAACGTACTACCGAGCATTACGTCGAACCTCGTCAACGCTCTCGTTGTCCAGGTGTCGAGTAACAATTTCTCGACATTCGGCAAGCTTGGCTCCGTAGTTTATTGCTTCTCGGACCTCGCACAACGTACCACCGAGCATTACGTCGAACCTCGTCAACGCTCTCGTTGTCCAGGTGTCGAGTAACAATTTCTCGACATTCGGCAAGCTTGGCTCCGTAGTTTTTTGCTTCTCGGACCTCGCACAACGTACCACCGAGCATTACGTCGAACCTCGTCAACGCTCTCGTTGTCCAGGTGTCGAGTAACAATTTCTCGACATTCGGCGAACTTGGCTCCGTAGTTTTTTGCTTCTCGGACCTCGCAAAAGGTACCACCGAGCATTACGTCGAACCTCGTCAACGCTTTCGTTGTCCAGGTGTCGAGTAACAATTTCTCGACATTCGGCAAACTTGGCTCCGTAGTTTTTTGCTTCTCGGACCTCGCACAACATACCACCGAGCATTACGTCGAACCTCGTCAACGCTTTCGTTGTCCAAGTGTCGAGTAACAATTTCTCGACATTCGGCAAACTTGGCTCCGTAGTTTTTTGCTTCTCGGACCTCGCACAACGTATCACCGAGCATTACGTCGCACCTCGTCAACGCTCTCGTTGTCCAGGTGTCGAGTAACAATTTCTCGACATTCGGCAAGCTTGGCTCCGTAGTTTTTTACTTCCCGGGCTTTGAGGAAGATACTACCGAGCATTACGTTCACCTAAAGTTGCTACTTTTCGCAGTCGATTCAGTGTTGGCACACGGAACGGCGGAGTCGGACCGGTGCGCCAAATGCGCGCGCTAGTTCACGATGCTCGTGAAATCGTTGACCGCCCGGCCGTTACAAATTGAGACTGTGACAGTCAACTATCAATGAAAAGGTGCTTGCAAAAAAATTACAGTCCATGGGTCACCAGCCACGGATTATTGATTCAAAGTTAATTTTTTATTTTGGTTATCCAACAGACGAATTATCAAGAATAAATAAAAATAAAAATCCCAGAAATGTCACAGTATTTTCTGGAAAAATTATGAGTTTTCAGAAAACCCCGAGAGATCAAAATGTATTTTATTTAGGGGAAAAGTGATGAATTATAGCCCTTTCTAATTAGGTTAGGGTTATAATTCATCGCTTTTGCCCTAAAAAAAAATTTTCCTCACAAAAATACGGACTAACGACAGAACAAATCATTAATAAAATATTCATATGAAAAACGGTCTAGTGACTCGAGCGATGGCTTGATAACTCGGGGGTTCCGAGTTCAAGTCTTAACCGGCGTCAATTTTTTTTTTTATTTTTTTTTTTTTATTCTCATACATACGTACGGACGACGTACCGTTGCATTGCGACGCCGTGCGGTATCGAAACGCATTGGTTCACGTAATCATACACTTTCATTCTCCCTGTCGGGCGTTTACCGAATTGAAGCGGCCTCGAAACATGGTTCACGTGAAACCTTATCGTCTTAAGAATCCCGTAAGACCGAGGCGGACTTTGCTTCAATTCGGTTAAGGGTCTGGGTGTGAAATCTCCCGCCCTTGCTCGTACCGATTCAAACGAACTACCATAAACATTCATACTTCCGGTCGGGCTGTTTACGAATTGAAGCGGCCTCGAAACATGGTTCACGTGAAACTTTATCGTCTTAAGAATCCCGTAAGACCGAGGCGGACTTTGCTTCAATTCGGTTAAGGGTCTGGGTGTGAAATCTCCCGCCCTTGCTCGTACCGATTCAAACGAACTACCATAAACATTCATACTTCCGGTCGGGCTGTTTACGAATTGAAGCGGCCTCGAAACATGGTTCACGTGAAACTTTATCGTCTTAAGAATCCCGTAAGACCGAGGCGGACTTTGCTTCAATTCGGTAAACGGCCTGACCAGAAGTATGAAAGTTTATGGTAGTTCATTTGAATCGGTACGAGCAAGGGCGGGAGATTTCACACCAGGACCCTTAACCGAATTGAAGCGAAGTCCAAATCGGTCTTATGGGATACTTAAGACGATAAGGTTTCACGTGAACCGTGTTTCGAGGCCGCTTCAATTCGGTAAACAGCTCGACCGGAAGTATGAATGTTTATCTTAGTTCGTTTGAATCGGTACGAGCAAGGGCGGGAGATTTCACACCAGGACCCTTAACCGAATTGAAGCGACGTCCAAATCGGTCTTATGGGATACTTAAGACGATAAGGTTTCACGTGAACCATGTTTCGAGGCCGCTTCAATTCGGTAAACAGCCCGACCGGAAGTATGAATGTTTATGTTAGTTCGTTTGAATCGGTACGAGCAAGGGCGGGAGATTTCACACCAGGACCCTTAACCGAATTGAAGCGAAGTCCAAATCGATCTTATGGAATACTTAAGACGATAAGGTTTCACGTGAACCATGTTTCGAGGCCGCTTCAATTCGGTAAACAGCCCGACCGGAAGTATTAATGTTTATGGTAGTTCGTTTGAATCGGTACGAGCAAGGGCGGGAGATTTCACACCCAACCCCTTAACCGAATTGAAGCGAAGTCCAAATCGGTCTTATGGGATACTTAAGACGATAAGGTTTCACGTGAACCGTGTTTCGAGGCCGCTTCAATTCGGTAAACAGCTCGACCGGAAGTATGAATGTTTATCTTAGTTCGTTTGAATCGGTGCGAGCAAGGGCGGGAGATTTCACACCCAACCCCTTAACCGAATTGAAGCGAAGTCCAAATCGGTCTTATGGGATACTTAAGACGATAAGGTTTCACGTGAACCATGCCATGTTTCGAGGCCGCTTCAATTCGGTAAACACAGCCCGACCGGAAGTATGAATGTTTATGTTTGTTCGTTTGAATCGGTACGAGCAAGGGCGGGAGATTTCACACCAGGACCCTTAACCGAATTGAAGCGAAGTCCAAATCGATCTTATGGAATACTTAAGACGATAAGGTTTCACGTGAACCATGTTTCGAGGCCGCTTCAATTCGGTAAACACAGCCCGACCGGAAGTATGAATGTTTATGTTAGTTCGTTTGAATCGGTACGAGCAAGGGCGGGAGATTTCACACCAGGACCCTTAACCGAATTGAAGCGACGTCCAAATCGGTCTTATGGGATACTTAAGACGATAAGGTTTCACGTGAACCGTGTTTCGAGGCCGCTTCAATTCGGTAAACAGCCCGACCGGAAGTATTAATGTTTATGGTAGTTCGTTTGAATCGGTACGAGCAAGGGCGGGAGATTTCACACCCAACCCCTTAACCGAATTGAAGCGAAGTCCAAATCGGTCTTATGGGATACTTAAGACGATAAGGTTTCACGTGAACCGTGTTTCGAGGCCGCTTCAATTCGGTAAACAGCTCGACCGGAAGTATGAATGTTTATCTTAGTTCGTTTGAATCGGTACGAGCAAGGGCGGGAGATTTCACACCAGGACCCTTAACCGAATTGAAGCGACGTCCAAATCGGTCTTATGGGATACTTAAGACGATAAGGTTTCACGTGAACCATGTTTCGAGGCCGCTTCAATTCGGTAAACAGCCCGACCGGAAGTATGAATGTTTATGTTAGTTCGTTTGAATCGGTACGAGCAAGGGCGGGAGATTTCACACCAGGACCCTTAACCGAATTGAAGCGACGTCCAAATCGGTCTTATGGGATACTTAAGACGATAAGGTTTCACGTGAACCATGTTTCGAGGCCGCTTCAATTCGGTAAACAGCCCGACCGGAAGTATGAATGTTTATGTTAGTTCGTTTGAATCGGTACGAGCAAGGGCGGGAGATTTCACACCAGGACCCTTAACCGAATTGAAGCGACGTCCAAATCGGTCTTATGGGATACTTAAGACGATAAGGTTTCACGTGAACCATGTTTCGAGGCCGCTTCAATTCGGTAAACAGCCCGACCGGAAGTATGAATGTTTATGTTAGTTCGTTTGAATCGGTACGAGCAAGGGCGGGAGATTTCACACCCAACCCCTTAACCGAATTGAAGCGAAGTCCAAATCGGTCTTATGGGATACTTAAGACGATAAGGTTTCACGTGAACCGTGTTTCGAGGCCGCTTCAATTCGGTAAACAGCTCGACCGGAAGTATGAATGTTTATCTTAGTTCGTTTGAATCGGTACGAGCAAGGGCGGGAGATTTCACACCAGGACCCTTAACCGAATTGAAGCGACGTCCAAATCGGTCTTATGGGATACTTAAGACGATAAGGTTTCACGTGAACCGTGTTTCGAGGCCGCTTCAATTCGGTAAACAGCCCGACCGGAAGTATGAATGTTTATGTTAGTTCGTTTGAATCGGTACGAGCAAGGGCGGGAGATTTCACACCAGGACCCTTAACCGAATTGAAGCGACGTCCAAATCGGTCTTATGGGATACTTAAGACGATAAGGTTTCACGTGAACCATGTTTCGAGGCCGCTTCAATTCGGTAAACAGCCCGACCGGAAGTATGAATGTTTATGTTAGTTCGTTTGAATCGGTACGAGCAAGGGCGGGAGATTTCACACCAGGACCCTTAACCGAATTGAAGCGACGTCCAAATCGGTCTTATGGGATACTTAAGACGATAAGGTTTCACGTGAACCATGTTTCGAGGCCGCTTCAATTCGGTAAACAGCCCGACCGGAAGTATGAATGTTTATGTTAGTTCGTTTGAATCGGTACGAGCAAGGGCGGGAGATTTCACACCCAACCCCTTAACCGAATTGAAGCGAAGTCCAAATCGGTCTTATGGGATACTTAAGACGATAAGGTTTCACGTGAACCGTGTTTCGAGGCCGCTTCAATTCGGTAAACAGCTCGACCGGAAGTATGAATGTTTATCTTAGTTCGTTTGAATCGGTACGAGCAAGGGCGGGAGATTTCACACCAGGACCCTTAACCGAATTGAAGCGACGTCCAAATCGGTCTTATGGGATACTTAAGACGATAAGGTTTCACGTGAACCGTGTTTCGAGGCCGCTTCAATTCGGTAAACAGCCCGACCGGAAGTATTAATGTTTATGGTAGTTCGTTTGAATCGGTACGAGCAAGGGCGGGAGATTTCACACCCAACCCCTTAACCGAATTGAAGCGAAGTCCAAATCGGTCTTATGGGATACTTAAGACGATAAGGTTTCACGTGAACCGTGTTTCGAGGCCGCTTCAATTCGGTAAACAGCTCGACCGGAAGTATGAATGTTTATCTTAGTTCGTTTGAATCGGTACGAGCAAGGGCGGGAGATTTCACACCAGGACCCTTAACCGAATTGAAGCGACGTCCAAATCAGTCTTATGGGATACTTAAGACGATAAGGTTTCACGTGAACCATGTTTCGAGGCCGCTTCAATTCGGTAAACAGCCCGACCGGAAGTATGAATGTTTATGTTAGTTCGTTTGAATCGGTACGAGCAAGGGCGGGAGATTTCACACCAGGACCCTTAACCGAATTGAAGCGACGTCCAAATCGGTCTTATGGGATACTTAAGACGATAAGGTTTCACGTGAACCATGTTTCGAGGCCGCTTCAATTCGGTAAACAGCCCGACCGGAAGTATGAATGTTTATGTTAGTTCGTTTGAATCGGTACGAGCAAGGGCGGGAGATTTCACACCAGGACCCTTAACCGAATTGAAGCGACGTCCAAATCGGTCTTATGGGATACTTAAGACGATAAGGTTTCACGTGAACCATGTTTCGAGGCCGCTTCAATTCGGTAAACAGCCCGACCGGAAGTATGAATGTTTATGTTAGTTCGTTTGAATCGGTACGAGCAAGGGCGGGAGATTTCACACCCAACCCCTTAACCGAATTGAAGCGAAGTCCAAATCGGTCTTATGGGATACTTAAGACGATAAGGTTTCACGTGAACCATGTTTCGAGGCCGCTTCAATTCGGTAAACAGCCCGACCGGAAGTATGAATGTTTATGTTAGTTCGTTTGAATCGGTACGAGCAAGGGCGGGAGATTTCACACCAGGACCCTTAACCGAATTGAAGCGACGTCCAAATCGGTCTTATGGGATACTTAAGACGATAAGGTTTCACGTGAACCATGTTTCGAGGCCGCTTCAATTCGGTAAACAGCCCGACCGGAAGTATGAATGTTTATGTTAGTTCGTTTGAATCGGTACGAGCAAGGGCGGGAGATTTCACACCAGGACCCTTAACCGAATTGAAGCGACGTCCAAATCGGTCTTATGGGATACTTAAGACGATAAGGTTTCACGTGAACCATGTTTCGAGGCCGCTTCAATTCGGTAAACAGCCCGACCGGAAGTATGAATGTTTATGTTAGTTCGTTTGAATCGGTACGAGCAAGGGCGGGAGATTTCACATCAGGACCCTTAACCGAATTGAAGCGACGTCCAAATCGGTCTTATGGGATACTTAAGACGATAAGGTTTCACGTGAACCATGTTTCGAGGCCGCTTCAATTCGGTAAACAGCCCGACCGGAAGTATGAATGTTTATGTTAGTTCGTTTGAATCGGTACGAGCAAGGGCGGGAGATTTCACACCAGGACCCTTAACCGAATTGAAGCGACGTCCAAATCGGTCTTATGGGATACTTAAGACGATAAGGTTTCACGTGAACCGTGTTTCGAGGCCGCTTCAATTCGGTAAACAGCTCGACCGGAAGTATGAATGTTTATCTTAGTTCGTTTGAATCGGTACGAGCAAGGGCGGGAGATTTCACACCAGGACCCTTAACCGAATTGAAGCGACGTCCAAATCGGTCTTATGGGATACTTAAGACGATAAGGTTTCACGTGAACCATGTTTCGAGGCCGCTTCAATTCGGTAAACAGCCCGACCGGAAGTATGAATGTTTATGTTAGTTCGTTTGAATCGGTACGAGCAAGGGCGGGAGATTTCACACCAGGACCCTTAACCGAATTGAAGCGAAGTCCAAATCGATCTTATGGAATACTTAAGACGATAAGGTTTCACGTGAACCATGTTTCGAGGCCGCTTCAATTCGGTAAACAGCCCGACCGGAAGTATTAATGTTTATGGTAGTTCGTTTGAATCGGTACGAGGAAGGGCGGGAGATTTCACACCCAACCCCTTAACCGAATTGAAGCGAAGTCCAAATCGGTCTTATGGGATACTTAAGACGATAAGGTTTCACGTGAACCGTGTTTCGAGGCCGCTTCAATTCGGTAAACAGCTCGACCGGAAGTATGAATGTTTATCTTAGTTCGTTTGAATCGGTACGAGCAAGGGCGGGAGATTTCACACCAGGACCCTTAACCGAATTGAAGCGACGTCCAAATCGGTCTTATGGGATACTTAAGACGATAAGGTTTCACGTGAACCGTGTTTCGAGGCCGCTTCAATTCGGTAAACAGCCCGACCGGAAGTATTAATGTTTATGGTAGTTCGTTTGAATCGGTACGAGCAAGGGCGGGAGATTTCACACCCAACCCCTTAACCGAATTGAAGCGAAGTCCAAATCGGTCTTATGGGATACTTAAGACGATAAGGTTTCACGTGAACCGTGTTTCGAGGCCGCTTCAATTCGGTAAACAGCTCGACCGGAAGTATGAATGTTTATCTTAGTTCTCTTGAATCGGTACGAGCAAGGGCGGGAGATTTCACACCAGGACCCTTAACCGAATTGAAGCGACGTCCAAATCGGTCTTATGGGATACTTAAGACGATAAGGTTTCACGTGAACCATGTTTCGAGGCCGCTTCAATTCGGTAAACAGCCCGACCGGAAGTATGAATGTTTATGTTAGTTCGTTTGAATCGGTACGAGCAAGGGCGGGAGATTTCACACCAGGACCCTTAACCGAATTGAAGCGACGTCCAAATCGGTCTTATGGGATACTTAAGACGATAAGGTTTCACGTGAACCATGTTTCGAGGCCGCTTCAATTCGGTAAACAGCCCGACCGGAAGTATGAATGTTTATGTTAGTTCGTTTGAATCGGTACGAGCAAGGGCGGGAGATTTCACACCAGGACCCTTAACCGAATTGAAGCGACGTCCAAATCGGTCTTATGGGATACTTAAGACGATAAGGTTTCACGTGAACCATGTTTCGAGGCCGCTTCAATTCGGTAAACAGCCCGACCGGAAGTATGAATGTTTATGTTAGTTCGTTTGAATCGGTACGAGCAAGGGCGGGAGATTTCACACCCAACCCCTTAACCGAATTGAAGCGGAGTCCAAATCGGTCTTATGGGATACTTAAGACGATAAGGTTTCACGTGAACCATGTTTCGAGGCCGCTTCAATTCGGTAAACAGCCCGACCGGAAGTATGAATGTTTATGTTAGTTCGTTTGAATCGGTACGAGCAAGGGCGGGAGATTTCACACCAGGACCCTTAACCGAATTGAAGCGACGTCCAAATCGGTCTTATGGGATACTTAAGACGATAAGGTTTCACGTGAACCATGTTTCGAGGCCGCTTCAATTCGGTAAACAGCCCGACCGGAAGTATGAATGTTTATGTTAGTTCGTTTGAATCGGTACGAGCAAGGGCGGGAGATTTCACACCAGGACCCTTAACCGAATTGAAGCGACGTCCAAATCGGTCTTATGGGATACTTAAGACGATAAGGTTTCACGTGAACCATGTTTCGAGGCCGCTTCAATTCGGTAAACAGCCCGACCGGAAGTATGAATGTTTATGTTAGTTCGTTTGAATCGGTACGAGCAAGGGCGGGAGATTTCACACCAGGACCCTTAACCGAATTGAAGCGACGTCCAAATCGGTCTTATGGGATACTTAAGACGATAAGGTTTCACGTGAACCATGTTTCGAGGCCGCTTCAATTCGGTAAACAGCCCGACCGGAAGTATGAATGTTTATGTTAGTTCGTTTGAATCGGTACGAGCAAGGGCGGGAGATTTCACACCAGGACCCTTAACCGAATTGAAGCGACGTCCAAATCGGTCTTATGGGATACTTAAGACGATAAGGTTTCACGTGAACCGTGTTTCGAGGCCGCTTCAATTCGGTAAACAGCTCGACCGGAAGTATGAATGTTTATCTTAGTTCGTTTGAATCGGTACGAGCAAGGGCGGGAGATTTCACACCAGGACCCTTAACCGAATTGAAGCGACGTCCAAATCGGTCTTATGGGATACTTAAGACGATAAGGTTTCACGTGAACCATGTTTCGAGGCCGCTTCAATTCGGTAAACAGCCCGACCGGAAGTATGAATGTTTATGTTAGTTCGTTTGAATCGGTACGAGCAAGGGCGGGAGATTTCACACCAGGACCCTTAACCGAATTGAAGCGAAGTCCAAATCGATCTTATGGAATACTTAAGACGATAAGGTTTCACGTGAACCATGTTTCGAGGCCGCTTCAATTCGGTAAACAGCCCGACCGGAAGTATTAATGTTTATGGTAGTTCGTTTGAATCGGTACGAGCAAGGGCGGGAGATTTCACACCCAACCCCTTAACCGAATTGAAGCGAAGTCCAAATCGGTCTTATGGGATACTTAAGACGATAAGGTTTCACGTGAACCGTGTTTCGAGGCCGCTTCAATTCGGTAAACAGCTCGACCGGAAGTATGAATGTTTATCTTAGTTCGTTTGAAACGGTACGAGCAAGGGCGGGAGATTTCACACCAGGACCCTTAACCGAATTGAAGCGACGTCCGCATCCATCTTACGGGATTCTGAAGACGATAAGGTTTCACGTGAACCATGTTTCGAGGCCGCTTCAATTCGGTAAACGCCCGACAGGGAGAATGAAAGTGTATGATTACGTGAACCAATGCGTTTCGATACCGCACGGCGTCGCAATGCAACGGTACGTCGTCCGTACGTATGTATGAGAATAAAAAAAAAAATAAAAAAAAAATTGACGCCGGTTAAGACTTGAACTCGGAACCCCCGAGTTATCAAGCCATCGCTCGAGTCACTAGACCGTTTTTCATATGAATATTTTATTAATGATTTGTTCTGTCGTTAGTCCGTATTTTTGTGAGGAAAATTTTTTTTTAGGGCAAAAGCGATGAATTATAACCCTAACCTAATTAGAAAGGGCTATAATTCATCACTTTTCCCCTAAATAAAATACATTTTGATCTCTCGGGGTTTTCTGAAAACTCATAATTTTTCCAGAAAATACTGTGACATTTCTGGGATTTTTATTTTTATTTATTCTTGATAATTCGTCTGTTGGATAACCAAAATAAAAAATCAACTTTGAATCAATAATCCGTGGCTGGTGACCCATGGACTGTAATTTTTTTGCAAGCACCTTTTCATTGACAGTTGACTGTCACAGTCTCAATTTGTAACGGCCGGGCGGTCAACGATTTCACGAGCATCGTGAACTAGCGCGCGCATTTGGCGCACCGGTCCGACTCCGCCGTTCCGTGTGCCAACACTGAATCGACTGCGAAAAGTAGCAACTTTAGGTGAACGTAATGCTCGGTAGTATCTTCCTCAAAGCCCGGGAAGTAAAAAACTACGGAGCCAAGCTTGCCGAATGTCGAGAAATTGTTACTCGACACCTGGACAACGAGAGCGTTGACGAGGTGCGACGTAATGCTCGGTGATACGTTGTGCGAGGTCCGAGAAGCAAAAAACTACGGAGCCAAGTTTGCCGAATGTCGAGAAATTGTTACTCGACACTTGGACAACGAAAGCGTTGACGAGGTTCGACGTAATGCTCGGTGGTACGTTGTGCGAGGTCCGAGAAGCAAAAAACTACGGAGCCAAGTTTGCCGAATGTCGAGAAATTGTTACTCGACACCTGGACAACGAAAGCGTTGACGAGGTTCGACGTAATGCTCGGTGGTACCTTTTGCGAGGTCCGAGAAGCAAAAAACTACGGAGCCAAGTTCGCCGAATGTCGAGAAATTGTTACTCGACACCTGGACAACGAGAGCGTTGACGAGGTTCGACGTAATGCTCGGTGGTACGTTGTGCGAGGTCCGAGAAGCAAAAAACTACGGAGCCAAGCTTGCCGAATGTCGAGAAATTGTTACTCGACACCTGGACAACGAGAGCGTTGACGAGGTTCGACGTAATGCTCGGTGGTACGTTGTGCGAGGTCCGAGAAGCAATAAACTACGGAGCCAAGCTTGCCGAATGTCGAGAAATTGTTACTCGACACCTGGACAACGAGAGCGTTGACGAGGTTCGACGTAATGCTCGGTAGTACGTTTTGCAAGGTCCGAGAACTAAAAAACTACGGAGCCAAGTTCGCCGAAAGTCGAGAAATCGTCTGGTGAGACCTGGACACCGCGGAAATTCACGCGGTTGCAGGGAATGCACCAGGAGTCATTGTAGAGACAGTGAATTTCGGCATTGGGACGATAAGCCGATTGTGAAATGTACATTCGAGCATGTCGTGTAATTTTTTAATTTAAAAATGCATGTTTTATCACTGAATTATTTTATTCAACACCCTGTATCGAAGTTCTGTGAAGTTACCTCATCGTTGTGTGCTGTCCGTGTGACTACTCAAGCTGCGCTCTGATTGGTCAACTTTAAACCCTTATAACTCGAAAACTACTCATCGTACGAACTTTTCCCGGGTCTCATTTTACTCGGGTGATCACCCCGCATCTGCCTGCACCGAGCATGTGCGCCGATTAATTTACACCCTGTATATTTCAAGGCTTTCAATATTTCCCATAGAAGCACCCGACGGATTTCAATAAAATTTGGCAAGCATATATTTCAGAGCAACAGAATTGAAAAATGATACCGTCCGACACCCGCCCACCCCTTTGTGGGGGTGAACCACCCTGATCATTTATTTTTTTTCAGGATAAAACAACCGAAAAAAATATAAATCGTATACAGCGGATGCTTGCATAAAAAAAACTCCCGTTTTCGCTTGGAGGGCAGTCAGAAGTTCAATGAGAGTTTACAGGATTTTATTTTCATATCAAGAACCATAATTTAGCACACGGCATATATTCGAAATATAGGTAATATGTGGATTTGACAATATAACATGAAACTACAGATGAAACTATTTGTATCGCAATTTTATTCATTTCATTAGAAACGAATAAAATTACAATAAAATAAAAAAAATATATTAAAATAAATGCATTAGCATTTATTTTTATTCAGTTCACACATGTAAAGCTTATTTTACCGAATCTGCCTCACGGTAGATTCTACGATGCGGTAATCGTTTCATTATGAGTCTACTCATATTTCTGGAAAAATAAAGATAAGATTAGTTCTTCGAATTCATAAAATCAAAATAACCGATCACATATTTTTTTCATGCGTATTTTCGTGACGCCAAAAATATAAATAGATCTCGAAGTTTCCGGAAAACTTCGGGCGGCAGGCCTGTAAACAATTTAGAACGAAAATAGACAAATGTTATCCCAAGTAGTCGTGCGGCTCTTTATAAAGTCTGAGCGTGCATTACTCCTCATCATTCGGTGTTGAAAATTTCGCGTTCGGAGCCTGCCGTGTTATCAGTGCGTTACGATATTTTAAACATGTTTGTGAATCCAATGAACGTGCTTAATTTATTACTTGCAACATTTCAAACAATGTATCTACCAACGACTGAAGTCAATCGGCAAGAAATCATTCTGAAAGAATCGATTCAAAAGATTCTTCTGGACAGTATATGGGACTTCAACACTTTAGAAGTATCTGAAGAATCTACATTGGGTTTCGTAGACGACTTTCCCGGAACAGACGCAGAATACGTCGAAGACGCCGAAGATTGGAGTGAGGAAGGAGTGGCTGGACCTTCTTCATCTGTGTGCCCTAGTCCTGTAAACGATGAAATCCCATTTGATTACAAAAAAAGGGCAGTAGAGTACTGGCGGAGTGGAAAAAAAGCTATCTCAAGTTTTCTACTGTACAAAAGTCATTTGCCAGACTTACTAATCCTCGTCAATTAACGAGATGGGCAAAGCAAGTGGACGAAGGAGGAACGCGGAAAGTAAAATTGATGATTATCGCCGAATTTACATTAAACAAATTACGAAACGCTATAGAAGCTGGATTAATAGTCCATGACTCGGACATCAAAAAATGGGCTCTGGAAGCATGGGGAGAGCAGGGGAGTGGCGATAGGCCTTTCGTGGCCTCTTCAAAATGGATATACAATTTCAAAAAAGCCCATCGGATCGTTTCAAGAAAAATCACAAAGTTTGTCTCAAGAAAGACGATAGAAGACAGTGCTAATTTGAAAAAATCAGCTGATGAGTTTGTTGCTTCTGTCAAGCCTTTTATAGCAGAATACGGGCCTGAAAACGTATATAATTCTGATCAAAGTGGATTCCAGCTTGAAATACATTCAGGACGTACGTTGACGTATGCAGGAACGGAAAAAGTCGAGTGTTCTGCTCAATCCATATCATCTACAACTCATAGTTATACTATTCAGCCAATTGTCTCCTGTGATGGGCGACTACTATCTCCTCTATTGATAGTATTAAAAGAAGCAGGCGGTCGCTTTGGTCCTCTAGTAGAAAAAACATTAATCCGTCCCCCGAATGTATACCTCCTCCCTTCGTCATCTGGCAAAATGACAAAAGGTAATGATGTACTGCAATGATAATTTTCTTTTTATTACTGCAATGTGCATGAATATTACTGGTAGCAATGTTTTGCAATTACAGACCACTTCAAAACATGGCTAAAAGAGGTGTTCTTTCCTAACGTTGGACGAAGAAGCCTACTTTTACTGGACTCCTGGAGCGGTCACTGCAGCAATATTATCGCAGAAACGAAGCCTGTAGATAAAGATGTTGTGTTGATGACTATACCAAAAGGAACTACCGGAAGAATTCAACCTTTAGACGTTTATGGTTTTAGGGTGTGGAAAAACTTTGTGAAGCGTTTCTCTGACAATGCGATCCTACACAATTACGATGTTAATCTTCATTTACGGAACAATATTATAAAACTACAATCACTTGTACATAATCAACTATCTTCGCCTAGGTATCGATCCCTTTTTCAATATGCTTGGTATAAAAGTGGCTATGTAGACGACAGATTAGAAAGTTTTCCAAATCCTGTCGAATTTGCTTTCGAAAAATCTTCCGTTATGAAATGTGCTGTTTGCGGTGCACTACCTATAATACGATGCTCATGGTGTAAGAAAGCATTCTGCTTCGAACACTTTTTCCACGATCATCACTACTGTCATGAATATGAGCCATAATTTTTTGTTACAAATATTTTTGGTTAACATTATTTTTATCATATAGAATTTTCTGAAATTTTCAGTCCCAAGATTTTTTTGCTTTCCAGAATTAATATTCTTGGAGTATTCCCATATATCCCATATTCCATACATGTATTGGAACGAATAAATTTGGAATGAAAATAGTATCATCTGTAGAAATGTTATATTATCAAATTCACATATTACCTATGTTTCGAATATATATCCCGTGTGCTAAATTATGGTTTTTGATAGTAGAATAAAATAGTAGAATTAGGAATTCGCCCTCCAAGCGAAAACGGGCGTTTTTTTTTATGCAAGCATCGGCTGTATACGATTTATATTTTTTTCGGTTCTTTTATTCTGAAAAAAAAATTATCAGGGTGGTTTACCCCCACAAAGGGGTGGGCGCGTGTCGGACGGTATCATTTTTTAATTCTGTTGCTCTGAAATATATGCTTGCCAAATTTTATTGAAATCCGTCGGGTGCTTCTATGGGAAATATTGAAAGCTTTGAAATATATATATCTGGTCAAACAGTGGTTTTTGGGAAAAAACCAAAAACACGTAAACTGTAATATCATTTTAGTTTCAAAACGATGCTATTTGTATTCCAGTTCGATTATTTTTCGCCGAAAAAAAAGAAATAAAGATTTAGATAGGGGTAGTTTACCCCCTTAAAGGGGTGCGTCCGTGATGCACACTACCATTTCTGAGTCCTGTTGGCTCGAGATATGTGTATACCAAATTTCATTGATAATCGTCAGGTGCTTCTAAGAAAAAAAAAAAAAATATTGTTTTTCTGCCAAAGTTTGAGGGGCTGTTTCACCCCTTATATATCAACGAGGGATGATAAAAAAAAATACGTGTCCCTTAAATTTCCGAGTTCTACAACATATATCAAAATTATCGAAATCGGGGTCGGACACTTGGGAATGTTTCCTTGTAAGAAACAATATATCTCCGAATTAGCCTTCGGAACCAACTCCTTTCTAGTAAATTTCGCTCCCGCCCTGACAAACCCAAATCGTTGCAATAAACGAAATGGGCACCATGACCAACGAAAACGGGGTCTTTTTTCGGTGGTATCGTTTGTTGGTGAACCAACAAACAATATATCTCAGAATTAGCCTTCGGAACCAACTCCTTCCTAGTGAATTTCTCTTTCGCCCTGGAAGACCCAAATCGTTGCAATCAACGTAATAAGCACCATGGCCAACGAAAATGGAGTCTTTTTTCGGTGGTATCGTTTGTTGGTGAATCCACAAAAAATGTATCACCGAATCAGCCTTCGGGACAAATTCCTTCCTGGTGAATTTCGCTTTCGCCCTGGAAGACCCAAATCGTTGCAATCAACGAAATGGGCATGATGGCCGACGAAAATGGGGTCTTTTTTCGGTGGTATCGTTTGTTGGTGAACCAACAAACAATATATCTCAGAATTAGCCTTCGGAACCAACTCCTTCCTAGTGAATTTCTCTCTCGCCCTGGAAGACCCAAATCGTTGCAATCAACGAAATGGGCACCATGGCCAACGAAAATAGGGTCTTTTTTCGGTGGTATCGTTTGTTGGTGAATCCACAAACAATATATCTCCGAATTAGCCTTCGGAACAAATTCCTTCCTCGTGAATTTCGCTCTCGTTTTGGAAGACCCAAATCGTTGCAATCAACGAAATGGGCATGATGGCCGACGAAAATGGGGGCTTTTTTCAGTGGTATTGTTTGTTGGTGAACTAAGAAACAATATATCTCCGAGATAGCCTTCGGAACCAGCTCCTTTCTAGTAAATTTCGCTGCCGCTCTGACAGACACAAATCGTTGCAATAAACGAAATGGGCATTATGGCCAACGCAAATGGAGTCTTTTTTCAGTGGTATCGTTTGTTGGTGAACCAACAAACAATATATCCCCGAATTAGCCCTCGGAACCAACTCCTTCCTAGTGAATTTCTCTCTCGCCCTGGAAGACCCAAATCGTTGCAACCAACGAAATGGGCATGATGGCCAACGAAAATGGGGTCTTTTTTCAGTGGTATTGTTTGTTGGTGAACTAAGAAACAATATATCTCCGAATTAGTTTTCGGAACCGACTCCTTTCTAGTAAATTTCGCTCCCGCTCTGACAGACACAAATCGTTGCAATAAACGAAATGGGCACCATGGCCAACGCAAATGGAGTCTTTTTTCAATGGTATCGTTTGTTGGTGAACCAACAAACAATATATCTCAGAATTAGCCTTCGGAACCAACTCCTTCCTAGTGAATTTCTCTCTCGCCCTGGAAGACCCAAATCGTTGCAATCAACGAAATAAGCACCATGGCCAACGAAAATGGAGTCTTTTTTCAGTGGTATCGTTTGTTGGTGAACTAAGAAACAATATATCTCCGAATTAGCCTTCGGAACCAACTCCTTTCTAGTAAATTTTGCTCCCGCCCTGACAAACCCAAATCGATGCAATCAACGAAATAAGCACCATGGCCAACGAAAATGGAGTCTTTTTTCGGTGGTATCGTTTGTTGGTGAATCCACAAACAATGTATCACCGAATCAGCCTTCGGGACAAATTCCTTCCTCGTGAATTTCGCTCTCGCCCTGGAAGACCCAAATCGTTGCAATCAACGAAATGGGCATGATCGCCAACGAAAATAGGGTCTTTTTTCAGTGGTATTGTTTGATGGTGAACTAAGAAACAATATATCTCCGAATTAGTTTTCGGAACTAACTCCTTTCTAGTAAATTTCGCTCCCGCTCTGACAGACACAAATCGTTGCAATAAACGAAATGGGCACCATGGCCAACGCAAATGGAGTCTTTTTTCGGTGGTAACGTTTGTTAGTGAATCCATAAACAATGTATCCCCGAATCAGCCTTCGGGACAAATTCCTTCCTCGTGAATTTCGCTCTCGCCCTGGAAGACCCAAATCGTTGCAATCAACGAAATCGGGATGATGGCCAAGGAAAATGGGGTCTTTTTTCGGTGGTATCGTTTGTTGGTGGATCCATAAAATATATCTCCGAATTAGCCTTCGGAAAAAACTCCTTCTTCGTGAATTTCGCTCTCGCCCTGGAAGACCCAAATCGTTGCAATCAACGAAATGGGCACCATGGCCAACGAAAAAGGAGTCTTTTTTCGGTGGTATCGTTTGTTGGTGAACAAACAAACAATATATCCCCGAATTAGCCTTCGGAACCAACTCCTTCCTAGTGAATTTCTCTCTCGCCCTGGAAGACCCAGATCGTTGCAATAAACGAAATGGGCACCATGCCCAACGAAAATGGAGTCTTTTTTCGGTGGTATCGTTTGTTGGTGAATCCATAAACAATATATCTCCGAATTAGCCTTCGGAACAAATTCCTTCCTCGTGAATTTCGCTCTCGTTTTGGAAGACCCAAATCGTTGCAATCAACGAAATGGGCATGATGGCCGACGAAAATGGGGTCTTTTTTCAGTGGTATTGTTTGTTGGTGAACTAAGAAACAATATATCTCCGAATTAGCCTCCGGAACCAACTCCTTCCTAGTGAATTTCTCTCTCGCCCTGGAAGACACAAATCGTTGCAACCAACGAAATGGGCATGATGGCCAACGAAAATGGGGTCTTTTTTCAGTGGTATTGTTTGTTGGTGAACTAAGAAACAATATATCTCCGAATTAGTTTTCGGAACCGACTCCTTTCTAGTAAATTTCGCTCCCGCTCTGACAGACACAAATCGTTGCAATAAACGAAATGGGCACCATGGCCAACGCAAATGGAGTCTTTTTTCGGTGGTAACGGTTGTTGGTGAATCCATAAACAATGTATCACCGAATCAGCCTTCGGAACCAACTCCTTTCTAGTAAATTTCGCTCCCGCTCTGACAGACACAAATCGTTGCAATAAACGAAATCGGCACCATGGCCAACGCAAATGGAGTCTTTTTTCGGTGGTATCGTTTGTTGGTGAATCCATAAACAATATATGTCCGAATTAGCCTTCGCAAAAAATTCCTTCCTCGTGAATTTCGCTCTCGCCCTGGAAGACCCAAATCGTTGCAATAAACGAAATGGGCACCATGGCCAACGAAAAAGGAGTCTTTTTTCGGTGGTATCGTTCGTTGGTGAACCAACAAACAATATATCCCCGAATTAGCCTTCGGAACCAACTCCTCCCTAGTGAATTTCTCTCTCGCCCTGGAAGACCCAGATCGTTGCAATAAACGAAATGGGCACCATGGCCAACGAAAATGGAGTCTTTTTTCGGTGGTATCGTTTGTTGGTGAATCCATAAACAATATATCTCCGAATTAGCCTTCGGAACAAATTCCTTCCTCGTGAATTTCGCTCTCGTTTTGGAAGACCCAAATCGTTGCAATCAACGAAATGGGCATGATGGCCGACGAAAATGGGGTCTTTTTTCAGTGGTATTGTTTGTTGGTGAACTAAGAAACAATATATCTCCGAATTAGCCTCCGGAACCAACTCCTTTCTAGTAAATTTCGCTGCCGCTCTGACAGACACAAATCGTTGCAATAAACGAAATGGGCACCATGGCCAACGCAAATGGAGTCTTTTTTCAGTGGTATCGTTTGTTGGTGAACCAACAAACAATATATCCCCGAATTAGCCCTCGGAACCAACTCCTTCCTAGTGAATTTCTCTCTCGCCCTGGAAGACCCAAATCGTTGCAACCAACGAAATGGGCATGATGGCCAACGAAAATGGGGTCTTTTTTCAGTGTTATTTTTTGTTGGTGAACTAAGAAACAATATATCTCCGAATTAGTTTTCGGAACCAACTCCTTTCTAGTAAATTTCGCTCCCGCTCTGACAGACACAAATCGTTGCAATAAACGAAATGGGCACCATGACCAACGAAAACGGGGTCTTTTTTCGGTGGTATCGTTTGTTGGTGAATCCATAAACAATGTCTCTCCGAATTAGCCTTCGGAACAAATTCCTTCCTCGTGAATTTCGCTCTCGCCCTGGAAGACGCAAATCGTTGCAATCAACGAAATGGGCATGATGGCCAAGGAAAATGGGGTCTTTCTCGGTGGTATCGTTTGTTGGTGAACCAACAAACAATATATCTCAGAATTAGCCTTCGGAACCAACTCCTTCCTAGTGAATTTCTCTTTCGCCCTGGAAGACCCAAATCGTTGCAATCAACGTAATAAGCACCATGGCCAACGAAAATGGAGTCTTTTTTCGGTGGTATCGTTTGTTGGTGAATCCACAAAAAAAGTATCACCGAATCAGCCTTCGGGACAAATTCCTTCCTGGTGAATTTCGCTTTCGCCCTGGAAGACCCAAATCGTTGCAATCAACGAAATGGGCATGATGGCCGACGAAAATGGGGTCTTTTTTCAGTGGTATTGTTTGTTGGTGAACTAAGAAACAATATATCTCCGAATTAGTTTTCGGAACCAACTCCTTTCTAGTAAATTTCGCTCCCGCTCTGACAGATACAAATCGTTGCAATAAACGAAATGGGCACCATGGCCAACGCAAATGGAGTCTTTTTTCAGTGGTATCGTTTGTTGGTGAATCCATAAACAATATATCTCCGAATTAGCCTTCGGAAAAAATTCCTTCCTCGTGAATTTCGCTCTCGCCCTGGGAGACCCAAATCGTTACAATCAACGAAATGGGCATGATGGCCAACGAAAATGGGGTCTTTTTTCGGTGGTATCGTTTGTTGGTGAACCAACAAACAATATATCTCAGAATTAGCCTTCGGAACCAACTCCTTCCTAGTGAATTTCTCTCTCGCCCTGGAAGACCCAAATCGTTGCAATCAACGAAATGGGCACCATGGCCAACGAAAATAGGGTCTTTTTTAGGTGGTATCGTTTGTTGGTGAATCCATAAACAATATATCTCCGAATTAGCCTTCGGAACAAATTCCTTCCTCGTGAATTTCGCTCTCGTTTTGGAAGACCCAAATCGTTGCAATCAACGAAATGGGCATGATGGCCGACGAAAATGGGGTCTTTTTTCAGTGGTATTGTTTGTTGGTGAACTAAGAAACAAGATATCTCCGAGATAGCCTTCGGAACCAGCTCCTTTCTAGTAAATTTCGCTGCCGCTCTGACAGACACAAATCGTTGCAATAAACGAAATGGGCATTATGGCCAACGCAAATGGAGTCTTTTTTCAGTGGTATCGTTTGTTGGTGAACCAACAAACAATATATCCCCGAATTAGCCCTCGGAACCAACTCCTTCCTAGTGAATTTCTCTCTCGCCCTGGAAGACCCAAATCGTTGCAACCAACGAAATGGGCATGATGGCCAACGAAAATGGGGTCTTTTTGCAGTGGTATTGTTTGTTGGTGAACTAAGAAACAATATATCTCCGAATTAGTTTTCGGAACCGACTCCTTTCTAGTAAATTTCGCTCCCGCTCTGACAGACACAAATCGTTGCAATAAACGAAATGGGCACCATGGCCAACGCAAATGAAGTCTTTTTTCAGTGGTATCGTTTGTTGGTGAACCAACAAACAATATATCCCCGAATTAGCCTTCGGAACCAACTCCTTCCTAGTGAATTTCTCTCTCGCCCTGGAAGACCCAAATCGTTGCAATCAACGAAATAAGCACTGTGGCCAACGAAAATGGCGTCTTTTTTCGGTGGTATCGTTTGGTTGTGAACCAACAAACAATATATCTCGGAATTAGCCTTCGGAACCAACTCCTTCCTAGTGAATTTCTCTCTCGCCCTGGAAGACCCAAATCGTTGCAATAAACGAAATGGGCATGATGGCCAACGAAAAAGGAGTCTTTTTTCGGTGGTATCGTTCGTTGGTGAACCAACAAACAATATATCCCCGAATTAGCCTTCGGAGCCAACTCCTTCCTAGTGAATTTCTCTCTCGCCCTGGAAGACCCAGATCGTTGCAATAAACGAAATAGGCACCATGGCCAACGAAAATGGAGTTTTTTTTCGGTGGTATCGTTTGTTGGTGAATCCATAAACAATATATCTCCGAATTAGCCTTCGGAACAAATTCCTTCCTCGTGAATTTCGCTCTCGTTTTGGAAGACCCAAATCGTTGCAATCAACGAAATGGGCATGATGGCCTACGAAAATGGGGTCTTTTTTCAGTGGTATTGTTTGTTGGTGAACTAAGAAACAATATATCTCCGAATTAGTTTTCGGAACCGACTCCTTTCTAGTAAATTTCGCTCCCGCTCTGACAGACACAAATCGTTGCAATAAACGAAATGGGCACCATGGCCAACGCAAATGGAGTCTTTTTTCAGTGGTATCGTTTGTTGGTGAACCAACAAACAATATATCCCCGAATTAGCCTTCGGAACCAAATCCTTCCTAGTGAATTTCTCTCTCGCCCTGGAAGACCCAAATCGTTGCAATCAACGAAATAAGCACTATGGCCAACGAAAATGGCGTCTTTTTTCGGTGGTATCGTTTGTTGGTGAATCCACAAACAATGTATCACCGAATCAGCCTTCGGGACAAATTCCTTCCTCGTGAATTTCGCTCTCGCCCTGGAAGACCCAAATCGTTGCAATCAACGAAATGGGCATGATGGCCAACGAAAATGGGGTCTTTTTTCAGTGGTATTGTTTGTCGGTGAACTAAGAAACAATATATCTCCGAATTAGTTTTCGGAACCAACTCCTTTCTAGTAAATTTCGCTCCCGCTCTGACAGACACAAATCGTTGCAATAAACGAAATGGGCACCATGGCCAACGCAAATGGAGTCTTTTTTCGGTGGTATCGTTTGTTGGTGAATCCATAAACAATATATCTCCGAATTAGTCTTCGGAAAAAATTCCTTCCTCGTGAATTTCGCTCTCGCCCTGTAAGACCCAAATCGTTGCAATCAACGAAATGGGCATGATGGCCAACGAAAATGGGGTCTTTTTTCAGTGGTATTGTTTGTTGGTGAACTAAGAAACAATATATCTCCGAATTAGTTTTCGGAACCAACTCCTTTCTAGTAAATTTCGCTCCCGCTCTGACAGACACAAATCGTTGCAATAAACGAAATAGGCACCATGACCAACGAAAACGGAGTCTTTTTTCGGTGGTATCGTTTGTTGGTGAATCCATAAACAATGTCTCTCCGAATTAGCCTTCGGAACAAATTCCTTCCTCGTGAATTTTTCTCTCGCCCTGGAAGACCCAAATCGTTGCAATCAACGAAATAAGCACCATGGCCAACGAAAATGGAGTCTTTTTTCGGTGGTATCGTTTGTTGGTGAATCCAGAAACAATGTATCACCGAATCAGCCTTCGGGACAAATTCCTTCCTCGTGAATTTCGCTCTCGCCCTGGGAGACCCAAATCGTTACAATCAACGAAATGGGCATGATGGCCAACGAAAATGGGGTCTTTTTTCGGTGGTATCGTTTGTTGGTGAACCAACAAACAATATATCTCAGAATTAGCCTTCGGAACCAACTCCTTCCTAGTGAATTTCTCTCTCGCCCTGGAAGACCCAAATCGTTGCAATCAACGAAATGGGCACCATGGCCAACGAAAATAGGGTCTTTTTTAGGTGGTATCGTTTGTTGGTGAATCCATAAACAATATATCTCCGAATTAGCCTTCGGAACAAATTCCTTCCTCGTGAATTTCGCTCTCGTTTTGGAAGACCCAAATCGTTGCAATCAACGAAATGGGCATGATGGCCGACGAAAATGGGGTCTTTTTTCAGTGGTATTGTTTGTTGGTGAACTAAGAAACAATATATCTCCGAGATAGCCTTCGGAACCAGCTCCTTTCTAGTAAATTTCGCTGCCGCTCTGACAGACACAAATCGTTGCAATAAACGAAATGGGCATTATGGCCAACGCAAATGGAGTCTTTTTTCAGTGGTATCGTTTGTTGGTGAACCAACAAACAATATATCCCCGAATTAGCCTTCGGAACCAAATCCTTCCTAGTGAATTTCTCTCTCGCCCTGGAAGACCCAAATCGTTGCAATCAACGAAATAAGCACTATGGCCAACGAAAATGGCGTCTTTTTTCGGTGGTATCGTTTGTTGGTGAATCCACAAACAATGTATCACCGAATCAGCCTTCGGGACAAATTCCTTCCTCGTGAATTTCGCTCTCGCCCTGGAAGACCCAAATCGTTGCAATCAACGAAATGGGCATGATGGCCAACGAAAATGGGGTCTTTTTTCAGTGGTATTGTTTGTCGGTGAACTAAGAAACAATATATCTCCGAATTAGTTTTCGGAACCAACTCCTTTCTAGTAAATTTCGCTCCCGCTCTGACAGACACAAATCGTTGCAATAAACGAAATGGGCACCATGGCCAACGCAAATGGAGTCTTTTTTCGGTGGTATCGTTTGTTGGTGAATCCATAAACAATATATCTCCGAATTAGTCTTCGGAAAAAATTCCTTCCTCGTGAATTTCGCTCTCGCCCTGTAAGACCCAAATCGTTGCAATCAACGAAATGGGCATGATGGCCAACGAAAATGGGGTCTTTTTTCAGTGGTATTGTTTGTTGGTGAACTAAGAAACAATATATCTCCGAATTAGTTTTCGGAACCAACTCCTTTCTAGTAAATTTCGCTCCCGCTCTGACAGACACAAATCGTTGCAATAAACGAAATAGGCACCATGACCAACGAAAACGGAGTCTTTTTTCGGTGGTATCGTTTGTTGGTGAATCCATAAACAATGTCTCTCCGAATTAGCCTTCGGAACAAATTCCTTCCTCGTGAATTTTTCTCTCGCCCTGGAAGACCCAAATCGTTGCAATCAACGAAATAAGCACCATGGCCAACGAAAATGGAGTCTTTTTTCGGTGGTATCGTTTGTTGGTGAATCCAGAAACAATGTATCACCGAATCAGCCTTCGGGACAAATTCCTTCCTCGTGAATTTCGCTCTCGCCCTGGGAGACCCAAATCGTTACAATCAACGAAATGGGCATGATGGCCAACGAAAATGGGGTCTTTTTTCGGTGGTATCGTTTGTTGGTGAACCAACAAACAATATATCTCAGAATTAGCCTTCGGAACCAACTCCTTCCTAGTGAATTTCTCTCTCGCCCTGGAAGACCCAAATCGTTGCAATCAACGAAATGGGCACCATGGCCAACGAAAATAGGGTCTTTTTTAGGTGGTATCGTTTGTTGGTGAATCCATAAACAATATATCTCCGAATTAGCCTTCGGAACAAATTCCTTCCTCGTGAATTTCGCTCTCGTTTTGGAAGACCCAAATCGTTGCAATCAACGAAATGGGCATGATGGCCGACGAAAATGGGGTCTTTTTTCAGTGGTATTGTTTGTTGGTGAACTAAGAAACAATATATCTCCGAGATAGCCTTCGGAACCAGCTCCTTTCTAGTAAATTTCGCTGCCGCTCTGACAGACACAAATCGTTGCAATAAACGAAATGGGCATTATGGCCAACGCAAATGGAGTCTTTTTTCAGTGGTATCGTTTGTTGGTGAACCAACAAACAATATATCCCCGAATTAGCCCTCGGAACCAACTCCTTCCTAGTGAATTTCTCTCTCGCCCTGGAAGACCCAAATCGTTGCAACCAACGAAATGGGCATGATGGCCAACGAAAATGGGGTCTTTTTGCAGTGGTATTGTTTGTTGGTGAACTAAGAAACAATATATCTCCGAATTAGTTTTCGGAACCGACTCCTTTCTAGTAAATTTCGCTCCCGCTCTGACAGACACAAATCGTTGCAATAAACGAAATGGGCACCATGGCCAACGCAAATGAAGTCTTTTTTCAATGGTATCGTTTGTTGGTGAACCAACAAACAATATATCCCCGAATTAGCCTTCGGAACCAACTCCTTCCTAGTGAATTTCTCTCTCGCCCTGGAAGACCCAAATCGTTGCAATCAACGAAATAAGCACTGTGGCCAACGAAAATGGCGTCTTTTTTCGGTGGTATCGTTTGGTTGTGAACCAACAAACAATATATCTCGGAATTAGCCTTCGGAACCAACTCCTTCCTAGTGAATTTCTCTCTCGCCCTGGAAGACCCAAATCGTTGCAATAAACGAAATGGGCATGATGGCCAACGAAAAAGGAGTCTTTTTTCGGTGGTATCGTTCGTTGGTGAACCAACAAACAATATATCCCCGAATTAGCCTTCGGAGCCAACTCCTTCCTAGTGAATTTCTCTCTCGCCCTGGAAGACCCAGATCGTTGCAATAAACGAAATGGGCACCATGGCCAACGAAAATGGAGTTTTTTTTCGGTGGTATCGTTTGTTGGTGAATCCATAAACAATATATCTCCGAATTAGCCTTCGGAACAAATTCCTTCCTCGTGAATTTCGCTCTCGTTTTGGAAGACCCAAATCGTTGCAATCAACGAAATGGGCATGATGGCCTACGAAAATGGGGTCTTTTTTCAGTGGTATTGTTTGTTGGTGAACTAAGAAACAATATATCTCCGAATTAGTTTTCGGAACCGACTCCTTTCTAGTAAATTTCGCTCCCGCTCTGACAGACACAAATCGTTGCAATAAACGAAATGGGCACCATGGCCAACGCAAATGGAGTCTTTTTTCAGTGGTATCGTTTGTTGGTGAACCAACAAACAATATATCCCCGAATTAGCCTTCGGAACCAAATCCTTCCTAGTGAATTTCTCTCTCGCCCTGGAAGACCCAAATCGTTGCAATCAACGAAATAAGCACTATGGCCAACGAAAATGGCGTCTTTTTTCGGTGGTATCGTTTGTTGGTGAATCCACAAACAATGTATCACCGAATCAGCCTTCGGGACAAATTCCTTCCTCGTGAATTTCGCTCTCGCCCTGGAAGACCCAAATCGTTGCAATCAACGAAATGGGCATGATGGCCAACGAAAATGGGGTCTTTTTTCAGTGGTATTGTTTGTTGGTGAACTAAGAAACAATATATCTCCGAATTAGTTTTCGGAACCAACTCCTTTCTAGTAAATTTCGCTCCCGCTCTGACAGACACAAATCGTTGCAATAAACGAAATGGGCACCATGGCCAACGCAAATGGAGTCTTTTTTCGGTGGTATCGTTTGTTGGTGAATCCATAAACAATATATCTCCGAATTAGCCTTCGGAAAAAATTCCTTCCTCGTGAATTTCGCTCTCGCCCTGTAAGACCCAAATCGTTGCAATCAACGAAATGGGCATGATGGCCAACGAAAATGGGGTCTTTTTTCGGTGGTATCGTTTGGTGGTGAACCAACAAACAATATATCTCAGAATTAGCCTTCGGAACCAACTCCTTCCTAGTGAATTTCTCTCTCGTCCTGGAAGACCCAAATCGTTGCAATAAACGAAATGGGCACCATGGCCAACGAAAATGGAGTCTTTTTTCGGTGTTATCGTTTGTTGGTGAATCCATAAACAACATATCTCCGAATTAGCCTGCGGAACAAATTCCTTCCTCGTGAATTTCGCTCTCGTTTTGGAAGACCCAAATCGTTGCAATCAACGAAATGGGCATGATGGCCGACGAAAATGGGGTCTTTTTTCAGTGGTATTGTTTGTTGGTGAACTAAGAAACAATATATCTCCGAATTAGCCTTCGGAACCAACTCCTTTCTAGTAAATTTCGCTGCCGCTCTGACAGGCCCAAATCGTTGCAATAAACGAAATGGGCACCATGGCCAACAAAAATGGAGTCTGTTTTTCGGTGGTATCGTTTGTTGGTGAATCCATAAACAATGTATCACCGAATTAGCCTTCTGGACAAAGTCCTTCCTCGTGAATTTCGCTCTCGCCCTGGAAGACCCAAATCGTTGCAATCAACGAAATGGGCATGATGGCCAAGGAAAATGGGGTCTTTTTTCGCTAGTATCGTTTGTTGGTGAACCAACAAACAATATATCCCCGAATTAGCCTTCGGAACCAACTCCTTCCTAGTGAATTTCTCTCTCGCCCTGGAAGACCCAAATCGTTGCAACCAATGAAATGGGCATGATTGCCAACGAAAATGGGGTCTTTTTTCAGTGGTATTGTTTGTTGGTGAACTAAGAAACAATATATCTCCGAATTAGCCTTCGGAACCAACTCCTTTCTAGTAAATTTCGCTCCCGCCCTGACAAACCCAAATCGTTGCAATAAACGAAATGGGCACCATGACCAACGAAAACGGGGTCTTGTTTCGGTGGTATCGTTTGTTGGTGAATCCATAAACAATGTCTCTCCGAATTAGCGTCGGAACAAATTCCTTCCTCGTGAATTTCGCTCTCGCCCTGGAAGACGCAAATCGTTGCAATCAACGAAATGGGCATGATGGCCAACGAAAATGGGGTCTTTCTCGGTGGTATCGTTTGTTGGTGAACCAACAAACAATATATCCCCGAATTAGCCTTCGGAACCAACTCCTTCCTAGTGAATTTCTCTCTCGCCCTGGAAGACCCAAATCGTTGCAATCAACGAAATGGGCACCATGGCCAACGAAAATGGAGTCTTTTGTCGGTGGTATCGTTTGTTGGTGAATCCATAAACAATATATCTCCGAATTAGCCTTCGGAACAAATTCCTTCCTCGTGAATTTCGCTCTCGTTTTGGAAGACCCAAATCCTTGCAATCAACGAAATGGGCATGATGGCCGACGAAAATGGGGTCTTTTTTCAGTGGTATTGTTTGTTGGTGAACTAAGAAACAATATATCTCCGAATTAGCCTCCGGAACCAACTCCTTTCTAGTAAATTTCGCTGCCGCTCTGACAGACACAAATCGTTGCAATAAACGAAATGGGCACCATGGCCAACGCAAATGGAGTCTTTTTTCAGTGGTATCGTTTGTTGGTGAACCAACAAACAATATAACCCCGAATTAGCCCTCGGAACCAACTCCTTCCTAGTGAATTTCTCTCTCGCCCTGGAAGACCCAAATCGTTGCAACCAACGAAATGGGCATGATGGCCAACGAAAAAGGGGTCTTTTTTCAGTGGTATTGTTTGTTGGTGAACTAAGAAACAATATATCTCCGAATTAGTTTTCGGAACCAACTCCTTTCTAGTAAATTTCGCTCCCGCTCTGACAGACACAAATCGTTGCAATAAACGAAATGGGCACCATGGCCAACGCAAATGGAGTCTTTTTTCAGTGGTATCGTTTGTTGGTGAACCAACAAACAATATATCCCCGAATTAGCCCTTGGAACCAACTCCTTCCTAGTGAATTTCTCTCTCGCCCTGGAAGACCCAAATCGTTGCAACCAACGAAATGGGCATGATGGCCAACGAAAATGGGGTCTTTTTTCAGTGGTATTGTTTGTTGGTGAACTAAGAAACAATATATCTCCGAATTAGTTTTCGGAACCAACTCCTTTCTAGTAAATTTCGCTCCCGCTCTGACAGACACAAATCGTTGCAATAAACGAAATGGGCACCATGGCCAACGCAAATGGAGTCTTTTTTCAGTGGTATCGTTTGTTGGTGAACCAACAAACAATATATCCCCGAATTAGCCTTCGGAACCAACTCCTTCCTAGTGAATTTCTCTCTCGCCCCGGAAGACCCAAATCGTTGCAACCAACGAAATGGGCATGATAGCCAACGAAAATGGGGTCTTTTTTAGTGGTATTGTTTGTTGGTGAACTAAGAAACAATATATCTCCGAATTAGCCTTCGGAACCAACTCCTTTCTAGTAAATTTCGCTCCCGCCCTGACAAACCCAAATCGTTGCAATAAACGAAATGGGCACCATGACCAACGAAAACGGGGTCTTTTTTCGGTGGTATCGTTTGTTGGTGAATCCATAAACAATGTCTCTCCGAATTAGCCTTCGGAACAAATTCCTTCCTCGTGAATTTCGCTCTCGCCCTGGAAGACGCAAATCGTTGCAATCAACGAAATGGGCATGATGGCCAACGAAAATGGGGTCTTTCTCGGTGGTATCGTTTGTTGGTGAACCAACAAACAATATATCTCAGAATTAGCCTTCGGAACCAACTCCTTCCTAGTGAATTTCTCTTTCGCCCTGGAAGACCCAAATCGTTGCAATCAACGTAATAAGCACCATGGCCAACGAAAATGGAATCTTTTTTCGGTGGTATCGTTTGTTGGTGAATCCACAAAAAATGTATCACCGAATCAGCCTTCGGGACAAATTCCTTCCTGGTGAATTTCGCTTTCGCCCTGGAAGACCCAAATCGTTGCAATCAACGAAATGGGCATGATGGCCGACGAAAATGGGGTCTTTTTTCAGTGGTATTGTTTGTTGGTGAACTAAGAAACAATATATCTCCGAATTAGTTTTCGGAACCAACTCCTTTCTAGTAAATTTCGCTCCCGCTCTGACAGACACAAATCGTTGCAATAAACGAAATGGGCACCATGGCCAACGCAAATGGAATCTTTTTTCAGTGGTATCGTTTGTTGGTGAATCCATAAACAATATATCTCCGAATTAGCCTTCGGAAAAAATTCCTTCCTCGTGAATTTCGCTCTCGCCCTGGGAGACCCAAATCGTTGCAATCAACGAAATGGGCATGATGGCCAACGAAAATGGGGTCTTTTTTCGGTGGTATCGTTTGTTGGTGAACCAACAAACAATATATCTCAGAATTAGCCTTCGGAACCAACTCCTTCCTATTGAATTTCTCTCTCGCCCTGGAAGACCCAGATCGTTGCCATAAACGAAATGGGCATTATGGCCAACGCAAATGGAGTCTTTTTTCAGTGGTATCGTTTGTTGGTGAACCAACAAACAATATATCCCCGAATTAGCCTTCGGAACCAACTCCTTCATAGTGAATTTCTCTCTCGCCCTGGAAGACCCAAATCGTTGCAATAAACGAAATGGGCATTATGGCCAACGCAAATGGAGTCTTTTTTCAGTGGTATCGATTGTTGGTGAACCAACAAACAATATATCCCCGAATTAGCCCTCGGAAACAACTCCTTCCTAGTGAATTTCTCTCTCGCCCTGGAAGACCCAAATCGTTGCAACCAACAAAATGGGCATGATGGCCAACGAAAATGGGGTCTTTTTTCAGTGGTATTGTTTGTTGGTGAACTAAGAAACAATATATCTCCGAATTAGTTTTCGGAACCGACTCCTTTCTAGTAAATTTCGCTCCCGCTCTGACAGACACAAATCGTTGCAATAAACGAAATGGGCACCATGGCCAACGCAAATGGAGTCTTTTTTCAGTGGTATCGTTTGTTGGTGAACCAACAAACAATATATCCCCGAATTAGCCTTCGGAACCAACTCCTTCCTAGTGAATTTCTCTCTCGCCCTGGAAGACCCAAATCGTTGCAATCAACGAAATAAGCACTATGGCCAACGAAAATGGCGTCTTTTTTCGGTGGTATCGTTTGTTGGTGAATCCACAAACAATGTATCACCGAATCAGCCTTCGGGACAAATTCCTTCCTCGTGAATTTCGCTCTCGCCCTGGAAGACCCAAATCGTTGCAATTAACGAAATGGGCATGATGATGGCCAACGAAAATGGGGTCTTTTTTCAGTGGTATTGTTTGTTGGTGAACTAAGAAACAATATATCTCCGAATTAGTTTTCGGAACCAACTCCTTTCTAGTAAATTTCGCTCCCGCTCTGACAGACACAAATCGTTGCAATAAACGAAATGGGCACCATGGCCAACGCAAATGGAGTCTTTCTTCGGTGGTATCGTTTGTTGGTGAATCCATAAACAATATATCTCCGAATTAGCCTTCGGAAAAAATTCCTTCCTCGTGAATTTCGCTCTCGCCCTGTAAGACCCAAATCGTTGCAATCAACGAAATGGGCATGATAGCCAACGAAAATGGGGTCTTTTTTCGGTGGTATCGTTTGGTGGTGAACCAACAAACAATATATCTCAGATTAGCCTTCGGAACCAACTCCTTCCTAGTGAATTTCTCTCTCGCCCTGGAAGACCCAAATCGTTGCAATAAACGAAATGGGCACCATGGCCAACGAAAATGGAGTCTTTTTTTCGGTGGTATCGTTTGTTGGTGAATCCATAAACAATGTCTCACCGAATTAGCCTTTGGGACAAATTCCTTCCTCGTGAATTTCGCTCTCGCCCTGGAAGACCCAAATCGTTGCAATCAACGAAATGGGCATGATGGCCCACGAAAATGGAGTCTTTTTTCGGTGTTATCGTTTGGTGGTGAATCCATAAACAACATATCTCCGAATTAGCCTTCGGAACAAATTCCTTCCTCGTGAATTTCGCTCTCGTTTTGGAAGACCCAAATCGTTGCAATCGACGAAATGGTCATGATGGCCGACGAAAATGGGGTCTTTTTTCAGTGGTATTGTTTGTTGGTGAGCTAAGAAACAATATATCTCCGAATTAGCCTTCGGAACCAACTCCTTTCTAGTAAATTTCGCTGCCGCTCTGACAGGCCCAAATCGTTGCAATAAACGAAATGGGCACCATGGTCAACGAAAATGGAGTCTGTTTTTCGGTGGTATCGTTTGTTGGTGAATCCATGAACAATGTATCACCGAATTAGCCTTCGGGACAAAGTCCTTCCTCGTGAATTTCGCTCTCGCCCTGGAAGACCCAAATCGTTGCAATCAACGAAATGGGCATGATGGCCCACGAAAATGGAGTCTTTTTTCGGTGTTATCGTTTGGTGGTGAATCCATAAACAACATATCTCCGAATTAGCCTTCGGAACAAATTCCTTCCTCGTGAATTTCGCTCTCGTTTTGGAAGACCCAAATCGTTGCAATCGACGAAATGGGCATGATGGCCGACGAAAATGGGGTCTTTTTTCAGTGGTATTGTTTGTTGGTGAGCTAAGAAACAATATATCTCCGAATTAGCCTTCGGAACCAACTCCTTTCTAGTAAATTTCGCTGCCGCTCTGACAGGCCCAAATCGTTGCAATAAACGAAATGGGCACCATGGTCAACGAAAATGGAGTCTGTTTTTCGGTGGTATCGTTTGTTGGTGAATCCATGAACAATGTATCACTGAATTAGCCTTCGGGACAAAGTCCTTCCTCGTGAATTTCGCTCTCGCCCTGGAAGACCCAAATCGTTGCAATCAACGAAATGGGCATGATGGCCAAGGAAAATGGGGTCTTTTTTCGCTATTATCGTTTGTTGGTGAACCAACAAACAATATATCCCCGAATTAGCCTTCGGAACCAACTCCTTCCTAGTGAATTTCTCTCTCGCCCTGGAAGACCCAAATCGTTGCAACCAACGAAATGGGCATGATGGCCAACGAAAATGGGGTCTTTCTCGGTGGTATCGTTTGTTGGTGAACGAACAAACAATATATCTCAGAATTAGCCTTCGGAACCAACTCCTTCCTAGTGAATTTCTCTTTCGCCCTGGAAGACCCAAATCGTTGCAATCAACGTAATAAGCACCATGGCCAACGAAAATGGAATCTTTTTTCGGTGGTATCGTTTGTTGGTGAATCCACAAAAAATGTATCACCGAATCAGCCTTCGGAAAAAATTCCTTCCTCGTGAATTTCGCTCTCGCCCTGTAAGACCCAAATCGTTGCAATCAACGAAATGGGCATGATAGCCAACGAAAATGGGGTCTTTTTTCGGTGGTATCGTTTGGTGGTGAACCAACAAACAATATATCTCAGATTAGCCTTCGGAACCAACTCCTTCCTAGTGAATTTCTCTCTCGCCCTGGAAGACCCAAATCGTTGCAATAAACGAAATGGGCACCATGGCCAACGAAAATGGAGTCTTTTTTTCGGTGGTATCGTTTGTTGGTGAATCCATAAACAATGTCTCACCGAATTAGCCTTTGGGACAAATTCCTTCCTCGTGAATTTCGCTCTCGCCCTGGAAGACCCAAATCGTTGCAATCAACGAAATGGGCATGATGGCCCACGAAAATGGAGTCTTTTTTCGGTGTTATCGTTTGGTGGTGAATCCATAAACAACATATCTCCGAATTAGCCTTCGGAACAAATTCCTTCCTCGTGAATTTCGCTCTCGTTTTGGAAGACCCAAATCGTTGCAATCGACGAAATGGGCATGATGGCCGACGAAAATGGGGTCTTTTTTCAGTGGTATTGTTTGTTGGTGAGCTAAGAAACAATATATCTCCAATTAGCCTTCGGAACCAACTCCTTTCTAGTAAATTTCGCTGCCGCTCTGACAGGCCCAAATCGTTGCAATAAACGAAATGGGCACCATGGTCAACGAAAATGGAGTCTGTTTTTCGGTGGTATCGTTTGTTGGTGAATCCATAAACAATGTATCACCGAATTAGCCTTCGGGACAAAGTCCTTCCTCGTGAATTTCGCTCTCGCCCTGGAAGACCCAAATCGTTGCAATCAACGAAATGGGCATGATGGCCAAGGAAAATGGGGTCTTTTTTCGCTAGTATCGTTTGTTGGTGAACCAACAAACAATATATCCCCGAATTAGCCTTCGGAACCAACTCCTTCCTAGTGAATTTCTCTCTCGCCCTGGAAGACCCAAATCGTTGCAACCAACGAAATGGGCATGATGGCCAACGAAAATGGGGTCTTTCTCGGTGGTATCGTTTGTTGGTGAACCAACAAACAATATATCTCAGAATTAGCCTTCGGAACCAACTCCTTCCTAGTGAATTTCTCTTTCGCCCTGGAAGACCCAAATCGTTGCAATCAACGTAATAAGCACCATGGCCAACGAAAATGGAATCTTTTTTCGGTGGTATCGTTTGTTGGTGAATCCACAAAAAATGTATCACCGAATCAGCCTTCGGAAAAAATTCCTTCCTCGTGAATTTCGCTCTCGCCCTGTAAGACCCAAATCGTTGCAATCAACGAAATGGGCATGATAGCCAACGAAAATGGGGTCTTTTTTCGGTGGTATCGTTTGATGGTGAACCAACAAACAATATATCTCAGATTAGCCTTCGGAACCAACTCCTTCCTAGTGAATTTCTCTCTCGCCCTGGAAGACCCAAATCGTTGCAATAAACGAAATGGGCACCATGGCCAACGAAAATGGAGTCTTTTTTTCGGTGGTATCGTTTGTTGGTGAATCCATAAACAATGTCTCACCGAATTAGCCTTTGGGACAAATTCCTTCCTCGTGAATTTCGCTCTCGCCCTGGAAGACCCAAATCGTTGCAATCAACGAAATGGGCATGATGGCCCACGAAAATGGAGTCTTTTTTCGGTGTTATCGTTTGGTGGTGAATCCATAAACAACATATCTCCGAATTAGCCTTCGGAACAAATTCCTTCCTCGTGAATTTCGCTCTCGTTTTGGAAGACCCAAATCGTTGCAATCGACGAAATGGGCATGATGGCCGACGAAAATGGGGTCTTTTTTCAGTGGTATTGTTTGTTGGTGAGCTAAGAAACAATATATCTCCGAATTAGCCTTCGGAACCAACTCCTTTCTAGTAAATTTCGCAGCCGCTCTGACAGGCCCAAATCGTTGCAATAAACGAAATGGGCACCATGGTCAACGAAAATGGAGTCTGTTTTTCGGTGGTATCGTTTGTTGGTGAATCCATAAACAATGTATCACCGAATTAGCCTTCGGGACAAAGTCCTTCCTCGTGAATTTCGCTCTCGCCCTGGAAGACCCAAATCGTTGCAATCAACGAAATGGGCATGATGGCCAAGGAAAATGGGGTCTTTTTTCGCTAGTATCGTTTGTTGGTGAACCAACAAGCAATATATCCCCGAATTAGCCTTCGGAACCAACTCCTTCCTAGTGAATTTCTCTCTCGCCCTGGAAGACCCAAATCGTTGCAACCAACGAAATGGGCATGATGGCCAACGAAAATGGGGTCTTTCTCGGTGGTATCGTTTGTCGTGAACCAACAAACAATATATCTCAGAATTAGCCTTCGGAACCAACTCCTTCCTAGTGAATTTCTCTTTCGCCCTGGAAGACCCAAATCGTTGCAATCAACGTAATAAGCACCATGGCCAACGAAAATGGAATCTTTTTTCGGTGGTATCGTTTGTTGGTGAATCCACAAAAAATGTATCACCGAATCAGCCTTCGGGACAAATTCCTTCCTGGTGAATTTCGCTTTCGACCTGGAAGACCCAAATCGTTGCAATCAACGAAATGGGCATGATGGCCTACGAAAATGGGGTCTTTTTTCAGTGGTATTGTTTGTTGGTGAACTAAGAAACAATATATCTCCGAATTAGTTTTCGGAACCAACTCCTTTCTAGTAAATTTCGCTCCCGCTCTGACAGACACAAATCGTTGCAATAAACGAAATGGGCACCATGGCCAACGCAAATGGAGTCTTTTTTCAGTGGTATCGTTTGTTGGTGAATCCGTAAACAATATATCTCCGAATTAGCCTTCGGAAAAAATTCCTTCCTCGTGAATTTCGCTCTCGCCCTGGGAGGCCCAAATCGTTGCAATCAACGAAATGGGCATGATGGCCAACGAAAATGGGGTCTTTTTTCGGTGGTATCGTTTGTTGGTGAACCAACAAACAATATATCTCAGAATTAGCCTTCGGAACCAACTCCTTCATAGTGAATTTCTCTCTCGCCCTGGAAGACCCAAATCGTTGCAATCAACGAAATGGGCACCATGGCCAACGAAAATAGGGTCTTTTTTCGGTGGTATCGTTCGTTGGTGAACCAACAAACAATATATCCCCGAATTAGCCTTCGGAACCAACTCCTTCCTAGTGAATTTCTCTCTCGCCCTGGAAGACCCAGATCGTTGCAATAAACGAAATGGGCACCATGGCCAACGAAAATGAAGTCTTTTTTCGGTGGTATCGTTTGTTGGTGAATCCATAAACAATATATCTCCGAATTAGCCTTCGGAACAAATTCCTTCCTAGTGAATTTCGCTCTCGTTTTGGAAGACCCAAATCGTTGCAACCAACGAAATGGGCATGATGGCCAACGAAAATGGGGTCTTTTTTCAGTGGTATTGTTTGTTGGTGAACTAAGAAACAATATATCTCCGAATTAGTTTTCGGAACCGACTCCTTTCTAGTAAATTTCGCTCCCGCTCTGACAGACACAAATCGTTGCAATACACGAAATGGGCACCATGGCCAACGCAAATGAAGTCTTTTTTCAGTGGTATCGTTTGTTGGTGAACCAACAAACAATATATCCCCGAATTAGCCTTCGGAACCAACTCCTTCCTAGTGAATTTCTCTCTCGCCCTGGAAGAACCAAATCGTTGCAATCAACGAAATAAGCACTATGGCCAACGAAAATGGCGTCTTTTTTCGGTGGTATCGTTTGTTGGTGAATCCACAAACAATGTATCACCGAATCAGCCTTCGGGACAAATTCCTTCCTCGTGAATTTCGCTCTCGCCCTGGAAGACCCAAATCGTTGCAATCAACGAAATGGGCATGATGGCCAACGAAAATGGGGTCTTTTTCAGTGGTATTGTTTGTTGGTGAACTAAGAAACAATATATCTCCGAATTAGTTTTCGGAACCAACTCCTTTCTAGTAAATTTCGCTCCCGCTCTGACAGACACAAATCGTTGCAATAAACGAAATGGGCACCATGGCCAACGCAAATGGAGTCTTTCTTCGGTGGTATCGTTTGTTGGTGAATCCATAAACAATATATCTCCGAATTGGCCTTCGGAAAAAATTCCTTCCTCGTGAATTTCGCTCTCGCCCTGTAAGACCCAAATCGTTGCAATCAACGAAATGGGCATGATGGCCAACGAAAATGGGGTCTTTTTTCAGTGGTATTGTTTGTTGGTGAACTATGAAACAATATATCTCCGAATTAGTTTTCGGAACTAACTCCTTTCTAGTAAATTTCGCTCCCGCTCTGACAGACACAAATCGTTGCAATAAACGAAATGGGCACCATGGCCAACGCAAATGGAGTCTTTTTTCGGTGGTAACGTTTGTTGGTGAATCCATAAACAATGTATCACCGAATCAGCCTTCGGGACAAATTCCTTCCTCGTGAATTTCGCTCTCGCCCTAGAAGACCCAAATCGTTGCAATCAACGAAATCGGCATGATGGCCAAGGAAAATGGGGTCTTTTTTCGGTGGTATCGTTTGTTGGTGGATCCATAAAATATATCTCCGAATTAGCCTTCGGAAAAAATTCCTTCCTCGTGAATTTCGCTCTCGCCCTGGAAGACGCAAATCGTTGCAATAAACGAAATGGGCACCATGGCCAACGCAAATGGAGTCTTTCTTCGGTGGTATCGTTTGTTGGTGAATCCACAAACAATGTATCACCGAATCAGCCTTCGGGACAAATTCCTTCCTCGTGAATTTCGCTCTCGCCCTGGAAGACCCAAATCGTTGCAATCAACGAAATGGGCATGATGGCCAACGAAAATAGGGTCTTTTTTCAGTGGTATTGTTTGTTGGTGAACTAAGAAACAATATATCTCCGAATTAGTTTTCGGAACTAACTCCTTTCTAGTAAATTTCGCTCCCGCTCTGACAGACACAAATCGTTGCAATAAACGAAATGGGAACCATGGCCAACGCAAATGGAGTCTTTTTTCGGTGGTAACGTTTGTTGGTGAATCCATAAACAATGTATCACCGAATCAGCCTTCGGGACAAATTCCTTCCTCGTGAATTTCGCTCTCGCCCTGGAAGACCCAAATCGTTGCAATCAACGAAATGGGCATGATGGCCAACGAAAATGGGGTCTTTTTTCGGTGGTATCGTTTGTTGGTGAATCAACAAACAAAATATCTCAGAATTAGCCTTCGGAACCAACTCCTTCCTAGTGAATTTCTCTCTCGCCCTGGAAGACCCAAATCGTTGCAATAAACGAAATGGGCACCATGGCCAACGCAAATGGAGTCTTTTTTCAGTGGTATCGTTTGTTGGTGAACCAACAAACAATATATCCCCGAATTAGCCCTCGGAACCAACTCCTTCCTAGTGAATTTCTCTCTCGCCCTGGAAGACCCAAATCGTTGCAACCAACGAAATGGGCATGATGGCCAACGAAAATGGGGTCTTTTTTCAGTGGTATTGTTTGTTGGTGAACTAAGAAACAATATATCTCCGAATTTGTTTTCGGAACCAACTCCTTTCTAGTAAATTTCGCTCCCACTCTGACAGACACAAATCGTTGCAATAAACGAAATAGGCACCATGGCCAACGCAAATGGAGACTTTTTTCAGTGGTATCGTTTGTTGGTGAACCAACAAACAATATATCCCCGAATTAGCCTTCGGAACCAACTCCTTCCTAGTGAATTTCTCTCTCGCCCCGGAAGACGCAAATCGTTGCAACCAACGAAATGGGCATGATAGCCAACGAAAATGGGGTCTTTTTTAGTGGTATTGTTTGTTGGTGAACTAAGAAACAATATATCTCCGAATTAGCCTTCGGAACCAACTCCTTTCTAGTAAATTTCGCTCCCGCCCTGACAAACCCAAATCGTTGCAATAAACGAAATGGGCACCATGACCAACGAAAACGGGGTCTTGTTTCGGTGGTATCGTTTGTTGGTGAATCCATAAACAATGTCTCTCCGAATTAGCGTCGGAACAAATTCCTTCCTCGTGAATTTCGCTCTCGCCCTGGAAGACGCAAATCGTTGCAATCAACGAAATGGGCATGATGGCCAACGAAAATGGGGTCTTTCTCGGTGGTATCGTTTGTTGGTGAACCAACAAACAATATATCTCAGAATTAGCCTTCGGAACCAACTCCGTCCTAGTGAATTTCTCTTTCGCCCTGGAAGACCCAGATCGTTGCAATAAACGAAATGGGCACCATGGCCAACGAAAATGGAGTCTTTTTTCAGTGGTATCGTTTGTTGGTGAATCCATAAACAATATATCTCCGAATTAGCCTTCGGAAAAAATTCCTTCCTCGTGAATTTCGCTCTCGCCCTGGAAGACCCAAATCGTTGCAATCAACGAAATGGGCATGATGGCCAACGAAAATGGGGTCTTTTTTCGGTGGTATCGTTTGTTGGTGAACCAACAAACAATATATCTCAGAATTAGCCTTCGGAACCAACTCCTTCCTAGTGAATTTCTCTCTCGCCCTGGAAGACCCAAATCGTTGCAATCAACGAAATGGGCACCATGGCCAACGAAAATAGGGCCTTTTTCGGTGGTATCGTTCGTTGGTGAACCAACAAACAATATATCCCCGAATTAGCCTTCGGAACCAACTCCTTCCTAGTGAATTTCTCTCTCGGCCTGGAAGACCCAGATCGTTGCAATAAACGAAATGGGCACCATGCCCAACGAAAATGGAGTCTTTTTTCGGTGGTATCGTTCGTTGGTGAACCAACCAACAATATATCCCCGAATTAGCCTTCGGAACCAACTCCTTCCTAGTGAATTTCTCTCTCGCCCTGGAAGAACCAAATCGTTGCAATCAACGAAATAAGCACTATGGCCAACGAAAATGGCGTCTTTTTTCGGTGGTGTCGTTTGTTGGTGAATCCACAAACAATGTATCACCGAATCAGCCTTCGGGACAAATTCCTTCCTCGTGAATTTCGCTCTCGCCCTGGAAGACCCAAATCGTTGCAATCAACGAAATGGGCATGATGGCCAACGAAAATGGGGTCTTTTTCAGTGGTATTGTTTGTTGGTGAACTAAGAAACAATATATCTCCGAATTAGTTTTCGGAACCAACTCCTTTCTAGTAAATTTCGCTCCCGCTCTGACAGACACAAATCGTTGCAATAAACGAAATGGGCACCATGGCCAACGCAAATGGAGTCTTTCTTCGGTGGTATCGTTTGTTGGTGAATCCATAAACAATATATCTCCGAATTGGCCTTCGGAAAAAATTCCTTCCTCGTGAATTTCGCTCTCGCCCTGTAAGACCCAAATCGTTGCAATCAACGAAATGGGCATGATGGCCAACGAAAATGGGGTCTTTTTTCAGTGGTATTGTTTGTTGGTGAACTAAGAAACAATATATCTCCGAATTAGTTTTCGGAACTAACTCCTTTCTAGTAAATTTCGCTCCCGCTCTGACAGACACAAATCGTTGCAATAAACGAAATGGGCACCATGGCCAACGCAAATGGAGTCTTTTTTCGGTGGTAACGTTTGTTGGTGAATCCATAAACAATGTATCACCGAATCAGCCTTCGGGACAAATTCCTTCCTCGTGAATTTCGCTCTCGCCCTAGAAGACCCAAATCGTTGCAATCAACGAAATCGGCATGATGGCCAAGGAAAATGGGGTCTTTTTTCGGTGGTATCGTTTGTTGGTGGATCCATAAAATATATCTCCGAATTAGCCTTCGGAAAAAATTCCTTCCTCGTGAATTTCGCTCTCGCCCTGGAAGACGCAAATCGTTGCAATAAACGAAATGGGCACCATGGCCAACGCAAATGGAGTCTTTCTTCGGTGGTATCGTTTGTTGGTGAATCCACAAACAATGTATCACCGAATCAGCCTTCGGGACAAATTCCTTCCTCGTGAATTTCGCTCTCGCCCTGGAAGACCCAAATCGTTGCAATCAACGAAATGGGCATGATGGCCAACGAAAATAGGGTCTTTTTTCAGTGGTATTGTTTGTTGGTGAACTAAGAAACAATATATCTCCGAATTAGTTTTCGGAACTAACTCCTTTCTAGTAAATTTCGCTCCCGCTCTGACAGACACAAATCGTTGCAATAAACGAAATGGGAACCATGGCCAACGCAAATGGAGTCTTTTTTCGGTGGTAACGTTTGTTGGTGAATCCATAAACAATGTATCACCGAATCAGCCTTCGGGACAAATTCCTTCCTCGTGAATTTCGCTCTCGCCCTGGAAGACCCAAATCGTTGCAATCAACGAAATGGGCATGATGGCCAACGAAAATGGGGTCTTTTTTCGGTGGTATCGTTTGTTGGTGAATCAACAAACAAAATATCTCAGAATTAGCCTTCGGAACCAACTCCTTCCTAGTGAATTTCTCTCTCGCCCTGGAAGACCCAAATCGTTGCAATAAACGAAATGGGCACCATGGCCAACGCAAATGGAGTCTTTTTTCAGTGGTATCGTTTGTTGGTGAACCAACAAACAATATATCCCCGAATTAGCCCTCGGAACCAACTCCTTCCTAGTGAATTTCTCTCTCGCCCTGGAAGACCCAAATCGTTGCAACCAACGAAATGGGCATGATGGCCAACGAAAATGGGGTCTTTTTTCAGTGGTATTGTTTGTTGGTGAACTAAGAAACAATATATCTCCGAATTTGTTTTCGGAACCAACTCCTTTCTAGTAAATTTCGCTCCCACTCTGACAGACACAAATCGTTGCAATAAACGAAATAGGCACCATGGCCAACGCAAATGGAGACTTTTTTCAGTGGTATCGTTTGTTGGTGAACCAACAAACAATATATCCCCGAATTAGCCTTCGGAACCAACTCCTTCCTAGTGAATTTCTCTCTCGCCCCGGAAGACGCAAATCGTTGCAACCAACGAAATGGGCATGATAGCCAACGAAAATGGGGTCTTTTTTAGTGGTATTGTTTGTTGGTGAACTAAGAAACAATATATCTCCGAATTAGCCTTCGGAACCAACTCCTTTCTAGTAAATTTCGCTCCCGCCCTGACAAACCCAAATCGTTGCAATAAACGAAATGGGCACCATGACCAACGAAAACGGGGTCTTGTTTCGGTGGTATCGTTTGTTGGTGAATCCATAAACAATGTCTCTCCGAATTAGCGTCGGAACAAATTCCTTCCTCGTGAATTTCGCTCTCGCCCTGGAAGACGCAAATCGTTGCAATCAACGAAATGGGCATGATGGCCAACGAAAATGGGGTCTTTCTCGGTGGTATCGTTTGTTGGTGAACCAACAAACAATATATCTCAGAATTAGCCTTCGGAACCAACTCCGTCCTAGTGAATTTCTCTTTCGCCCTGGAAGACCCAGATCGTTGCAATAAACGAAATGGGCACCATGGCCAACGAAAATGGAGTCTTTTTTCGGTGGTATCGTTCGTTGGTGAACCAACCAACAATATATCCCCGAATTAGCCTTCGGAACCAACTCCTTCCTAGTGAATTTCTCTCTCGCCCTGGAAGACCCAGATCGTTGCAATAAACGAAATGGGCACCATGGCCAACGAAAATGGAGTCTTTTGTCGGTGGTATCGTTTGTTGGTGAATCCATAAACAATATATCTCCGAATTAGCCTTCGGAACAAATTCCTTCCTCGTGAATTTCGCTCTCGTTTTGGAAGACCCAAATCGTTGCAATCAACGAAATGGGCATGATGGCCGACGAAAATGGGGTCTTTTTTCAGTGGTATTGTTTGTTGGTGAACTAAGAAACAATATATCTCCGAGATAGCCTTCGGAACCAGCTCCTTTCTAGTAAATTTCGCTGCCGCTCTGACAGACACAAATCGTTGCAATAAACGAAATGGGCATTATGGCCAACGCAAATGGAGTCTTTTTTCAGTGGTATCGTTTGTTGGTGAACCAACAAACAATATATCCCCGAATTAGCCCTCGGAACCAACTCCTTCCTAGTGAATTTCTCTCTCGCCCTGGAAGACCGAAATCGTTGCAACCAACGAAATGGGCATGATGGCCAACGAAAATGGGGTCTTTTTTCAGTGGTATTGTTTGTTGGTGAACTAAGAAACAATATATCTCCGAGATAGCCTTCGGAACCGACTCCTTTCTAGTAAATTTCGCTCCCGCTCTGACAGACACAAAGCGTTGCAATAAACGAAATGGGCACCATGGCCAACGCAAATGGAGTCTTGTTTCAGTGGTATCGTTTGTTGGTGAACCAACAAACAATATATCCCCGAATTAGCCTTCGGAACCAACTCCTTCCTAGTGAATTTCTCTCTCGCCCTGGAAGACCCAAATCGTTGCAATCAACGAAATAAGCACTATGGCCAACGAAAATGGCGTCTTTTTTCGGTGGTATCGTTTGTTGGTGAATCCACAAACAATGTATCACCGAATCAGCCTTCGGGACAAATTCCTTCCTCGTGAATTTCGCTGTCGCCCTGGAAGACCCAAATCGTTGCATTCAACGAAATGGGCATGATGGCCAACGAAAATGGGGTCTTTTTTCAGTGGTATTGTTTGTTGGTGAACTAAGAAACAATATATCTCCGAATTAGTTTTCGGAACCAACTCCTTTCTAGTAAATTTCGCTCCCGATCTGACAGACACAAATCGTTGCAATAAACGAAATGGGCACCATGGCCAACGCAAATGGAGTCTTTTTTCGGTGGTATTGTTTGTTAGTGAATCGATAAACAATATATCTCCGAATTAGCCTTCGGAAAAAATTCCTTCCTCGTGAATTTCGCTCTCGCCCTGTAAGACCCAAATCGTTGCAATCAACGAAATGGGCATGATGGCCAACGAAAATGGGGTCTTTTTTCGGTGGTATCGTTTGGTGGTGAACCAACAAACAATATATCTCAGAATTAGCCTTCGGAACCAACTCCTTCCTAGTGAATTTCTCTCTCGCCCTGGAAGACCCAAATCGTTGCAATAAACGAAATGGGCACCATGGCCAACGAAAATGGAGTCTTTTTTTCGGTGGTGTCGTTTGTTGCTGAATCCATAAACAATGTCTCACCGAATTAGCCTTTGGGACAAATTCCTTCCTCGTGAATTTCGCTCTCGCCCTGGAAGACCCAAATCGTTGCAATCAACGAAATGGGCATGATGGCCAACGAAAATGGAGTCTTTTTTCGGTGTTATCGTTTGTTGGTGAATCCATAAACAACATATATCCGAATTAGCCTTCGGGACAAAGTCCTTCCTCGTGAATTTCGCTCTCGTTTTGGAAGACCCAAATCGTTGCAATCAACGAAATGGGCACCATGGCCAACGAAAATGGGGTCTTTTTTCGCTAGTATCGTTTGTTGGTGAACCAACAAACAATATATCCACGAATTAGCCTTCGGAACCAACTCCTTCCTAGTGAATTTCTCTCTCGCCCTGGAAGACCCAAATCGTTGCGACCAACGAAATGGGCATGATGGCCAACGAAAATGGGGTCTTTTTTCAGTGGTATTGTTTGTTGGTGAACTAAGAAACAATATATCTCCGAATTAGTTTTCGGAACCAACTCCTTTCTAGTAAATTTCGCTCCCGCTCTGACAGACACAAATCGTTGCAATAAACGAAATGGGCACCATGGCCAACGCAAATGGTGTCTTTTTTCAGTGGTATCGTTTGTTGGTGAACTAAGAAACAATATATCTCCGAATTAGCCTTCGGAACCAACTCCTTTCTAGTAAATTTCGCTCCCGCCCTGACAAACCCAAATCGTTGCAATAAACGAAATAGGCACCATGACCAACGAAAACGGAGTCTTTTTTCGGTGGTATCGTTTGTTGGTGAATCCATAAACAATGTCTCTCCGAATTAGCCTTCGGAACAAATTCCTTCCTCGTGAATTTCTCTCTCGCCCTGGACGACCCAAATCGTTGCAATCAACGAAATAAGCACCATGGCCAACGAAAATGGAGTCTTTTTTCGGTGGTATCGTTTGTTGGTGAATCCATAAACAATATATCTCCGAATTAGCCTTCGGAACAAATTCCTTCTTCGTGAATTTCGCTCTCGTTTTGGAAGACCCAAATCGTTGCAATCAACGAAATGGGCATGATGGCCGACGAAAATGGGGTCTTTTTTCAGTGGTATTGTTTGTTGGTGAACTAAGAAACAATATATCTCCGAATTAGCCTCCGGAACCAACTCCTTTCTAGTAAATTTCGCTGCCGCTCTGACAGACACAAATCGTTGCAATAAACGAAATGGGCACCATGGCCAACGCAAATGGAGTCTTTTTTCAGTGGTATCGTTTGTTGGTGAACCAACAAACAATATATCCCCGAATTAGCTCTCGTAACCAACTCCTTCCTAGTGAATTTCTCTCTCGCCCTGGAAGACCCAAATCGTTGCAACCAACGAAATGGGCATGATGGCCAACGAAAATGGGGTCTTTTTTCAGTGGTATTGTTTGTTGGTGAACTAAGAAACAATATATCTCCGAATTAGTTTTCGGAACCAACTCCTTTCTAGTAAATTTCGCTCCCGCTCTGACAGACACAAATCGTTGCAATAAACGAAATGGGCACCATGGCCAACGCAAATGGAGTCTTTTTTCAGTGGTATCGTTTGTTGGTGAACCAACAAACAATATATCCCCGAATTAGCCCTCGGAACCAACTCCTTCCTAGTGAATTTCTCTCTCGCCCTTGAAGACCCAAATCGTTGCAATCAACGAAATAAGCACTATGGCCAACGAAAATGGCGTCTTTTTTCGGTGGTATCGTTTGTTGGTGAATCCACAAACAATGTATCACCGAATCAGCCTTCGGGACAAATTCCTTCCTCGTGAATTTCGCTCTCGCCCTGGAAGACCCAAATCGTTGCAATCAACGAAATGGGCATGATGGCCAACGAAAATGGGGTCTTTTTCAGTGGTATTGTTTGTTGGTGAACTAAGAAACAATATATCTCCGAATTAGTTTTCGGAACCAACTCCTTTCTAGTAAATTTCGCTCCCGCTCTGACAGACACAAATCGTTGCAATAAACGAAATGGGCACCATGGTCAACGCAAATGGAGTCTTTCTTCGGTGGTATCGTTTGTTGGTGAATCCATAAACAATATATCTCCGAATTGGCCTTCGGAAAAAATTCCTTCCTCGTGAATTTCGCTCTCGCCCTGTAAGACCCAAATCGTTGCAATCAACGAAATGGGCATGATGGCCAACGAAAATGGGGTCTTTTTTCAGTGGTATTGTTTGTTGGTGAACTAAGAAACAATATATCTCCGAATTAGTTTTCGGAACCAACTCCTTTCTAGTAAATTTCGCTCCCGCCCTGACAAACCCAAATCGTTGCAATAAACGAAATGGGCACCATGACTAACGAAAACGGGGTCTTTTTTCGGTGGTATCGTTTGTTGGTGAATCCATAAACAATGTCCCTCCGAATTAGCCTTCGGAACAAATTCCTTCCTCGTGAATTTCGCTCTCGCCCTGGAAGACGCAAATCGTTGCAATCAACGAAATGGGCATGATGGCCAACGAAAATGGGGTCTTTCTCGGTGGTATCGTTTGTTGGTGAAGCAACAAACAATATATCTCAGAATTAGCCTCCGGAACCAACTCCTTCCTAGTGAATTTCTCTCTCGCCCTGGAAGACCCAAATCGTTGCAATCAACGAAATAAGCACCATGGCCAACGAAAATGGAGTCTTTTTTCGGTGGTATCGTTTGTTGGTGAATCCATAAACAATGTCTCTCCGAAATTAGCCTTCGGAACAAATTCCTTCCTCGTGAATTTCGCTCTCGCCCTGGAAGACCCAAATCGTTGCAATCAACGAAATGGGCATGATGGCCAAGGAAAATGGGGTATTTTTTCGCTAGTATCGTTTGTTGGTGAACCCACAAACAATATATCCCCGAATTAGCCTTCGGAACCAACTCCTTCCTAGTGAATTTCTCTCTCGGCCTGGAAGACCCAAATCGTTGCAACCAACGAAATGGGCATGATGGCCAACGAATATGGGGTCTTTTTTCAGTGGTATTGTTTGTTGGTGAACTAAGAAACAATATATCTCCGAATTAGTTTTCGGAACCAACTCCTTTCTAGTAAATTTCGCTCCCGCTCTGACAGACACAAATCGTGGCAATAAACGAAATGGGCACCATGGCCAACGCAAATGGTGTCTTTTTTCAGTGGTATCGTTTGTTGGTGAACTAAGAAACAATATATCTCCGAATTAGCCTTCGGAACCAACTCCTCTCTAGTAAATTTCGCTCCCGCCCTGACAAACCCAAATCGTTGCAATAAACGAAATAGGCAGCATGACCAACGAAAACGGAGTCTTTTTTCGGTGGTATCGTTTGTTGGTGAATCCATAAACAATGTCTCTCCGAATTAGCCTTCGGAACAAATTCCTTCCTCGTGAATTTCTCTCTCGCCCTGGAAGACCCAAATCGTTGCAATCAACGAAATAAGCACCATGGCCAACGAAAACGGAGTCTTTTTTCGGTGGTATCGTTTGTTGGTGAATCCACAAACAATGTATCACCGAATCAGCCTTCGGGACAAATTCCTTCCTCGTGAATTTCGCTCTCGCCCTGGAAGACGCAAATCGTTGCAATCAACGAAATGGGCATGATGGCCAACGAAAATGGGGTCTTTCTCGGTGGTATCGTTTGTTGGTGAACCAACAAACAATATATCTCAGAATTAGCCTTCGGAACCAACTCCTTCCTAGTGAATTTCTCTCTCGCCCTGGAAGACCCAAATCGTTGCAATCAACGAAATAAGCACTATGGCCAACGAAAATGGAGTCTTTTTTCGGTGGTATCGTTTGTTGGTGAATCCATAAACAATGTCTCTCCGAATTAGCCTTCGGAACAAATTCCTTCCTCGTGAATTTCGCTCTCGCCCTGGAAGACCCAAATCGTTGCAATCAACGAAATCAGCATGATAGCCAAGGAAAATGGGGTCTTTTATCGGTGGTATCGTTTGTTGGTGGATCCATAAAATATATCTCCGAATTAGCCTTCGGAAAAAATTCCTTCCTCGTGAATTTCGCTCTCGCCCTGGAAGACCCAAATCGTTGCAATCAACGAAATGGGCACCATGGCCAACGAAAAAGGAGTCTTTTTTCGGGGGTATCGTTTGTTGGTGAACCAACAAACAATATATCCCCGAATTAGCCTTCGGAACCAACTCCTTCCTAGTGAATTTCTCTCTCGCCCTGGAAGACCCAAATCGTTGCAATCAACGAAATGGGCACCATGGCCAACGAAAAAGGAGTCTTTTTTCGGTGGTATCGTTTGTTGGTGAACCAACAAACAATATATCCCCGAATTAGCCTTCGGAACCAACTCCTTCCTAGTGAATTTTTCTCTCGCCCTGGAAGACCCAGATCGTTGCAATAAACGAAATGGGCACCATGCCCAACGAAAATGGAGTCTTTTTTCGGTGGTATCGTTTGTTGGTGAATCCATAAACAATATATCTCCGAATTAGCCTTCGGAACAAATTCCTTCCTCGTGAATTTCACTCTCGTTTTGGAAGACCCAAATCGTTGCAATCAACGAAATGGGCATGATGGCCGACGAAAATGGGGTCTTTTTTCAGTGGTATTGTTTGTTGGTGAACTAAGAAACAATATATCTCCGAATTAGCCTCCGGAACCAACTCCTTTCTAGTAAATTTCGCTGCCGCTCTGACAGACACAAATCGTTGCAATAAACGAAATGGGCACCATGGCCAACGCAAATGGAGTCCTTTTTCAGTGGTATCGTTAGTTGGTGAACCAACAAACAATATATCCCCGAATTAGCCTTCGGAACCAACTCCTTCCTAGTGAATTTCTCTCTCGCCCTGGAAGACCCAAATCGTTGCAATCAACGAAATAAGCACTATGGCCAACGAAAATGGCGTCTTTTTTCGGTGGTATCGTTTGTTGGTGAATCCACAAACAATGTATCACCGAATCAGCCTTCGGAACCAACTCCTTCCTAGTGAATTTCTCTCTCGCCCCGGAAGACCCAAATCGTTGCAACCAACGAAATGGGCATGATAGCCAACGAAAATGGGGTCTTTTTTCAGTGGTATTGTTTGTTGGTGAACTAAGAAACAATATATCTCCAAATTAGCCTTCGGAACCAACTCCTTTCTAGTAAATTTCGCTCCCGGCCTGACAAACCCAAATCGTTGCAATAAACGAAATGGGAACAATGACCAACGAAAACGGGGTCTTTTTTCGGTGGTATCGTTTGTTGGTGAATCCATAAACAATGTCTCTCCGAATTAGCCTTCGGAACAAATTCCTTCCTCGTGAATTTCGCTCTCGCCCTGGAAGACGCAAATCGTTGCAATCAACGAAATGGGCATGATGGCCAACGAAAATGGGGTCTTTCTCGGTGGTATCGTTTGTTGGTGAACCAACAAACAATATATCTCAGAATTAGCCTTCGGAACCAACTCCTTCCTAGTGAATTTCTCTCTCGCCCTGGAAGACCCAAATCGTTGCAATCAACGAAATAAGCACCATGGCCAACGAAAATGGAGTCTTTTTTCGGTGGTATCGTTTGTTGGTGAATCCACAAAAAATGTATCACCGAATCAGCCTTCGGGACAAATTCCTTCCTCGTGAATTTCGCTCTCGCCCTGGAAGACCCAAATCGTTGCAATCAACGAAATGGGCATGATGGCCAACGAAAATGGGTTCTTTTTTTAGTGGTATTGTTTGTTGGTGAACTAAGAAACAATATATCTCCGAATTAGTTTTCGGAACCAACTCCTTTCTAGTAAATTTCGCTCCCGCTCTGACAGACACAAATCGTTGCAATAAACGAAATGGGCACCATGGCCAACGCAAATGGAGTCTTTTTTCAGTGGTATCGTTTGTTGGTGAATCCATAAACAATATATCTCCGAATTAGCCTTCGGAAAAAATTCCTTCCTCGTGAATTTCGCTCTCGCCCTGGAAGACCCAAATCGTTGCAATCAACGAAATGGGCATGATGGCCAACGAAAATGGGGTCTTTTTTCGGTGGTATCGTTTGTTGGTGAACCAACAAACAATATATCTCAGAATTAGCCTTCGGAACCAACTCCTTCCTAGTGAATTTCTCTCTCGCCCTGGAAAACCCAAATCGTTGCAATCAACGAAATGGGCACCATGGCCAACGAAAATAGGGCCTTTTTCGGTGGTATCGTTCGTTGGTGAACCAACAAACAATATATCCCCGAATTAGCCTTCGGAACCAACTCCTTCCTAGTGAATTTCTCTCTCGGCCTGGAAGACCCAGATCGTTGCAATAAACGAAATGGGCACCATGCCCAACGAAAATGGAGTCTTTTTTCGGTGGTATCGTTTGTTGGTGAATCCATAAACAATATATCTCCGAATTAGCCTTCGGAACAAATTCCTTCCTCGTGAATTTCGCTCTCGTTTTGGAAAACCCAAATCGATGCAATCAACGAAATGGGCATGATGGCCGACGAAAATGGGGTCTTTTTTCAGTGGTATTGTTTGTTGGTGAACTAAGAAACAATATATCTCCGAATTAGCCTCCGGAACCAACTCCTTTCTAGTAAATTTCGCTGCCGCTCTGACAGACACAAATCGTTGCAATATACGAAATGGGCACCATGGCCAACGCAAATGGAGTCTTTTTTCAGTGGTATCGTTTGTTGGTGAACCAACAAACAATATATCCCAGAATTGGCCCTCGGAACCAACTCCTTCCTAGTGAATTTCTCTCTCGTCCTGGAAGACCCAAATCGTTGCAACCAACGAAATGGGCATGATGGCCAACGAAAATGGGGTCTTTTTTCAGTGGTATTGTTTGTTGGTGAACTAAGAAACAATATATCTCCGAATTAGTTTTCGGAACCAACTCCTTTCCAGTAAATTTCGCTCCCGCTCTGACAGACACAAATCGTTGCAATAAACGAAATGGGCACCATGGCCAACGCAAATGGAGTCTTTTTTCAGTGGTATCGTTTGTTGGTGAACCAACAAACAATATATCCCCGAATTAACCCTCGGAACCAACTCCTTCCTAGTCAATTTCTCTCTCGCCCTGGAAGACCCAAATCGTTGCAACCAACGAAATGGGCATGATGGCCAACGAAAATGGGGTCTTTTTTCAGTGGTATTGTTTGTTGGTGAACTAAGAAACAATATATCTCCGAATTAGTTTTCGGAACCAACTCCTTTCTAGTAAATTTCGCTCCCGCTCGGACAGACACAAATCGTTGCAATAAACGAAATGGGCACCATGGCCAACGCAAATGGAGTCTTTTTTCAGTGGTATAGTTTGTTGGTGAACCAACAAACAATATATCCCCGAATTAGCCTTCGGAACCAACTCCTTCCTAATGAATTTCTCTCTCGCCCCGGAAGACCCAAATCGTTGCAACCAACGAAATGGGCATGATAGCCAACGAAAATGGGGTCTTTTTTCAGTGGTATTGTTTGTAGGTGAACTAAGAAACAATATATCTCCGAATTAGCCTTCGGAACCAACTCCTTTCTAGTAAATTTCGCTCCCGCCCTGACAAACCCAAATCGTTGCAATAAACGAAATGGGCACCATGACCAACGAAAACGGGGTCTTTTTTCGGTGGTACCGTTTGTTGGTGAATCCATAAACAATGTCTCTCCGAATTAGCCTTCGGAACAAATTCTTTCCTCGTGAATTTCGCTCTCGCCCTGGAAGACGTAAATCGTTGCAATCAACGAAATGGGCATGATGGCCAACGAAAATGGGGTCTTTCTCGGTGGTATCGTTTGTTGGTGAACCAACAAACAATATATCTCAAAATTAGCCTTCGGAACCAACTCCTTCCTAGTGAATTTCTCTCTCGCCCTGGAAGAACCAAATCGTTGCAACCAACGAAATGGGCATGATGGCCAACGAAAATGGGGTCTTTTTTCAGTGGTATTGTTTGTTGATGAACTAAGAAACAATATATCTCCAAATTAGTTTTCGGAACCGACTCCTTTCTAGTAAATTTCGCTCCCGCTCTGACAGACACAAATCGTTGCAATAAACGAAATGGGCACCATGGCCAACGCAAATGGAGTCTTTTTTCAGTGGTATCGTTTGTTGGTGAACCAACAAACAATATATCCCCGAATTAGCCTTCGGAACCAACTCCTTCCTAGTGAATTTCTCTCTCGCCCTGGAAGACCCAAATCGTTGCAATCAACGAAATAAGCACTATGGCCAACGAAAATGGCGTCTTTTTTCGGTGGTATCGTTTGTTGGTGAATCCACAAACAATGTATCACCGAATCAGATTTCGGGACAAATTCCTTCCTCGTGAATTTCGCTCTCGCCCTGGAAGACCCAAATCGTTGCAATCAACGAAATGGGCATGATGGCCAACGAAAATGGGGTCTTTTTTCAGTGGTATTGTTTGTTGGTAAACTAAGAAACAATATATCTCCGAATTAGTTTTCGGAACCAACTCCTTTCTAGTAAATTTCTCTCCCGCTCTAACAGACACAAATCGTTGCAATAAACGAAATGGGCACCATGGCCAACGCAAATGGAGTCTTTTTTCGGTAGTATCGTTTGTTGGTGAATCCATAAACAATATATCTCCGAATTAGCCTTCGGAAAAAATTCCTTCCTCGTGAATTTCGCTCTCGCCCTGTAAGACCCAAATCGTTGCAATCAACGAAATGGGCATGATGGCCAACGAAAATGGGGTCTTTTTTCGGTGGTATCGTTTGGTGGTGAACCAACAAACAATATATCTCAGAATTAGCCTTCGGAACCAACTCCTTCCTAGTGAATTTCTCTCTCGCCCCGGAAGACCTAAATCGTTGCAATAAACGAAATGGGCACCATGGCCAACGAAAAAGGAGTCTTTTTCGGTGGTATCGTTTGTTGGTGAACCAACAAACAATATATCTCCGAATTAGTTTTCGGAACCAACTCCTTTCTAGTGAATTTCTCTCTCGCCCTGGAAGACCCAGATCGTTGCAATAAACGAAATGGGCACCATGCCCAACGAAAATGGAGTCTTTTTTCGGTGGTATCGTTTGTTGGTGAATCCATAAACAATATATCTCCGAATTAGCCTTCGGAACAAATTCCTTCCTCGTGAATTTCGCTCTCGTTTTGGAAGACCCAAATCGTTGCAATCAACGAAATGGGCATGATGGAAAACGAAAATGGGGTCTTTTTTCAGTGGTATTGTTTGTTGGTGAACTAAGAAACAATATATCTCTGAATTAGCCTCCGGAACCAACTCCTTTCTAGGAAATTTCGCTGCCGCTCTGACAGACACAAATCGTTGCAATAAACGAAATGGGCACCATGGCCAACGCAAATGGAGTCTTTTTTCAGTGGTATCGTTTGTTGGTGAACCAACAAACAATATATCCCCGAATTAGCCCTCGGAACCAACTCCTTCCTAGTGAATTTCTCTCTCGCCCTGGAAGACCCAAATCGTTGCAACCAACGAAATGGGCATGATGGCCAACGAAAATGGGGTCTTTTTTCAGTGGTATTGTTTGTTGGTGAACTAAGAAACAATATATCTCCGAATTAGTTTTCGGAACCAACTCCTTTCTAGTAAATTTCGCTCCCGCTCTGACAGACACAAATCGTTGCAATAAACGAAATGGGCACCATGGCCAACGCAAATGGAGTCTTTTTTCAGTGGTATCGTTTGTTGGTGAACCAACAAACAATATATCCCCGAATTAGCCTTCGGAACCAACTCCTTCCTAGTGAATTTCTCTCTCGCCCCGGAAGACCCAAATCGTTGCAACCAACGAAATGGGCATGATAGCTAACGAAAATGGGGTCTTTTTTCAGTGGTATTGTTTGTTGGTGAACTAAGAAACAATATATCTCCGAATTAGCCTTCGGAACCAACTCCTTTCTAGTAAATTTCGCTCTCGCCGTGACGAACCCAAATCGTTGCAATAAACGAAATGGGCACCATGACCAACGAAAACGGGGTCTTTTTTCGGTAGTATCGTTTGTTGGTGAATCCATAAACAATGTCTCTCCGAGTTAGCCTTCGGAACAAATTCCTTCCTCGTGAATTTCGCTCTCGCCCTGGAAGACGCAAATCGTTGCAATCAACGAAATGGGCATGATCCCCAACGAAAATGGGGTCTTTCTCGGTGGTATCGTTTGTTGGTGAACCAACAAACAATATATCTCAGAATTAGCGTTCGGAACCAACTCCTTCCTAGTGAATTTCTCTTTCGCCCTGGAAGACCCAAATCGTTGCAATCAACGAAATAAGCACCATGGCCAACGAAAATGGAGTCTTTTTTCGGTGGTATCGTTTGTTGGTGAATCCACAAAAAATGTATCACCGAATCGGCCTTCGGGACAAATTCCTTCCTCGTGAATTTCGCTCTCGCCCTGGAAGACCCAAATCGTTGCAATCAACGAAATGGGCATGATGGCCAACGAAAATGGGGTCTTTTTTCAGTGGTATTGTTTGTTGGTGAACTAAGAAACAATATATCTCCGAATTAGTTTTCGGAACCAACTCCTTTCTAGTAAATTTCGCTCCCGCTCTGACAGACACAAATCGTTGCAATAAACGAAATGGGCACCATTGCCAACGCAAATGGAGTCTTTTTTCAGTGGTATCGTTTGTTGGTGAATCCATAAACAATATATCTCCGAATTAGCCTTCGGAAAAAATTCCTTCCTCGTGAATTTCTCTCTCGCCCTGGAAGACCCAAATCGTTGCAATCAACGAAATGGGCATGATGGAAAACGAAAATGGGGTCTTTTTTCGGTGGTATCGTTTGTTGGTGAACCAACAAACAATATATCTCAGAATTAGCCTTCGGAACCAACTCCTTCCTAGTGAATTTCTCTGTCGCCCTGGAAGACCCAAATCGTTGCAATCAACGAAATGGGCACCATGGCCAACGAAAATAGGGTCTTTTTTCGGTGGTATCGTTCGTTGGTGAACCAACAAACAATATATCCCCGAATTAGCCTTCGGAACCAACTCCTTCCTAGTGAATTTCTCTCTCACCTTGGAAGACCCAGATCGTTGCAATAAACGAAATGGGCACCATGGCCAACGAAAATGGAGTCTTTTTTCGGTGGTATCGTTTGTTGGTGAATCCATAAACAATATATCTCCGAATTAGCCTTCGGAACAAATTCCTTCCTCGTGAATTTCGCTCTCGTTTTGGAAGACCCAAATCGTTGCAATCAACGAAATGGGCATGATGGCCGACGAAAATGGGGTCTTTTTTCAGTGGTATTGTTTGTTGGTGAACTAAAAAACAATATATCTCCGAGATAGCCTTCGGAACCAGCTCCTTTCTAGTAAATTTCGCTGCCGCTCTGACAGACACAAATCGTTGCAATAAACGAAATGGGCAGTATGGCCAACGCAAATAGAGTCTTTTTTCAGTGGTATCGTTTGTTGGTGAACCAACAAACAATATATCCCCGAATTAGCCCTCGGAACCAACTCCTTCCTAGTGAATTTCTCTCTCGCCCTGGAAGACCCAAATCGTTGCAACCAACGAAATGGGCATGATGGCCAACGAAAATGGGGTCTTTTTTCAGTGGTATTGTTTGTTGGTGAACTAAGAAACAATATATCTCCGAATTAGTTTTCGGAACCGACTCCTTTCTAGTAAATTTCGCTCCCGCTCTGACAGACACAAATCGTTGGAATAAACGAAATGGGCACCATGGCCAACGCAAATGGAGTCTTTTTTCAGTGGTATCGTTTGTTGGTGAACCAACAAACAATATATCCCGGAATATTAGCCTTCGGAACCAACTCCTTCCTAGTGAATTTCTCTCTCGCCCTGGAAGACCCAAATGGTTGCAATCAACGAAATAAGCACTATGGCCAACGAAAATGGCGTCTTTTTTCGGTGGTATCGTTTGTTGGTGAATCCACAAGCAATGTATCACCGAATCAGCCTTCGGGACAAATTCCTTCCTCGTGAATTTCGCTCTCGCCCTGGAAGACCCAAATCGTTGCAATCAACGAAATGGGCATGATGGCCAACGAAAATGGGGTCTTTTTTCAGTTGTATTGTTTGTTGGTGAACTAAGAAACAATATATCTCCGAATTAGTTTTCGGAACCAACTCCTTTCTAGTAAATTTCGCTCCCGCTCTGACAGACACAAATCGTTGCAATAAACGAAATGGGCACCATTGCCAACGCAAATGGAGTCTTTTTTCAGTGGTATCGTTTGTTGGTGAATCCATAAACAATATATCTCCGAATTAGCCTTCGGAAAAAATTCCTTCCTCGTGAATTTCGCTCTCGCCCTGGAAGACCCAAATCGTTGCAATCAACGAAATGGGCATGATGGAAAACGAAAATGGGGTCTTTTTTCGGTGGTATCGTTTGTTGGTGAACCAACAAACAATATATCTCAGAATTAGCCGTCGGAACCAACTCCTTCCTAGTGAATTTCTCTCTCGCCCTGGAAGACCCAAATCGTTGCAACCAACGAAATGGGCATGATGGCCAACGAAAATGGGGTCTTTTTTCAGTGGTATTGTTTGTTGGTGAACTAAGAAACAATATATCTCCGAATTAGTTTTCGGAACCGACTCCTTTCTAGTAAATTTCGCTCCCGCTCTGACAGACACAAATCGTTGAAATAAACGAAATGGGCACCATGGCCAACGCAAATGGAGTCTTTTTTCAGTGGTATCGTTTGTTGGTGAACCAACAAACAATATATCCCCGAATTAGCCTTCGGAACCAACTCCTTCCTAGTGAATTTCTCTCTCGCCCTGGAAGACCCAAATCGTTGCAATCAACGAAATAAGCACTATGGCCAACGAAAATGGCGTCTTTTTTCGGTGGTATCGTTTGTTGGTGAATCCACAAGCAATGTATCACCGAATCAGCCTTCGGGACAAATTCCTTCCTCGTGAATTTCGCTCTCGCCCTGGAAGACCCAAATCGTTGCAATCAACGAAATGGGCATGATGGCCAACGAAAATGGGGTCTTTTTTCAGTGGTATTGTTTGTTGGTGAACTAAGAAACAATATATCTCCGAATTAGTTTTCGGAACTAACTCCTTTCTAGTAAATTTCGCTCCCGCTCTGACAGACACAAATCGTTGCAATAAACGAAATGGGCACCATGGCCAACGCAAATGGAGTCTTTTTTCGGTGGTAACGTTTGTTGGTGAATCCATAAACAATGTATCACCGAATCAGCCTTCGGGACAAATTCCTTCCTCGTGAATTTCGCTCTCGCCCTGGAAGACCCAAATCGTTGCAATCAACGAAATGGGCATGATGGCCAACGAAAATGGGGTTTTTTTTCAGTGGTATTGTTTGTTGGTGAACTAAGAAACAATATATCTCCGAATTAGTTTTCGGAACTAACTCCTTTCTAGTAAATTTCGCTCCCGCTCTGACAGACGCAAATCGTTGCAATCAACGAAATGGGCATGATGGCCAACGAAAATGGGGTCTTTTTTCGGTGGTATCGTTTGTTGGTGAATCAACAAACAATATATCTCAGAATTAGCCTTCGGAACCAACTCCTTCCTAGTGAATTTCTCTCTCGCCCTGGAAGACCCAAATCGTTGCAACCAACGAAATGGGCACCATGGCCAACGAAAAAGGAGTCTTTTTTCGGTGGTATCGTTTGTTGGTGAACCAACAAACAATATATCCCCGAATTAGCCTTCGGAACCAACTCCTTCCTAGTGAATTTCTCTCTCGCCCTGGAAGACCCAGATCGTTGCAATAAACGAAATGGGCACCATGCCCAACGAAAATGGAGTCTTTTTTCGGTGGTATCGTTTGTTGGTGAATCCGTAAACAATATATCTCCGAATTAGCCTTCGGAACAAATTCCTTCCTCGTGAATTTCGCTCTCGTTCTGGAAGACCCAAATCGTTGCAATCAACGAAATGGGCATGATGGCCGACGAAAATGGGGTCTTTTTTCAGTGGTATTGTTTGTTGGTGAACTAAGAAACAATATATCTCCGAATTAGCCTCCGGAACCAACTCCTTTCTAGTAAATTTCGCTGCCGCTCTGACAGACACAAATCGTTGCATTAAACGAAATGGGCACCATGGCCAACGCAAATGGAGTCTTTTTTCAGTGGTATCGTTTGTTGGTGAACCAACAAACAATATATCCCCGAATTCGCCCTCGGAACCAACTCCTTCCTAGTGAATTTCTCTCTCGTCCTGGAAGACCCAAATCGTTGCAACCAACGAAATGGGCATGATGGCCAACGAAAATGGGGTCTTTTTTCAGTGGTATTGTTTGTTGGTGAACTAAGAAACAATATATCTCCGAATTAGCCTTCGGAACCAACTCCTTTCTAGTAAATTTCGCTCCCGCCCTGACAAACCCAAATCGTTGCAATAAACGAAATAAGCACCATGGCCAACGAAAATGGAGTCTTTTTTCGGTGGTATCGTTTGTTGGTGAATCCACAAAAAACGTATCACCGAATCGGCCTTCGGGACAAATTCCTTCCTCGTGAATTTCGCTCTCGCCCTGGAAGACCCAAATCGTTGCAATAAACGAAATGGGCACCATTGCCAACGCAAATGGAGTCTTTTTTCAGTGGTATCGTTTGTTGGTGAATCCATAAACAATATATCTCCGAATTAGCCTTCGGAAAAAATTCCTTCCTCGTGAATTTCGCTCTCGCCCTGGAAGACCCAAATCGTTGCAATCAACGAAATGGGCATGATGGAAAACGAAAATGGGGTCTTTTTTCGGTGGTATCGTTTGTTGGTGAACCAACAAACAATATATCTCAGAATTAGCCTTCGGAACCAACTCCTTCCTAGTGAATTTCTCTGTCGCCCTGGAAGACCCAAATCGTTGCAATCAACGAAATGGGCACCATGGCCAACGAAAATAGGGTCTTTTTTCGGTGGTATCGTTCGTTGGTGAACCAACAAACAATATATCCCCGAATTAGCCTTCGGAACCTACTCCTTCCTAGTGAATTTCTCTCTCACCTTGGAAGACCCAGATCGTTGCAATAAACGAAATGGGCACCATGGCCAACGAAAATGGAGTCTTTTTTCGGTGGTATCGTTTGTTGGTGAATCCATAAACAATATATCTCCGAATTAGCCTTCGGAACAAATTCCTTCCTCGTGAATTTCGCTCTCGTTTTGGAAGACCCAAATCGTTGCAATCAACGAAATGGGCATGATGGCCGACGAAAATGGGGTCTTTTTTCAGTGGTATTGTTTGTTGGTGAACTAAGAAACAATATATCTCCGAGATAGCCTTCGGAACCAGCTCCTTTCTAGTAAATTTCGCTGCCGCTCTGACAGACACAAATCGTTGCAATAAACGAAATGGGCAGTATGGCCAACGCAAATAGAGTCTTTTTTCAGTGGTATCGTTTGTTGGTGAACCAACAAACAATATATCCCCGAATTAGCCCTCGGAACCAACTCCTTCCTAGTGAATTTCTCTCTCGCCCTGGAAGACCCAAATCGTTGCAATCAACGAAATGGGCATGATGGCCAACGAAAATGGGGTCTTTTTTCAGCGGTATTGTTTGTTGGTGAACTAAGAAACAATATATCTCCGAATTAGTTTTCGGAACCAACTCCTTTCTAGTCAATTTCGCTCCCGCTCTGACAGACACAAATCGTTGCAATAAACGAAATGGGCACCATTGCCAACGCAAATGGAGTCTTTTTTCAGTGGTATCGTTTGTTGGTGAATCCATAAACAATATATCTCCGAATTAGCCTTCGAAAAAAATTCCTTCCTCGTGAATTTCGCTCTCGCCCTGGAAGACCCAAATCGTTGCAATCAACGAAATGGGCATGATGGAAAACGAAAATGGGGTCTTTTTTCGGTGGTATCGTTTGTTGGTGAACCAACAAACAATATATCTCAGAATTAGCCTTCGGAACCAACTCCTTCCTAGTGAATTTCTCTCTCGCCCTGGAAGACCCAAATCGTTGCAACCAACGAAATGGGCATGATGGCCAACGAAAATGGGGTCTTTTTTCAGTGGTATTGTTTGTTGGTGAACTAAGGAAACAATATATCTCCGAATTAGTTTTCGGAACCGACTCCTTTCTAGTAAATTTCGCTCCCGCTCTGACAGACACAAATCGTTGGAATAAACGAAATGGGCACCATGGCCAACGCAAATGGAGTCTTTTTTCAGTGGTATCGTTTGTTGGTGAACCAACAAACAATATATCCCCGAATTAGCCTTCGGAACCAACTCCTTCCTAGTGAATTTCTCTCTCGCCCTGGAAGACCCAAATCGTTGCAATCAACGAAATAAGCACTATGGCCAACGAAAATGGCGTCTTTTTTCGGTGGTATCGTTTGTTGGTGAATCCACAAGCAATGTATCACCGAATCAGCCTTCGGGACAAATTCCTTCCTCGTGAATTTCGCTCTCGCCCTGGAAGACCCAAATCGTTGCAATCAACGAAATGGGCATGATGGCCAACGAAAATGGGGTCTTTTTTCAGTGGTATTGTTTGTTGGTGAACTAAGAAACAATATATCTCCGAGATAGCCTTCGGAACCAGCTCCTTTCTAGTAAATTTCGCTGCCGCTCTGACAGACACAAATCGTTGCAATAAACGAAATGGGCAGTATGGCCAACGCAAATAGAGTCTTTTTTCAGTGGTATCGTTTGTTGGTGAACCAACAAACAATATAACCCCGAATTAGCCTTCGGAACCAACTCCTTCCTAGTGAATTTCTCTCTCGCCCTGGAAGACCCAAATCGTTGCAATCAACGAAATGGGCACCATGGCCAACGAAAAAGGAGTCTTTTTTCGGTGGTATCGTTTGTTGGTGAACCAACAAACAATATATCGCCGAATTAGCCTTCGGAACCAACTCCTTCCTAGTGAATTTCTCTCTCGCCCTGAAAGACCCAGATCGTTGCAATAAACGAAATGGGCACCATGCCCAACGAAAATGGAGTCTTTTTTCGGTGGTATCGTTTGTTGGTGAATCCGTAAACAATATATCCCCGAATTCGCCCTCGGAACCAACTCCTTCCTAGTGAATTTCTCTCTCGTCCTGGAAGACCCAAATCGTTGCAACCAACGAAATGGGCATGATGGCCAACGAAAATGGGGTCTTTTTTCAGTGGTATTGTTTGTTGGTGAACTAAGAAACAATATATCTCCGAATTAGCCTTCGGAACCAACTCCTTTCTAGTAAATTTCGCTCCCGCCCTGACAAACCCAAATCGTTGCAATAAACGAAATAAGCACCATGGCCAACGAAAATGGAGTCTTTTTTCGGTGGTATCGTTTGTTGGTGAACCAACAAACAATATATCCCCGAATTCGCCCTCGGAACCAACTCCTTCCTAGTGAATTTCTCTCTCGTCCTGGAAGACCCAAATCGTTGCAACCAACGAAATGGGCATGATGGCCAACGAAAATGGGGTCTTTTTTCAGTGGTATTGTTTGTTGGTGAACTAAGAAACAATATATCTCCGAATTAGCCTTCGGAACCAACTCCTTTCTAGTAAATTTCGCTCCCGCCCTGACAAACCCAAATCGTTGCAATAAACGAAATAAGCACCATGGCCAACGAAAATGGAGTCTTTTTTCGGTGGTATCGTTTGTTGGTGAATCCACAAAAAACGTATCACCGAATCGGCCTTCGGGACAAATTCCTTCCTCGTGAATTTCGCTCTCGCCCTGGAAGACCCAAATCGTTGCAATAAACGAAATGGGCACCATTGCCAACGCAAATGGAGTCTTTTTTCAGTGGTATCGTTTGTTGGTGAATCCATAAACAATATATCTCCGAATTAGCCTTCGGAAAAAATTCCTTCCTCGTGAATTTCGCTCTCGCCCTGGAAGACCCAAATCGTTGCAATCAACGAAATGGGCATGATGGAAAACGAAAATGGGGTCTTTTTTCGGTGGTATCGTTTGTTGGTGAACCAACAAACAATATATCTCAGAATTAGCCTTCGGAACCAACTCCTTCCTAGTGAATTTCTCTGTCGCCCTGGAAGACCCAAATCGTTGCAATCAACGAAATGGGCACCATGGCCAACGAAAATAGGGTCTTTTTTCGGTGGTATCGTTCGTTGGTGAACCAACAAACAATATATCCCCGAATTAGCCTTCGGAACCAACTCCTTCCTAGTGAATTTCTCTCTCACCTTGGAAGACCCAGATCGTTGCAATAAACGAAATGGGCACCATGGCCAACGAAAATGGAGTCTTTTTTCGGTGGTATCGTTTGTTGGTGAATCCATAAACAATATATCTCCGAATTAGCCTTCGGAACAAATTCCTTCCTCGTGAATTTCGCTCTCGTTTTGGAAGACCCAAATCGTTGCAATCAACGAAATGGGCATGATGGCCGACGAAAATGGGGTCTTTTTTCAGTGGTATTGTTTGTTGGTGAACTAAGAAACAATAATATATCTCCGAGATAGCCTTCGGAACCAGCTCCTTTCTAGTAAATTTCGCTGCCGCTCTGACAGACACAAATCGTTGCAATAAACGAAATGGGCAGTATGGCCAACGCAAATAGAGTCTTTTTTCAGTGGTATCGTTTGTTGGTGAACCAACAAACAATATATCCCCGAATTAGCCCTCGGAACCAACTCCTTCCTAGTGAATTTCTCTCTCGCCCTGGAAGACCCAAATCGTTGCAATCAACGAAATGGGCATGATGGCCAACGAAAATGGGGTCTTTTTTCAGCGGTATTGTTTGTTGGTGAACTAAGAAACAATATATCTCCGAATTAGTTTTCGGAACCAACTCCTTTCTAGTAAATTTCGCTCCCGCTCTGACAGACACAAATCGTTGCAATAAACGAAATGGGCACCATTGCCAACGCAAATGGAGTCTTTTTTCAGTGGTATCGTTTGTTGGTGAACCAACAAACAATATATCTCAGAATTAGCCTTCGGAACCAACTCCTTCCTAGTGAATTTCTCTCTCGCCCTGGAAGACCCAAATCGTTGCAACCAACGAAATGGGCATGATGGCCAACGAAAATGGGGTCTTTTTTCAGTGGTATTGTTTGTTGGTGAACTAAGGAAACAATATATCTCCGAATTAGTTTTCGGAACAGACTCCTTTCTAGTAAATTTCGCTCCCGCTCTGACAGACACAAATCGTTGGAATAAACGAAATGGGCACCATGGCCAACGCAAATGGAGTCTTTTTTCAGTGGTATCGTTTGTTGGTGAACCAACAAACAATATATCCCCGAATTAGCCTTCGGAACCAACTCCTTCCTAGTGAATTTCTCTCTCGCCCTGGAAGACCCAAATCGTTGCAATCAACGAAATAAGCACTATGGCCAACGAAAATGGCGTCTTTTTTCGGTGGTATCGTTTGTTGGTGAATCCACAAGCAATGTATCACCGAATCAGCCTTCGGGACAAATTCCTTCCTCGTGAATTTCGCTCTCGCCCTGGAAGACCCAAATCGTTGCAATCAACGAAATGGGCATGATGGCCAACGAGCATGGGGTCTTTTTTCAGTGGTATTGTTTGTTGGTGAACTAAGAAACAATATATCTCCGAATTAGTTTTCGGAACCAACTCCTTTCTAGTAAATTTCGCTCCCGCTCTGACAGACACAAATCGTTGCAATAAACGAAATGGGCACCATGGCCAACGCGAATGGAGTCTTTTTTCGGTGGTATCGTTTGTTGGTGAATCCATAAACAATATATCTCCGAATTAGCCTTCGGAAAAAATTCCTTCCTCGTGAATTTCGCTCTCGCCCTGTAAGACCCAAATCGTTGCAATCAACGAAATGGGCATGATGGCCAACGAAAATGGGGTCTTTTTTCGGTGGTATCGTTTTGTGGTGAACCAACAAACAATATATCTCAGAATTAGCCATCGGAACCAACTCCTTCCTAGTGAATTTCTCTCTCGCCCTGGAAGACCCAAATCGTTGCAATAAACGAAATGGGCACCATGGCCAACGAAAAAGGAGTCTTTTTTCGGTGGTATCGTTCGTTGGTGAACCAACAAACAATATATCCCCGAATTAGCCTTCGGAACCAACTCCTTCCTAGTGAATTTCTCTTTCGCCCTGGAAGACCCAGATCGTTGCAATAAACGAAATGGGCACCATGGCCAACGAAAATGGAGTCTTTTTTCGGTGGTATCGTTTGTTGGTGAATCCATAAACAATATATCTCCGAATTAGCCTTCGGAACAAATTCCTTCCTCGCGAATTTCGCTCTCGTTTTGGAAGACCCAAATCGTTGCAATCAACGAAATGGGCATGATGGCCGACGAAAATGGGGTCTTTTTTCAGTGGTATTGTTTGTTGGTGAACTAAGAAACAATATATCTCCGAGATAGCCTTCGGAACAAGCTCCTTTCTAGTAAATTTCGCTGCCGCTCTGACAGACACAAATCGTTGCAATAAACGTAATGGGCATTATGGCCAACGCAAATGGAGTCTTTTTTCAGTGGTATCGTTTGTTGGTGAACCAACAAACAATATATCCCCGAATTAGCCCTCGGAACCAACTCCTTCCTAGTGAATTTCTCTCTCGCCCTGGAAGACCCAAATCGTTGCAACTAACGAAATGGGCATGATGGCCAACGAAAATGGGGTCTTTTTTCAGTGGTATTGTTTGTTGGTGACCTAAGAAACAATATATCTCCGAATTAGTTTTCGGAACCGACTCCTTTCTAGTAAATTTCGCTCCCGCTCTGACAGACACAAATCGTTGCAATAAACGAAATGGGCACCATGGCCAATGCAAATGGAGTCTTTTTTCAGTGGTATCGTTTGTTGGTGAACCAACAAACAATATATCCCCGAATTAGCCTTCGGAACCAACTCCTTCCTAGTGAATTTCTCTCTCGCCCCGGAAGACCCAAATCGTTGCAACCAACGAAATGGGCATGATAGCCAACGAAAATGGGGTCTTTTTTCAGTGGTATTGTTTGTTGGTGAACTAAGAAACAATATATCTCCGAATTAGCCTTCGGAACCAACTCCTTTCTAGTAAATTTCGCTCCCGCCCTGACAAACCCAAATCGTTGCAATAAACGAAATGGGCACCATGACCAACGAAAACGGGGTCTTTTTTCGGTGGTATCGTTTGTTGGTGAATCCATAAACAATATATCTCCGAATTAGCCTTCGGAAAAAATTCCTTCCTCGTAAATTTCGCTCTCGCCCTGTAAGACCCAAATCGTTGCAATCAACGAAATGGGCATGATGGCCAACGAAAATGGGGTCTTTTTTCGGTGGTATCGTTTGGTGGTGAACCAACAAACAATATATCTCAGAATTAGCCTTCGGAACCAACTCCTTCCTAGTGAATTTCTCTCTCGCCCTGGAAGACCCAAATCGTTGCAATAAACGAAATGGGCACCATGGCCAACGAAAATGGAGTCTTTTTTTCGGTGGTGTCGTTTGTTGCTGAATCCATAAACAATGTCTCACCGAATTAGCCTTTGGGACAAATTCCTTCCTCGTGAATTTCGCTCTCGCCCTGGAAGACCCAAATCGTTGCAATCAACGAAATGGGCATGATGGCCAACGAAAATGGAGTCTTTTTTCGGTGTTATCGTTTGTTGGTGAATCCATAAACAACATATATCCGAATTAGCCTTCGGGACAAAGTCCTTCCTCGTGAATTTCGCTCTCGTTTTGGAAGACCCAAATCGTTGCAATCAACGAAATGGGCACCATGGCCAACGAAAATGGGGTCTTTTTTCGCTAGTATCGTTTGTTGGTGAACCAACAAACAATATATCCACGAATTAGCCTTCGGAACCAACTCCTTCCTAGTGAATTTCTCTCTCGCCCTGGAAGACCCAAATCGTTGCGACCAACGAAATGGGCATGATGGCCAACGAAAATGGGGTCTTTTTTCAGTGGTATTGTTTGTTGGTGAACTAAGAAACAATATATCTCCGAATTAGTTTTCGGAACCAACTCCTTTCTAGTAAATTTCGCTCCCGCTCTGACAGACACAAATCGTTGCAATAAACGAAATGGGCACCATGGCCAACGCAAATGGTGTCTTTTTTCAGTGGTATCGTTTGTTGGTGAACTAAGAAACAATATATCTCCGAATTAGCCTTCGGAACCAACTCCTTTCTAGTAAATTTCGCTCCCGCCCTGACAAACCCAAATCGTTGCAATAAACGAAATAGGCACCATGACCAACGAAAACGGAGTCTTTTTTCGGTGGTATCGTTTGTTGGTGAATCCATAAACAATGTCTCTCCGAATTAGCCTTCGGAACAAATTCCTTCCTCGTGAATTTCTCTCTCGCCCTGGACGACCCAAATCGTTGCAATCAACGAAATAAGCACCATGGCCAACGAAAATGGAGTCTTTTTTCGGTGGTATCGTTTGTTGGTGAATCCATAAACAATATATCTCCGAATTAGCCTTCGGAACAAATTCCTTCTTCGTGAATTTCGCTCTCGTTTTGGAAGACCCAAATCGTTGGAATCAACGAAATGGGCATGATGGCCGACGATAATGGGGTCTTTTTTCAGTGGTATTGTTTGTTGGTGAACTAAGAAACAATATATCTCCGAATTAGCCTCTGGAACCAACTCCTTTCTAGTAAATTTCGCTGCCGCTCTGACAGACACAAATCGTTGCAATAAACGAAATGGGCACCATGGCCAACGCAAATGGAGTCTTTTTTCAGTGGTATCGTTTGTTGGTGAACCAACAAACAATATATCCCCGAATTAGCCCTCGGAACCAACTCCTTCCTAGTGAATTTCTCTCTCGCCCTTGAAGACCCAAATCGTTGCAATCAACGAAATAAGCACTATGGCCAACGAAAATGGCGTCTTTTTTCGGTGGTATCGTTTGTTGGTGAATCCACAAACAATGTATCACCGAATCAGCCTTCGGGACAAATTCCTTCCTCGTGAATTTCGCTCTCGCCCTGGAAGACCCAAATCGTTGCAATCAACGAAATGGGCATGATGGCCAACGAAAATGGGGTCTTTTTCAGTGGTATTGTTTGTTGGTGAACTAAGAAACAATATATCTCCGAATTAGTTTTCGGAACCAACTCTTTTCTAGTAAATTTCGCTCCCGCTCTGACAGACACAAATCGTTGCAATAAACGAAATGGGCACCATGGCCAACGCAAATGGAGTCTTTCTTCGGTGGTATCGTTTGTTGGTGAATCCATAAACAATATATCTCCGAATTGGCCTTCGGAAAAAATTCCTTCCTCGTGAATTTCGCTCTCGCCCTGTAAGACCCAAATCGTTGCAATCAACGAAATGGGCATGATGGCCAACGAAAATGGGGTCTTTTTTCAGTGGTATTGTTTGTTGGTGAACTAAGAAACAATATATCTCCGAATTAGTTTTCGGAACCAACTCCTTTCTAGTAAATTTCGCTCCCGCCCTGACAAACCCAAATCGTTGCAATAAACGAAATGGGCACCATGACCAACGAAAACGGGGTCTTTTTTCGGTGGTATCGTTTGTTGGTGAATCCATAAACAATGTCCCTCCGAATTAGCCTTCGGAACAAATTCCTTCCTCGTGAATTTCGCTCTCGCCCTGGAAGACGCAAATCGTTGCAATCAACGAAATGGGCATGATGGCCAACGAAAATGGGGTCTTTCTCGGTGGTATCGTTTGTTGGTGAACCAACAAACAATATATCTCAGAATTAGCCTCCGGAACCAACTCCTTCCTAGTGAATTTCTCTCTCGCCCTGGAAGACCCAAATCGTTGCAATCAACGAAATAAGCACCATGGCCAACGAAAATGGAGTCTTTTTTCGGTGGTATCGTTTGTTGGTGAATCCATAAACAATGTCTCTCCGAATTAGCCTTCGGAACAAATTCCTTCCTCGTGAATTTCGCTCTCGCCCTGGAAGACCCAAATCGTTGCAATCAACGAAATGGGCATGATGGCCAAGGAAAATGGGGTATTTTTTCGCTAGTACCGTTTGTTGGTGAACCCACAAACAATATATCCCCGAATTAGCCTTCGGAACCAACTCCTTCCTAGTGAATTTCTCTCTCGGCCTGGAAGACCCAAATCGTTGCAACCAACGAAATGGGCATGATGACCAACGAATATGGGGTCTTTTTTCAGTGGTATTGTTTGTTGGTGAACTAAGAAACAATATATCTCCGAATTAGTTTTCGGAACCAACTCCTTTCTAGTAAATTTCGCTCCCGCTCTGACAGACACAAATCGTGGCAATAAACGAAATGGGCACCATGGCCAACGCAAATGGTGTCTTTTTTCAGTGGTATCGTTTGTTGGTGAACTAAGAAACAATATATCTCCGAATTAGCCTTCGGAACCAACTCCTCTCTAGTAAATTTCGCTCCCGCCCTGACAAACCCAAATCGTTGCAATAAACGAAATAGGCACCATGACCAACGAAAACGGAGTCTTTTTTCGGTGGTATCGTTTGTTGGTGAATCCATAAACAATGTCTCTCCGAATTAGCCTTCGGAACAAATTCCTTCCTCGTGAATTTCTCTCTCGCCCTGGAAGACCCAAATCGTTGCAATCAACGAAATAAGCACCATGGCCAACGAAAACGGAGTCTTTTTTCGGTGGTATCGTTTGTTGGTGAATCCACAAACAATGTATCACCGAATCAGCCTTCGGGACAAATTCCTTCCTCGTGAATTTTGCTCTCGCCCTGGAAGACGCAAATCGTTGCAATCAACGAAATGGGCATGATGGACAACAAAAATGGGGTCTTTCTCGGTGGTATCGTTTGTTGGTGAACCAACAAACAATATATCTCAGAATTAGCCTTCGGAACCAACTCCTTCCTAGTGAATTTCTCTCTCGCCCTGGAAGACCCAAATGGTTGCAATCAACGAAATAAGCACCATGGCCAACGAAAATGGAGTCTTTTTTCGGTGGTATCGTTTGTTGGTGAATCCATAAACAATGTCTCTCCGAATTAGCCTTCGGAAAAAATTCCTTCCTCGTGAATTTCGCTCTCGCCCTGGAAGACCCAAATCGTTGCAATCAACGAAATGGGCATGATGGAAAACGAAAATGGGGTCTTTTTTCGGTGGTATCGTTTGTTGGTGAACCAACAAACAATATATCTCAGAATTAGCCTTCGGAACCAACTCCTTCCTAGTGAATTTCTCTCTCGCCCTGGAAGACCCAAATCGTTGCAACCAACGAAATGGGCATGATGGCCAACGAAAATGGGGTCTTTTTTCAGTGGTATTGTTTGTTGGTGAACTAAGAAACAATATATCTCCGAATTAGTTTTCGGAACCGACTCCTTTCTAGTAAATTTCGCTCCCGCTCTGACAGACACAAATCGTTGGAATAAACGAAATAGGCACCATGGCCAACGCAAATGGAGTCTTTTTTCAGTGGTATCGTTTGTTGGTGAACCAACAAACAATATATCCCCGAATTAGCCTTCGGAACCAACTCCTTCCTAGTGAATTTCTCTCTCGCCCTGGAAGACCCAAATCGTTGCAATCAACGAAATAAGCACTATGGCCAACGAAAATGGCGTCTTTTTTCGGTGGTATCGTTTGTTGGTGAATCCACAAGCAATGTATCACCGAATCAGCCTTCGGGACAAATTCCTTCCTCGTGAATTTCGCTCTCGCCCTGGAAGACCCAAATCGTTGCAATCAACGAAATGGGCATGATGGCCAACGAAAATGGGGTCTTTTTCAGTGGTATTGTTTGTTGGTGAACTAAGAAACAATATATCTCCGAATTAGTTTTCGGAACTAACTCCTTTCTAGTAAATTTCGCTCCCGCTCTGACAGACACAAATCGTTACAATAAACGAAATGGGCACCATGGCCAACGCAAATGGAGTCTTTTTTCGGTGGTAACGTTTGTTGGTGAATCCATAAACAATGTATCACCGAATCAGCCTTCGGGACAAATTCCTTCCTCGTGAATTTCGCTCTCGCCCTGGAAGACCCAAATCGTTGCAATCAACGAAATCGGCATGATGGCCAACGAAAATGGGGTCTTTTTTCGGTGGTATCGTTTGTTGGTGAATCAACAAACAATATATCTCAGAATTAGCCTTCGGAACCAACTCCTTCCTAGTGAATTTCTCTCTCGCCCTGGAAGACCCAAATCGTTGCAATCAACGAAATGGGCACCATGGCCAACGAAAAAGGAGTCTTTTTTCGGTGGTATCGTTTGTTGGTGAACCAACAAACAATATATCGCCGAATTAGCCTTCGGAACCAACTCCTTCCTAGTGAATTTCTCTCTCGCCCTGAAAGACCCAGATCGTTGCAATAAACGAAATGGGCACCATGCCCAACGAAAATGGAGTCTTTTTTCGGTGGTATCGTTTGTTGGTGAATCCGTAAACAATATATCTCCGAATTAGCCTTCGGAACAAATTCCTTCCTCGTGAATTTCGCTCTCGTTCTGGAAGACCCAAATCGTTGCAATCAACGAAATGGGCATGATGGCCGACGAAAATGGGGTCTTTTTTCAGTGGTATTGTTTGTTGGTGAACTAAGAAACAATATATCTCCGAATTAGCCTCCGGAACCAACTCCTTTCTAGTAAATTTCGCTGCCGCTCTGACAGACACAAATCGTTGCATTAAACGAAATGGGCACCATGGCCAACGCAAATGGAGTCTTTTTTCGGTGGTATCGTTTGTTGGTGAACCAACAAACAATATATCCCCGAATTCGCCCTCGGAACCAACTCCTTCCTAGTGAATTTCTCTCTCGTCCTGGAAGACCCAAATCGTTGCAACCAACGAAATGGGCATGATGGCCAACGAAAATGGGGTCTTTTTTCAGTGGTATTGTTTGTTGGTGAACTAAGAAACAATATATCTCCGAATTAGCCTTCGGAACCAACTCCTTTCTAGTAAATTTCGCTCCCGCCCTGACAAACCCAAATCGTTGCAATAAACGAAATAAGCACCATGGCCAACGAAAATGGAGTCTTTTTTCGGTGGTATCGTTTGTTGGTGAATCCACAAAAAACGTATCACCGAATCGGCCTTCGGGACAAATTCCTTCCTCGTGAATTTCGCTCTCGCCCTGGAAGACCCAAATCGTTGCAATAAACGAAATGGGCACCATTGCCAACGCAAATGGAGTCTTTTTTCAGTGGTATCGTTTGTTGGTGAATCCATAAACAATATATCTCCGAATTAGCCTTCGGAAAAAATTCCTTCCTCGTGAATTTCGCTCTCGCCCTGGAAGACCCAAATCGTTGCAATCAACGAAATGGGCATGATGGAAAACGAAAATGGGGTCTTTTTTCGGTGGTATCGTTTGTTGGTGAACCAACAAACAATATATCTCAGAATTAGCCTTCGGAACCAACTCCTTCCTAGTGAATTTCTCTGTCGCCCTGGAAGACCCAAATCGTTGCAATCAACGAAATGGGCACCATGGCCAACGAAAATAGGGTCTTTTTTCGGTGGTATCGTTCGTTGGTGAACCAACAAACAATATATCCCCGAATTAGCCTTCGGAACCAACTCCTTCCTAGTGAATTTCTCTCTCACCTTGGAAGACCCAGATCGTTGCAATAAACGAAATGGGCACCATGGCCAACGAAAATGGAGTCTTTTTTCGGTGGTATCGTTTGTTGGTGAATCCATAAACAATATATCTCCGAATTAGCCTTCGGAACAAATTCCTTCCTCGTGAATTTCGCTCTCGTTTTGGAAGACCCAAATCGTTGCAATCAACGAAATGGGCATGATGGCCGACGAAAATGGGGTCTTTTTTCAGTGGTATTGTTTGTTGGTGAACTAAGAAACAATAATATATCTCCGAGATAGCCTTCGGAACCAGCTCCTTTCTAGTAAATTTCGCTGCCGCTCTGACAGACACAAATCGTTGCAATAAACGAAATGGGCAGTATGGCCAACGCAAATAGAGTCTTTTTTCAGTGGTATCGTTTGTTGGTGAACCAACAAACAATATATCCCCGAATTAGCCCTCGGAACCAACTCCTTCCTAGTGAATTTCTCTCTCGCCCTGGAAGACCCAAATCGTTGCAATCAACGAAATGGGCATGATGGCCAACGAAAATGGGGTCTTTTTTCAGCGGTATTGTTTGTTGGTGAACTAAGAAACAATATATCTCCGAATTAGTTTTCGGAACCAACTCCTTTCTAGTAAATTTCGCTCCCGCTCTGACAGACACAAATCGTTGCAATAAACGAAATGGGCACCATTGCCAACGCAAATGGAGTCTTTTTTCAGTGGTATCGTTTGTTGGTGAACCAACAAACAATATATCTCAGAATTAGCCTTCGGAACCAACTCCTTCCTAGTGAATTTCTCTCTCGCCCTGGAAGACCCAAATCGTTGCAACCAACGAAATGGGCATGATGGCCAACGAAAATGGGGTCTTTTTTCAGTGGTATTGTTTGTTGGTGAACTAAGGAAACAATATATCTCCGAATTAGTTTTCGGAACAGACTCCTTTCTAGTAAATTTCGCTCCCGCTCTGACAGACACAAATCGTTGGAATAAACGAAATGGGCACCATGGCCAACGCAAATGGAGTCTTTTTTCAGTGGTATCGTTTGTTGGTGAACCAACAAACAATATATCCCCGAATTAGCCTTCGGAACCAACTCCTTCCTAGTGAATTTCTCTCTCGCCCTGGAAGACCCAAATCGTTGCAATCAACGAAATAAGCACTATGGCCAACGAAAATGGCGTCTTTTTTCGGTGGTATCGTTTGTTGGTGAATCCACAAGCAATGTATCACCGAATCAGCCTTCGGGACAAATTCCTTCCTCGTGAATTTCGCTCTCGCCCTGGAAGACCCAAATCGTTGCAATCAACGAAATGGGCATGATGGCCAACGAGCATGGGGTCTTTTTTCAGTGGTATTGTTTGTTGGTGAACTAAGAAACAATATATCTCCGAATTAGTTTTCGGAACCAACTCCTTTCTAGTAAATTTCGCTCCCGCTCTGACAGACACAAATCGTTGCAATAAACGAAATGGGCACCATGGCCAACGCGAATGGAGTCTTTTTTTCGGTGGTATCGTTTGTTGGTGAATCCATAAACAATATATCTCCGAATTAGCCTTCGGAAAAAATTCCTTCCTCGTGAATTTCGCTCTCGCCCTGTAAGACCCAAATCGTTGCAATCAACGAAATGGGCATGATGGCCAACGAAAATGGGGTCTTTTTTCGGTGGTATCGTTTTGTGGTGAACCAACAAACAATATATCTCAGAATTAGCCATCGGAACCAACTCCTTCCTAGTGAATTTCTCTCTCGCCCTGGAAGACCCAAATCGTTGCAATAAACGAAATGGGCACCATGGCCAACGAAAAAGGAGTCTTTTTTCGGTGGTATCGTTCGTTGGTGAACCAACAAACAATATATCCCCGAATTAGCCTTCGGAACCAACTCCTTCCTAGTGAATTTCTCTTTCGCCCTGGAAGACCCAGATCGTTGCAATAAACGAAATGGGCACCATGGCCAACGAAAATGGAGTCTTTTTTCGGTGGTATCGTTTGTTGGTGAATCCATAAACAATATATCTCCGAATTAGCCTTCGGAACAAATTCCTTCCTCGCGAATTTCGCTCTCGTTTTGGAAGACCCAAATCGTTGCAATCAACGAAATGGGCATGATGGCCGACGAAAATGGGGTCTTTTTTCAGTGGTATTGTTTGTTGGTGAACTAAGAAACAATATATCTCCGAGATAGCCTTCGGAACAAGCTCCTTTCTAGTAAATTTCGCTGCCGCTCTGACAGACACAAATCGTTGCAATAAACGTAATGGGCATTATGGCCAACGCAAATGGAGTCTTTTTTCAGTGGTATCGTTTGTTGGTGAACCAACAAACAATATATCCCCGAATTAGCCCTCGGAACCAACTCCTTCCTAGTGAATTTCTCTCTCGCCCTGGAAGACCCAAATCGTTGCAACTAACGAAATGGGCACCATGGCCAACGAAAATGGAGTCTTTTTTCGGTGGTATCGTTTGTTGGTGAATCCATAAACAATATATCTCCGAATTAGCCTTCGGAACAAATTCCATCCTCGTGAATTTCGCTCTCGTTTTGGAAGACCCAAATCGTTGCAATCAACGAAATGGGCATGATGGCCGACGAAAATGGGGTCTTTTTTCAGTGGTATTGTTTGTTGGTGAACTAAGAAACAATATATCTCCGAGATAGCCTTCGGAACCAGCTCCTTTCTAGTAAATTTCGCTGCCGCTCTGACAGACACAAATCGTTGCAATAAACGAAATGGGCAGTATGGCCAACGCAAATAGAGTCTTTTTTCAGTGGTATCGTTTGTTGGTGAACCAACAAACAATATATCCCCGAATTAGCCCTCGGAACCAACTCCTTCCTAGTGAATTTCTCTCTCGCCCTGGAAGACCCAAATCGTTGCAATCAACGAAATGGGCATGATGGCCAACGAAAATGGGGTCTTTTTTCAGCGGTATTGTTTGTTGGTGAACTAAGAAACAATATATCTCCGAATTAGTTTTCGGAACCAACTCCTTTCTAGTAAATTTCGCTCCCGCTCTGACAGACACAAATCGTTGCAATAAACGAAATGGGCACCATGGCCAACGCAAATGGAGTCTTTTTTCAGTGGTATCGTTTGTTGGTGAATCCATAAACAATATATCTCCGAATTAGCCTTCGGAACCAACTCCTTCCTAGTGAATTTCTCTCTCGCCCTGGAAGACCCAAATCGTTGCAACCAACGAAATGGGCATGATGGTCAACGAAAATGGGGTCTTTTTTCAGTGGTATTGTTTGTTGGTGAACTAAGAAACAATATATCTCCGAATTAGTTTTCGGAACCAACTCCTTTCTAGTAAATTTCGCTCCCGCTCTGACAGACACAAATCGTTGCAATAAACGAAATGGGCACCATGGCCAACGCGAATGGAGTCTTTTTTCGGTGGTATCGTTTGTTGGTGAATCCATAAACAATATATCTCCGAATTAGCCTTCGGAAAAAATTCCTTCCTCGTGAATTTCGCTCTCGCCCTGTAAGACCCAAATCGTTGCAATCAACGAAATGGGCATGATGGCCAACGAAAATGGGGTCTTTTTTCGGTGGTATCGTTTTGTGGTGAACCAACAAACAATATATCTCAGAATTAGCCATCGGAACCAACTCCTTCCTAGTGAATTTCTCTCTCGCCCTGGAAGACCCAAATCGTTGCAATAAACGAAATGGGCACCATGGCCAACGAAAAAGGAGTCTTTTTTCGGTGGTATCGTTCGTTGGTGAACCAACAAACAATATATCCCCGAATTAGCCTTCGGAACCAACTCCTTCCTAGTGAATTTCTCTTTCGCCCTGGAAGACCCAGATCGTTGCAATAAACGAAATGGGCACCATGGCCAACGAAAATGGAGTCTTTTTTCGGTGGTATCGTTTGTTGGTGAATCCATAAACAATATATCTCCGAATTAGCCTTCGGAACAAATTCCTTCCTCGCGAATTTCGCTCTCGTTTTGGAAGACCCAAATCGTTGCAATCAACGAAATGGGCATGATGGCCGACGAAAATGGGGTCTTTTTTCAGTGGTATTGTTTGTTGGTGAACTAAGAAACAATATATCTCCGAGATAGCCTTCGGAACAAGCTCCTTTCTAGTAAATTTCGCTGCCGCTCTGACAGACACAAATCGTTGCAATAAACGTAATGGGCATTATGGCCAACGCAAATGGAGTCTTTTTTCAGTGGTATCGTTTGTTGGTGAACCAACAAACAATATATCCCCGAATTAGCCCTCGGAACCAACTCCTTCCTAGTGAATTTCTCTCTCGCCCTGGAAGACCCAAATCGTTGCAACTAACGAAATGGGCACCATGGCCAACGAAAATGGAGTCTTTTTTCGGTGGTATCGTTTGTTGGTGAATCCATAAACAATATATCTCCGAATTAGCCTTCGGAACAAATTCCATCCTCGTGAATTTCGCTCTCGTTTTGGAAGACCCAAATCGTTGCAATCAACGAAATGGGCATGATGGCCGACGAAAATGGGGTCTTTTTTCAGTGGTATTGTTTGTTGGTGAACTAAGAAACAATATATCTCCGAGATAGCCTTCGGAACCAGCTCCTTTCTAGTAAATTTCGCTGCCGCTCTGACAGACACAAATCGTTGCAATAAACGAAATGGGCACCATGGCCAACGCAAATGGAGTCTTTTTTCAGTGGTATCGTTTGTTGGTGAATCCATAAACAATATATCTCCGAATTAGCCTTCGGAACCAACTCCTTCCTAGTGAATTTCTCTCTCGCCCTGGAAGACCCAAATCGTTGCAACCAACGAAATGGGCATGATGGTCAACGAAAATGGGGTCTTTTTTCAGTGGTATTGTTTGTTGGTGAACTAAGGAAACAATATATCTCCGAATTAGTTTTCGGAACCGACTCCTTTCTAGTAAATTTCGCTCCCGCTCTGACAGACACAAATCGTTGGAATAAACGAAATGGGCACCATGGCCAACGCAAATGGAGTCTTTTTTCAGTGGTATCGTTTGTTGGTGAACCAACAAACAATATATCCCCGAATTAGCCTTCGGAACCAACTCCTTCCTAGTGAATTTCTCTCTCGCCCTGGAAGACCCAAATCGTTGCAATCAACGAAATAAGCACTATGGCCAACGAAAATGGCGTCTTTTTTCGGTGGTATCGTTTGTTGGTGAATCCACAAGCAATGTATCACCGAATCAGCCTTCGGGACAAATTCCTTCCTCGTGAATTTCGCTCTCGCCCTGGAAGACCCAAATCGTTGCAATCAACGAAATGGGCATGATGGCCAACGAAAATGGGGTCTTTTTTCAGTGGTATTGTTTGTTGGTGAACTAAGAAACAATATATCTCCGAATTAGTTTTCGGAACCAACTCCTTTCTAGTAAATTTCGCTCCCGCTCTGACAGACACAAATCGTTGCAATAAACGAAATGGGCACCATGGCCAACGCGAATGAAGTCTTTTTTCGGTGGTATCGTTTGTTGGTGAATCCATAAACAATATATCTCCGAATTAGCCTTCGGAAAAAATTCCTTCCTCGTGAATTTCGCTCTCGCCCTGTAAGACCCAAATCGTTGCAATCAACGAAATGGGCATGATGGCCAACGAAAATGGGGTCTTTTTTCGGTGGTATCGTTTTGTGGTGAACCAACAAACAATATATCTCAGAATTAGCCATCGGAACCAACTCCTTCCTAGTGAATTTCTCTCTCGCCCTGGAAGACCCAAATCGTTGCAATAAACGAAATGGGCACCATGGCCAACGAAAAAGGAGTCTTTTTTCGGTGGTATCGTTCGTTGGTGAACCAACAAACAATATATCCCCGAATTAGCCTTCGGAACCAACTCCTTCCTAGTGAATTTCTCTTTCGCCCTGGAAGACCCAGATCGTTGCAATAAACGAAATGGGCACCATGGCCAACGAAAATGGAGTCTTTTTTCGGTGGTATCGTTTGTTGGTGAATCCATAAACAATATATCTCCGAATTAGCCTTCGGAACAAATTCCTTCCTCGCGAATTTCGCTCTCGTTTTGGAAGACCCAAATCGTTGCAATCAACGAAATGGGCATGATGGCCGACGAAAATGGGGTCTTTTTTCAGTGGTATTGTTTGTTGGTGAACTAAGAAACAATATATCTCCGAGATAGCCTTCGGAACAAGCTCCTTTCTAGTAAATTTCGCTGCCGCTCTGACAGACACAAATCGTTGCAATAAACGTAATGGGCATTATGGCCAACGCAAATGGAGTCTTTTTTCAGTGGTATCGTTTGTTGGTGAACCAACAAACAATATATCCCCGAATTAGCCCTCGGAACCAACTCCTTCCTAGTGAATTTCTCTCTCGCCCTGGAAGACCCAAATCGTTGCAACTAACGAAATGGGCATGATGGCCAACGAAAATGGGGTCTTTTTTCAGTGGTATTGTTTGTTGGTGACCTAAGAAACAATATATCTCCGAATTAGTTTTCGGAACCGACTCCTTTCTAGTAAATTTCGCTCCCGCTCTGACAGACACAAATCGTTGCAATAAACGAAATGGGCACCATGGCCAATGCAAATGGAGTCTTTTTTCAGTGGTATCGTTTGTTGGTGAACCAACAAACAATATATCCCCGAATTAGCCTTCGGAACCAACTCCTTCCTAGTGAATTTCTCCCTCTCCCCGGAAGACCCAAATCGTTGCAACCAACGAAATGGGCATGATAGCCAACGAAAATGGGGTCTTTTTTCAGTGGTATTGTTTGTTGGTGAACTAAGAAACAATATATCTCCGAATTAGCCTTCGGAACCAACTCCTTTCTAGTAAATTTCGCTCCCGCCCTGACAAACCCAAATCGTTGCAATAAACGAAATGGGCACCATGACCAACGAAAACGGGGTCTTTTTTCGGTGGTATCGTTTGTTGGTGAATCCATAAACAATGTCTCACCGAATCAGCCTTCGGGACAAATTCCTTCCTCGTGAATTTCGCTCTCGCCCTGGAAGACCCAAATCGTTGCAATCAACGAAATGGGCATGATGGCCAACGAAAATGGGGTCTTTTTTCGGTGGTATCGTTTGTTGGTGAATCAACAAACAAAATATCTCAGAATTAGCCTTCGGAACCAACTCCTTCCTAGTGAATTTCTCTCTCGCCCTGGAAGACCCAAATCGTTGCAATAAACGAAATGGGCACCATGGCCAACGCAAATGGAGTCTTTTTTCAGTGGTATCGTTTGTTGGTGAACCAACAAACAATATATCCCCGAATTAGCCCTCGGAACCAACTCCTTCCTAGTGAATTTCTCTCTCGCCCTGGAAGACCCAAATCGTTGCAACCAACGAAATGGGCATGATGGCCAACGAAAATGGGGTCTTTTTTCAGTGGTATTGTTTGTTGGTGAACTAAGAAACAATATATCTCCGAATTTGTTTTCGGAACCAACTCCTTTCTAGTAAATTTCGCTCCCACTCTGACAGACACAAATCGTTGCAATAAACGAAATAGGCACCATGGCCAACGCAAATGGAGACTTTTTTCAGTGGTATCGTTTGTTGGTGAACCAACAAACAATATATCCCCGAATTAGCCTTCGGAACCAACTCCTTCCTAGTGAATTTCTCTCTCGCCCCGGAAGACGCAAATCGTTGCAACCAACGAAATGGGCATGATAGCCAACGAAAATGGGGTCTTTTTTAGTGGTATTGTTTGTTGGTGAACTAAGAAACAATATATCTCCGAATTAGCCTTCGGAACCAACTCCTTCCTAGTGAATTTCTCTCTCGCCCTGGAAGACCCAGATCGTTGCAATAAACGAAATGGGCACCATGGCCAACGAAAATGGAGTCTTTTGTCGGTGGTATCGTTTGTTGGTGAATCCATAAACAATATATCTCCGAATTAGCCTTCGGAACAAATTCCTTCCTCGTGAATTTCGCTCTCATTTTGGAAGACCCAAATCGTTGCAATCAACGAAATGGGCATGATGGCCGACGAAAATGGGGTCTTTTTTCAGTGGTATTGTTTGTTGGTGAACTAAGAAACAATATATCTCCGAGATAGCCTTCGGAACCAGCTCCTTTCTAGTAAATTTCGCTGCCGCTCTGACAGACACAAATCGTTGCAATAAACGAAATGGGCATTATGGCCAACGCAAATGGAGTCTTTTCAGTGGTATCGTTTGTTGGTGAACCAACAAACAATATATCCCCGAATTAGCCCTCGGAACCAACTCCTTCCTAGTGAATTTCTCTCTCGCCCTGGAAGACCGAAATCGTTGCAACCAACGAAATGGGCATGATGGCCAACGAAAATGGGGTCTTTTTTCAGTGGTATTGTTTGTTGGTGAACTAAGAAACAATATATCTCCGAGATAGCCTTCGGAACCGACTCCTTTCTAGTAAATTTCGCTCCCGCTCTGACAGACACAAATCGTTGCAATAAACGAAATGGGCACCATGGCCAACGCAAATGGAGTCTTGTTTCAGTGGTATCGTTTGTTGGTGAACCAACAAACAATATATCCCCGAATTAGCCTTCGGAACCAACTCCTTCCTAGTGAATTTCTCTCTCGCCCTGGAAGACCCAAATCGTTGCAATCAACGAAATAAGCACTATGGCCAACGAAAATGGCGTCTTTTTTCGGTGGTATCGTTTGTTGGTGAATCCACAAACAATGTATCACCGAATCAGCCTTCGGGACAAATTCCTTCCTCGTGAATTTCGCTCTCGCCCTGGAAGACCCAAATCGTTGCAATCAACGAAATGGGCATGATGGCCAACGAAAATGGGGTCTTTTTTCAGTGGTATTGTTTGTTGGTGAACTAAGAAACAATATATCTCCGAATTAGTTTTCGGAACCAACTCCTTTCTAGTAAATTTCGCTCCCGATCTGACAGACACAAATCGTTGCAATAAACGAAATGGGCACCATGGCCAACGCAAATGGAGTCTTTTTTCGGTGGTATTGTTTGTTGGTGAATCCATAAACAATATATCTCCGAATTAGCCTTCGGAAAAAATTCCTTCCTCGTGAATTTCGCTCTCGCCCTGTAAGACCCAAATCGTTGCAATCAACGAAATGGGCATGATGGCCAACGAAAATGGGGTCTTTTTCGGTGGTATCGTTTGGTGGTGAACCAACAAACAATATATCTCAGAATTAGCCTTCGGAACCAACTCCTTCCTAGTGAATTTCTCTCTCGCCCTGGAAGACCCAAATCGTTGCAATAAACGAAATGGGCACCATGGCCAACGAAAATGGAGTCTTTTTTTCGGTGGTGTCGTTTGTTGCTGAATCCATAAACAATGTCTCACCGAATTAGCCTTTGGGACAAATTCCTTCCTCGTGTATTTCGCTCTCGCCCTGGAAGACCCAAATCGTTGCAATCAACGAAATGGGCATGATGGCCAACGAAAATGGAGTCTTTTTTCGGTGTTATCGTTTGTTGGTGAATCCATAAACAACATATATCCGAATTAGCCTTCGGGACAAAGTCCTTCCTCGTGAATTTCGCTCTCGTTTTGGAAGACCCAAATCGTTGCAATCAACGAAATGGGCACCATGGCTAACGAAAATGAGGTCTTTTTTCGCTAGTATCGTTTGTTGGTGAACCAACAAACAATATATCCACGAATTAGCCTTCGGAACCAACTCCTTCCTAGTGAATTTCTCTCTCGCCCTGGAAGACCCAAATCGTTGCGACCAACGAAATGGGCATGATGGCCAACGAAAATGGGGTCTTTTTTCAGTGGTATTGTTTGTTGGTGAACTAAGAAACAATATATCTCCGAATTAGTTTTCGGAACCAACTCCTTTCTAGTAAATTTCGCTCCCGCTCTGACAGACACAAATCGTTGCAATAAACGAAATGGGCACCATGGCCAACGCAAATGGTGTCTTTTTTCAGTGGTATCGTGTGTTGGTGAACTAAGAAACAATATATCTCCGAATTAGCCTTCGGAACCAACTCCTTTCTAGTAAATTTCGCTCCCGCCCTGACAAACCCAAATCGTTGCAATAAACGAAATAGGCACCATGACCAACGAAAACGGAGTCTTTTTTCGGTGGTATCGTTTGTTGGTGAATCCATAAACAATGTCTCTCCGAATTAGCCTTCGGAACAAATTCCTTCCTCGTGAATTTCTCTCTCGCCCTGGAAGACCCAAATCGTTGCAATCAACGAAATAAGCACCATGGCCAACGAAAATGGAGTCTTTTTTCGGTGGTATCGTTTGTTGGTGAATCCATAAACAATATATCTCCGAATTAGCCTTCGGAACAAATTCCTTCTTCGTGAATTTCGCTCTCGTTTTGGTAGACCCAAATCGTTGCAATCAACGAAATGGGCATGATGGCCGACGAAAATGGGGTCTTTTTTCAGTGGTATTGTTTGTTGGTGAACTAAGAAACAATATATCTCCGAATTAGCCTCCGGAACCAACTCCTTTCTAGTAAATTTCGCTGCCGCTCTGACAGACACAAATCGTTGCAATAAACGAAATGGGCACCATGGCCAACGCAAATGGAGTCTTTTTTCAGTGGTATCGTTTGTTGGTGAACCAACAAACAATATATCCCCGAATTAGCCCTCGGAACCAACTCCTTCCTAGTGAATTTCTCTCTCGCCCTGGAAGACCCAAATCGTTGCAACCAACGAAATGGGCATGATGGCCAACGAAAATGGGGTCTTTTTTCAGTGGTATTGTTTGTTGGTGAACTAAGAAACAATATATCTCCGAATTAGTTTTCGGAACCAACTCCTTTCTAGTAAATTTCGCTCCCGCTCTGACAGACACAAATCGTTGCAATAAACGAAATGGGCACCATGGCCAACGCAAATGGAGTCTTTTTTCAGTGGTATCGTTTGTTGGTGAACCAACAAACAATATATCCCCGAATTAGCCCTCGGAACCAACTCCTTCCTAGTGAATTTCTCTCTCGCCCTTGAAGACCCAAATCGTTGCAATCAACGAAATAAGCACTATGGCCAACGAAAATGGCGTCTTTTTTCGGTGGTATCGTTTGTTGGTGAATCCACAAACAATGTATCACCGAATCAGCCTTCGGGACAAATTCCTTCCTCGTGAATTTCGCTCTCGCCCTGGAAGACCCAAATCGTTGCAATCAACGAAATGGGCATGATGGCCAACGAAAATGGGGTCTTTTTCAGTGGTATTGTTTGTTGGTGAACTAAGAAACAATATATCTCCGAATTAGTTTTCGGAACCAACTCCTTTCTAGTAAATTTCGCTCCCGCTCTGACAGACACAAATCGTTGCAATAAACGAAATGGGCACCATGGCCAACGCAAATGGAGTCTTTCTTCGGTGGTATCGTTTGTTGGTGAATCCATAAACAATATATCTCCGAATTGGCCTTCGGAAAAAATTCCTTCCTCGTGAATTTCGCTCTCGCCCTGTAAGACCCAAATCGTTGCAATCAACGAAATGGGCATGATGGCCAACGAAAATGGGGTCTTTTTTCAGTGGTATTGTTTGTTGGTGAACTAAGAAACAATATATCTCCGAATTAGTTTTCGGAACCAACTCCTTTCTAGTAAATTTCGCTCCCGCCCTGACAAACCCAAATCGTTGCAATAAACGAAATGGGCACCATGACCAACGAAAACGGGGTCTTTTTTCGGTGGTATCGTTTGTTGGTGAATCCATAAACAATGTCCCTCCGAATTAGCCTTCGGAACAAATTCCTTCCTCGTGAATTTCGCTCTCGCCCTGGAAGACGCAAATCGTTGCAATCAACGAAATGGGCATGATGGCCAACGAAAATGGGGTCTTTCTCGGTGGTATCGTTTGTTGGTGAACCAACAAACAATATATCTCAGAATTAGCCTCCGGAACCAACTCCTTCCTAGTGAATTTCTCTCTCGCCCTGGAAGACCCAAATCGTTGCAATCAACGAAATAAGCACCATGGCCAACGAAAATGGAGTCTTTTTTCGGTGGTATCGTTTGTTGGTGAATCCATAAACAATGTCTCTCCGAATTAGCCTTCGGAACAAATTCCTTCCTCGTGAATTTCGCTCTCGCCCTGGAAGACCCAAATCGTTGCAATCAACGAAATGGGCATGATGGCCAAGGAAAATGGGGTCTTTTTTCGCTAGTATCGTTTGTTGGTGAACCCACAAGCAATATATCCCCGAATTAGCCTTCGGAACCAACTCCTTCCTAGTGAATTTCTCTCTCGGCCTGGAAGACCCAAATCGTTGCAACCAACGAAATGGGCATGATGGCCAACGAATATGGGGTCTTTTTTCAGTGGTATTGTTTGTTGGTGAACTAAGAAACAATATATCTCCGAATTAGTTTTCGGAACCAACTCCTTTCTAGTAAATTTCGCTCCCGCTCTGACAGACACAAATCGTGGCAATAAACGAAATGGGCACCATGGCCAACGCAAATGGTGTCTTTTTTCAGTGGTATCGTTTGTTGGTGAACTAAGAAACAATATATCTCCGAATTAGCCTTCGGAACCAACTCCTCTCTAGTAAATTTCGCTCCCGCCCTGACAAACCCAAATCGTTGCAATAAACGAAATAGGCACCATGACCAACGAAAACGGAGTCTTTTTTCGGTGGTATCGTTTGTTGGTGAATCCATAAACAATGTCTCTCCGAATTAGCCTTCGGAACAAATTCCTTCCTCGTGAATTTCTCTCTCGCCCTGGAAGACCCAAATCGTTGCAATTAACGAAATAAGCACCATGGCCAACGAAAACGGAGTCTTTTTTCGGTGGTATCGTTTGTTGGTGAATCCACAAACAATGTATCACCGAATCAGCCTTCGGGACAAATTCCTTCCTCGTGAATTTCGCTCTCGCCCTGGAAGACGCAAATCGTTGCAATCAACGAAATGGGCATGATGGCCAACGAAAATGGGGTCTTTCTCGGTGGTATCGTTTGTTGGTGAACCAACAAACAATATATCTCAGAATTAGCCTTCGGAACCAACTCTTTCCTAGTGAATTTCTCTCTCGCCCTGGAAGACCCAAATCGTTGCAATCAACGAAATAAGCACCATGGCCAACGAAAATGGAGTCTTTTTTCGGTGGTATCGTTTGTTGGTGAATCCATAAACAATGTCTCTCCGAATTAGCCTTCGGAACAAATTCCTTCCTCGTGAATTTCGTTCTCGCCCTGGAAGACCCAAATCGTTGCAATCAACGAAATCAGCATGATAGCCAAGGAAAATGGGGTCTTTTATCGGTGGTATCGTTTGTTGGTGGATCCATAAAATATATCTCCGAATTAGCCTTCGGAAAAAATTCCTTCCTCGTGAATTTCGCTCTCGCCCTGGAAGACCCAAATCGTTGCAATCAACGAAATGGGCACCATGGCCAACGAAAAAGGAGTCTTTTTTCGGTGGTATCGTTTGTTGGTGAACCAACAAACAATATATCCCCGAATTAGCCTTCGGAACCAACTCCTTCCTAGTGAATTTCTCTCTCGCCCTGGAAGACCCAAATCGTTGCAATCAACGAAATGGGCACCATGGCCAACGAAAAAGGAGTCTTTTTTCGGTGGTATCGTTTGTTGGTGAACCAACAAACAATATATCCCCGAATTAGCCTTCGGAACCAACTCCTTCCTAGTGAATTTTTCTCTCGCCCTGGAAGACCCAGATCGTTGCAATAAACGAAATGGGCACCATGCCCAACGAAAATGGAGTCTTTTTTCGGTGGTATCGTTTGTTGGTGAATCCATAAACAATATATCTCCGAATTAGCCTTCGGAACAAATTCCTTCCTCGTGAATTTCACTCTCGTTTTGGAAGACCCAAATCGTTGCAATCAACGAAATGGGCATGATGGCCGACGAAAATGGGGTCTTTTTTCAGTGGTATTGTTTGTTGGTGAACTAAGAAACAATATATCTCCGAATTAGCCTCCGGAACCAACTCCTTTCTAGTAAATTTCGCTGCCGCTCTGACAGACACAAATCGTTGCAATAAACGAAATGGGCACCATGGCCAACGCAAATGGAGTCCTTTTTCAGTGGTATCGTTAGTTGGTGAACCAACAAACAATATATCCCCGAATTAGCCTTCGGAACCAACTCCTTCCTAGTGAATTTCTCTCTCGCCCTGGAAGACCCAAATCGTTGCAATCAACGAAATAAGCACTATGGCCAACGAAAATGGCGTCTTTTTTCGGTGGTATCGTTTGTTGGTGAATCCACAAACAATGTATCACCGAATCAGCCTTCGGAACCAACTCCTTCCTAGTGAATTTCTCTCTCGCCCCGGAAGACCCAAATCGTTGCAACCAACGAAATGGGCATGATAGCCAACGAAAATAGGGTCTTTTTTCAGTGGTATTGTTTGTTGGTGAACTAAGAAACAATATATCTCCAAATTAGCCTTCGGAACCAACTCCTTTCTAGTAAATTTCGCTCCCGGCCTGACAAACCCAAATCGTTGCAATAAACGAAATGGGAACAATGACCAACGAAAACGGGGTCTTTTTTCGGTGGTATCGTTTGTTGGTGAATCCATAAACAATGTCTCTCCGAATTAGCCTTCGGAACAAATTCCTTCCTCGTGAATTTCGCTCTCGCCCTGGAAGACGCAAATCGTTGCAATCAACGAAATGGGCATGATGGCCAACGAAAATGGGGTCTTTCTCGGTGGTATCGTTTGTTGGTGAACCAACAAACAATATATCTCAGAATTAGCCTTCGGAACCAACTCCTTCCTAGTGAATTTCTCTCTCGCCCTGGAAGACCCAAATCGTTGCAATCAACGAAATAAGCACCATGGCCAACGAAAATGGAGTCTTTTTTCGGTGGTATCGTTTGTTGGTGAATCCACAAAAAATGTATCACCGAATCAGCCTTCGGGACAAATTCCTTCCTCGTGAATTTCGCTCTCGCCCTGGAAGACCCAAATCGTTGCAATCAACGAAATGGGCATGATGGCCAACGAAAATGGGTTCTTTTTTTAGTGGTATTGTTTGTTGGTGAACTAAGAAACAATATATCTCCGAATTAGTTTTCGGAACCAACTCCTTTCTAGTAAATTTCGCTCCCGCTCTGACAGACACAAATCGTTGCAATAAACGAAATGGGCACCATGGCCAACGCAAATGGAGTCTTTTTTCAGTGGTATCGTTTGTTGGTGAATCCATAAACAATATATCTCCGAATTAGCCTTCGGAAAAAATTCCTTCCTCGTGAATTTCGCTCTCGCCCTGGAAGACCCAAATCGTTGCAATCAACGAAATGGGCATGATGGCCAACGAAAATGGGGTCTTTTTTCGGTGGTATCGTTTGTTGGTGAACCAACAAACAATATATCTCAGAATTAGCCTTCGGAACCAACTCCTTCCTAGTGAATTTCTCTCTCGCCCTGGAAGACCCAAATCGTTGCAATCAACGAAATGGGCACCATGGCCAACGAAAATAGGGCCTTTTTCGGTGGTATCGTTCGTTGGTGAACCAACAAACAATATATCCCCGAATTAGCCTTCGGAACCAACTCCTTCGTAGTGAATTTCTCTCTCGGCCTGGAAGACCCAGATCGTTGCAATAAACGAAATGGGCACCATGCCCAACGAAAATGGAGTCTTTTTTCGGTGGTATCGTTTGTTGGTGAATCCATAAACAATATATCTCCGAATTAGCCTTCGGAACAAATTCCTTCCTCGTGAATTTCGCTCTCGTTTTGGAAAACCCAAATCGATGCAATCAACGAAATGGGCATGATGGCCGACGAAAATGGGGTCTTTTTTCAGTGGTATTGTTTGTTGGTGAACTAAGAAACAATATATCTCCGAATTAGCCTCCGGAACCAACTCCTTTCTAGTAAATTTCGCTGCCGCTCTGACAGACACAAATCGTTGCAATATACGAAATGGGCACCATGGCCAACGCAAATGGAGTCTTTTTTCAGTGGTATCGTTTGTTGGTGAACCAACAAACAATATATCCCCGAATTGGCCCTCGGAACCAACTCCTTCCTAGTGAATTTCTCTCTCGTCCTGGAAGACCCAAATCGTTGCAACCAACGAAATGGGCATGATGGCCAACGAAAATGGGGTCTTTTTTCAGTGGTATTGTTTGTTGGTGAACTAAGAAACAATATATCTCCGAATTAGTTTTCGGAACCAACTCCTTTCCAGTAAATTTCGCTCCCGCTCTGACAGACACAAATCGTTGCAATAAACGAAATGGGCACCATGGCCAACGCAAATGGAGTCTTTTTTCAGTGGTATCGTTTGTTGGTGAACCAACAAACAATATATCCCCGAATTAACCCTCGGAACCAACTCCTTCCTAGTCAATTTCTCTCTCGCCCTGGAAGACCCAAATCGTTGCAACCAACGAAATTGGCATGATGGCCAACGAAAATGGGGTCTTTTTTCAGTGGTATTGTTTGTTGGTGAACTAAGAAACAATATATCTCCGAATTAGTTTTCGGAACCAACTCCTTTCTAGTAAATTTCGCTCCCGCTCTGACAGACACAAATCGTTGCAATAAACGAAATGGGCACCATGGCCAACGCAAATGGAGTAAAGACTCCATTTACCACTGAAAAAAGTTTCAGTGGTATAGTTTGTTGGTGAACCAACAAACAATATATCCCCGAATTAGCCTTCGGAACCAACTCCTTCCTAATGAATTTCTCTCTCGCCCCGGAAGACCCAAATCGTTGCAACCAACGAAATGGGCATGATAGCCAACGAAAATGGGGTCTTTTTTCAGTGGTATTGTTTGTAGGTGAACTAAGAAACAATATTTCTCCGAATTAGCCTTCGGAACCAACTCCTTTCTAGTAAATTTCGCTCCCGCCCTGACAAACCCAAATCGTTGCAATAAACGAAATGGGCACCATGACCAACGAAAACGGGGTCTTTTTTCGGTGGTACCGTTTGTTGGTGAATCCATAAACAATGTCTCTCCGAATTAGCCTTCGGAACAAATTCTTTCCTCGTGAATTTCGCTCTCGCCCTGGAAGACGCAAATCGTTGCAATCAACGAAATGGGCATGATGGCCAACGAAAATGGGGTCTTTCTCGGTGGTATCGTTTGTTGGTGAACCAACAAACAATATATCTCAAAATTAGCCTTCGGAACCAACTCCTTCCTAGTGAATTTCTCTCTCGCCCTGGAAGAACCAAATCGTTGCAACCAACGAAATGGGCATGATGGCCAACGAAAATGGGGTCTTTTTTCAGTGGTATTGTTTGTTGATGAACTAAGAAACAATATATCTCCAAATTAGTTTTCGGAACCGACTCCTTTCTAGTAAATTTCGCTCCCGCTCTGACAGACACAAATCGTTGCAATAAACGAAATGGGCACCATGGCCAACGCAAATGGAGTCTTTTTTCAGTGGTATCGTTTGTTGGTGAACCAACAAACAATATATCCCCGAATTAGCCTTCGGAACCAACTCCTTCCTAGTGAATTTTTCTCTCGCCCTGGAAGACCCAGATCGTTGCAATAAACGAAATGGGCACCATGCCCAACGAAAATGGAGTCTTTTTTCGGTGGTATCGTTTGTTGGTGAATCCATAAACAATATATCTCCGAATTAGCCTTCGGAACAAATTCCTTCCTCGTGAATTTCACTCTCGTTTTGGAAGACCCAAATCGTTGCAATCAACGAAATGGGCATGATGGCCGACGAAAATGGGGTCTTTTTTCAGTGGTATTGTTTGTTGGTGAACTAAGAAACAATATATCTCCGAATTAGCCTCCGGAACCAACTCCTTTCTAGTAAATTTCGCTGCCGCTCTGACAGACACAAATCGTTGCAATAAACGAAATGGGCACCATGGCCAACGCAAATGGAGTCCTTTTTCAGTGGTATCGTTAGTTGGTGAACCAACAAACAATATATCCCCGAATTAGCCTTCGGAACCAACTCCTTCCTAGTGAATTTCTCTCTCGCCCTGGAAGACCCAAATCGTTGCAATCAACGAAATAAGCACTATGGCCAACGAAAATGGCGTCTTTTTTCGGTGGTATCGTTTGTTGGTGAATCCACAAACAATGTATCACCGAATCAGCCTTCGGAACCAACTCCTTCCTAGTGAATTTCTCTCTCGCCCCGGAAGACCCAAATCGTTGCAACCAACGAAATGGGCATGATAGCCAACGAAAATAGGGTCTTTTTTCAGTGGTATTGTTTGTTGGTGAACTAAGAAACAATATATCTCCAAATTAGCCTTCGGAACCAACTCCTTTCTAGTAAATTTCGCTCCCGGCCTGACAAACCCAAATCGTTGCAATAAACGAAATGGGAACAATGACCAACGAAAACGGGGTCTTTTTTCGGTGGTATCGTTTGTTGGTGAATCCATAAACAATGTCTCTCCGAATTAGCCTTCGGAACAAATTCCTTCCTCGTGAATTTCGCTCTCGCCCTGGAAGACGCAAATCGTTGCAATCAACGAAATGGGCATGATGGCCAACGAAAATGGGGTCTTTCTCGGTGGTATCGTTTGTTGGTGAACCAACAAACAATATATCTCAGAATTAGCCTTCGGAACCAACTCCTTCCTAGTGAATTTCTCTCTCGCCCTGGAAGACCCAAATCGTTGCAATCAACGAAATAAGCACCATGGCCAACGAAAATGGAGTCTTTTTTCGGTGGTATCGTTTGTTGGTGAATCCACAAAAAATGTATCACCGAATCAGCCTTCGGGACAAATTCCTTCCTCGTGAATTTCGCTCTCGCCCTGGAAGACCCAAATCGTTGCAATCAACGAAATGGGCATGATGGCCAACGAAAATGGGTTCTTTTTTTAGTGGTATTGTTTGTTGGTGAACTAAGAAACAATATATCTCCGAATTAGTTTTCGGAACCAACTCCTTTCTAGTAAATTTCGCTCCCGCTCTGACAGACACAAATCGTTGCAATAAACGAAATGGGCACCATGGCCAACGCAAATGGAGTCTTTTTTCAGTGGTATCGTTTGTTGGTGAATCCATAAACAATATATCTCCGAATTAGCCTTCGGAAAAAATTCCTTCCTCGTGAATTTCGCTCTCGCCCTGGAAGACCCAAATCGTTGCAATCAACGAAATGGGCATGATGGCCAACGAAAATGGGGTCTTTTTTCGGTGGTATCGTTTGTTGGTGAACCAACAAACAATATATCTCAGAATTAGCCTTCGGAACCAACTCCTTCCTAGTGAATTTCTCTCTCGCCCTGGAAGACCCAAATCGTTGCAATCAACGAAATGGGCACCATGGCCAACGACAATAGGGCCTTTTTCGGTGGTATCGTTCGTTGGTGAACCAACAAACAATATATCCCCGAATTAGCCTTCGGAACCAACTCCTTCCTAGTGAATTTCTCTCTCGGCCTGGAAGACCCAGATCGTTGCAATAAACGAAATGGGCACCATGCCCAACGAAAATGGAGTCTTTTTTCGGTGGTATCGTTTGTTGGTGAATCCATAAACAATATATCTCCGAATTAGCCTTCGGAACAAATTCCTTCCTCGTGAATTTCGCTCTCGTTTTGGAAAACCCAAATCGATGCAATCAACGAAATGGGCATGATGGCCGACGAAAATGGGGTCTTTTTCAGTGGTATTGTTTGTTGGTGAACTAAGAAACAATATATCTCCGAATTAGCCTCCGGAACCAACTCCTTTCTAGTAAATTTCGCTGCCGCTCTGACAGACACAAATCGTTGCAATATACGAAATGGGCACCATGGCCAACGCAAATGGAGTCTTTTTTCAGTGGTATCGTTTGTTGGTGAACCAACAAACAATATATCCCCGAATTGGCCCTCGGAACCAACTCCTTCCTAGTGAATTTCTCTCTCGTCCTGGAAGACCCAAATCGTTGCAACCAACGAAATGGGCATGATGGCCAACGAAAATGGGGTCTTTTTTCAGTGGTATTGTTTGTTGGTGAACTAAGAAACAATATATCTCCGAATTAGTTTTCGGAACCAACTCCTTTCCAGTAAATTTCGCTCCCGCTCTGACAGACACAAATCGTTGCAATAAACGAAATGGGCACCATGGCCAACGCAAATGGAGTCTTTTTTCAGTGGTATCGTTTGTTGGTGAACCAACAAACAATATATCCCCGAATTAACCCTCGGAACCAACTCCTTCCTAGTCAATTTCTCTCTCGCCCTGGAAGACCCAAATCGTTGCAACCAACGAAATTGGCATGATGGCCAACGAAAATGGGGTCTTTTTTCAGTGGTATTGTTTGTTGGTGAACTAAGAAACAATATATCTCCGAATTAGTTTTCGGAACCAACTCCTTTCTAGTAAATTTCGCTCCCGCTCTGACAGACACAAATCGTTGCAATAAACGAAATGGGCACCATGGCCAACGCAAATGGAGTAAAGACTCCATTTACCACTGAAAAAAGTTTCAGTGGTATAGTTTGTTGGTGAACCAACAAACAATATATCCCCGAATTAGCCTTCGGAACCAACTCCTTCCTAATGAATTTCTCTCTCGCCCCGGAAGACCCAAATCGTTGCAACCAACGAAATGGGCATGATAGCCAACGAAAATGGGGTCTTTTTTCAGTGGTATTGTTTGTAGGTGAACTAAGAAACAATATTTCTCCGAATTAGCCTTCGGAACCAACTCCTTTCTAGTAAATTTCGCTCCCGCCCTGACAAACCCAAATCGTTGCAATAAACGAAATGGGCACCATGACCAACGAAAACGGGGTCTTTTTTCGGTGGTACCGTTTGTTGGTGAATCCATAAACAATGTCTCTCCGAATTAGCCTTCGGAACAAATTCTTTCCTCGTGAATTTCGCTCTCGCCCTGGAAGACGCAAATCGTTGCAATCAACGAAATGGGCATGATGGCCAACGAAAATGGGGTCTTTCTCGGTGGTATCGTTTGTTGGTGAACTAAGAAACAATATATCTCCGAATTAGCCTCCGGAACCAACTCCTTTCTAGTAAATTTCGCTGCCGCTCTGACAGACACAAATCGTTGCAATATACGAAATGGGCACCATGGCCAACGCAAATGGAGTCTTTTTTCAGTGGTATCGTTTGTTGGTGAACCAACAAACAATATATCCCCGAATTGGCCCTCGGAACCAACTCCTTCCTAGTGAATTTCTCTCTCGTCCTGGAAGACCCAAATCGTTGCAACCAACGAAATGGGCATGATGGCCAACGAAAATGGGGTCTTTTTTCAGTGGTATTGTTTGTTGGTGAACTAAGAAACAATATATCTCCGAATTAGTTTTCGGAACCAACTCCTTTCCAGTAAATTTCGCTCCCGCTCTGACAGACACAAATCGTTGCAATAAACGAAATGGGCACCATGGCCAACGCAAATGGAGTCTTTTTTCAGTGGTATCGTTTGTTGGTGAACCAACAAACAATATATCCCCGAATTAACCCTCGGAACCAACTCCTTCCTAGTCAATTTCTCTCTCGCCCTGGAAGACCCAAATCGTTGCAACCAACGAAATTGGCATGATGGCCAACGAAAATGGGGTCTTTTTTCAGTGGTATTGTTTGTTGGTGAACTAAGAAACAATATATCTCCGAATTAGTTTTCGGAACCAACTCCTTTCTAGTAAATTTCGCTCCCGCTCTGACAGACACAAATCGTTGCAATAAACGAAATGGGCACCATGGCCAACGCAAATGGAGTAAAGACTCCATTTACCACTGAAAAAAGTTTCAGTGGTATAGTTTGTTGGTGAACCAACAAACAATATATCCCCGAATTAGCCTTCGGAACCAACTCCTTCCTAATGAATTTCTCTCTCGCCCCGGAAGACCCAAATCGTTGCAACCAACGAAATGGGCATGATAGCCAACGAAAATGGGGTCTTTTTTCAGTGGTATTGTTTGTAGGTGAACTAAGAAACAATATTTCTCCGAATTAGCCTTCGGAACCAACTCCTTTCTAGTAAATTTCGCTCCCGCCCTGACAAACCCAAATCGTTGCAATAAACGAAATGGGCACCATGACCAACGAAAACGGGGTCTTTTTTCGGTGGTACCGTTTGTTGGTGAATCCATAAACAATGTCTCTCCGAATTAGCCTTCGGAACAAATTCTTTCCTCGTGAATTTCGCTCTCGCCCTGGAAGACGCAAATCGTTGCAATCAACGAAATGGGCATGATGGCCAACGAAAATGGGGTCTTTCTCGGTGGTATCGTTTGTTGGTGAACCAACAAACAATATATCTCAAAATTAGCCTTCGGAACCAACTCCTTCCTAGTGAATTTCTCTCTCGCCCTGGAAGAACCAAATCGTTGCAACCAACGAAATGGGCATGATGGCCAACGAAAATGGGGTCTTTTTTCAGTGGTATTGTTTGTTGATGAACTAAGAAACAATATATCTCCAAATTAGTTTTCGGAACCGACTCCTTTCTAGTAAATTTCGCTCCCGCTCTGACAGACACAAATCGTTGCAATAAACGAAATGGGCACCATGGCCAACGCAAATGGAGTCTTTTTTCAGTGGTATCGTTTGTTGGTGAACCAACAAACAATATATCCCCGAATTAGCCTTCGGAACCAACTCCTTCCTAGTGAATTTCTCTCTCGCCCTGGAAGACCCAAATCGTTGCAATCAACGAAATAAGCACTATGGCCAACGAAAATGGCGTCTTTTTTCGGTGGTATCGTTTGTTGGTGAATCCACAAACAATGTATCACCGAATCAGCCTTCGGGACAAATTCCTTCCTCGTGAATTTCGCTCTCGCCCTGGAAGACCCAAATCGTTGCAATCAACGAAATGGGCATGATGGCCAACGAAAATGGGGTCTTTTTTCAGTGGTATTGTTTGTTGGTAAACTAACAAACAATATATCTCCGAATTAGTTTTCGGAACCAACTCCTTTCTAGTAAATTTCTCTCCCGCTCTGACAGACACAAATCGTTGCAATAAACGAAATGGGCACCATGGCCAACGCAAATGGAGTCTTTTTTCGGTAGTATCGTTTGTTGGTGAATCCATAAACAATATATCTCCGAATTAGCCTTCGGAAAAAATTCCTTCCTCGTGAATTTTGCTCTCGCCCTGTAAGACCCAAATCGTTGCAATCAACGAAATGGGCATGATGGCCAACGAAAATGGGGTCTTTTTTCGGTGGTATCGTTTGGTGGTGAACCAACAAACAATATATCTCAGAATTAGCCTTCGGAACCAACTCCTTCCTAGTGAATTTCTCTCTCGCCCCGGAAGACCTAAATCGTTGCAATAAACGAAATGGGCACCATGGCCAACGAAAAAGGAGTCTTTTTCGGTGGTATCGTTTGTTGGTGAACCAACAAACAATATATCTCCGAATTAGTTTTCGGAACCAACTCCTTTCTAGTGAATTTCTCTCTCGCCCTGGAAGACCCAGATCGTTGCAATAAACGAAATGGGCACCATGCCCAACGGAAATGGAGTCTTTTTTCGGTGGTATCGTTTGTTGGTGAATCCATAAACAATATATCTCCGAATTAGCCTTCGGAACAAATTCCTTCCTCGTGAATTTCGCTCTCGTTTTGGAAGACCCAAATCGTTGCAATCAACGAAATGGGCATGATGGAAAACGAAAATGGGGTCTTTTTTCAGTGGTATTGTTTGTTGGTGAACTAAGAAACAATATATCTCTGAATTAGCCTCCGGAACCAACTCCGTTCTAGGAAATTTCGCTGCCGCTCTGACAGACACAAATCGTTGCAATAAACGAAATGGGCACCATGGCCAACGCAAATGGAGTCTTTTTTCAGTGGTATCGTTTGTTGGTGAACCAACAAACAATATATCCCCGAATTAGCCCTCGGAACCAACTCCTTCCTAGTGAATTTCTCTCTCGCCCTGGAAGACCCAAATCGTTGCAACCAACGAAATGGGCATGATGGCCAATGAAAATGGGGTCTTTTTTCAGTGGTATTGTTTGTTGGTGAACTAAGAAACAATATATCTCCGAATTAGTTTTCGGAACCAACTCCTTTCTAGTAAATTTCGCTCCCGCTCTGACAGACACAAATCGTTGCAATAAACGAAATGGGCACCATGGCCAACGCAAATGGAGTCTTTTTTCAGTGGTATCGTTTGTTGGTGAACCAACAAACAATATATTCCCGAATTAGCCTTCGGAACCAACTCCTTCCTAGTGAATTTCTCTCTCGCCCCGGAAGACCCAAATCGTTGCAACCAACGAAATGGGCATGATAGCTAACGAAAATGGGGTCTTTTTTCAGTGGTATTGTTTGTTGGTGAACTAAGAAACAATATATCTCCGAATTAGCCTTCGGAACCAACTCCTTTCTAGTAAATTTCGCTCTCGCCGTGACGAACCCAAATCGTTGCAATAAACGAAATGGGCACCATGACCAACGAAAACGGGGTCTTTTTTCGGTAGTATCGTTTGTTGGTGAATCCATAAACAATGTCTCTCCGAGTTAGCCTTCGGAACAAATTCCTTCCTCGTGAATTTCGCTCTCGCCCTGGAAGACGCAAATCGTTGCAATCAACGAAATGGGCATGATCGCCAACGAAAATAGGGTCTTTCTCGGTGGTATCGTTTGTTGGTGAACCAACAAACAATATATCTCAGAATTAGCGTTCGGAACCAACTCCTTCCTAGTGAATTTCTCTTTCGCCCTGGAAGACCCAAATCGTTGCAATCAACGAAATAAGCACCATGGCCAACGAAAATGGAGTCTTTTTTCGGTGGTATCGTTTGTTGGTGAATCCACAAAAAATGTATCACCGAATCGGCCTTCGGGACAAATTCCTTCCTCGTGAATTTCGCTCTCGCCCTGGAAGACCCAAATCGTTGCAATCAACGAAATGGGCATGATGGCCAACGAAAATGGGGTCTTTTTTCAGTGGTATTGTTTGTTGGTGAACTAAGAAACAATATATCTCCGAATTAGTTTTCGGAACCAACTCCTTTCTAGTAAATTTCGCTCCCGCTCTGACAGACACAAATCGTTGCAATAAACGAAATGGGCACCATTGCCAACGCAAATGGAGTCTTTTTTCAGTGGTATCGTTTGTTGGTGAATCCATAAACAATATATCTCCGAATTAGCCTTCGGAAAAAATTCTTTCCTCGTGAATTTCTCTCTCGCCCTGGAAGACCCAAATCGTTGCAATCAACGAAATGGGCATGATGGAAAACGAAAATGGGGTCTTTTTTCGGTGGTATCGTTTGTTGGTGAACCAACAAACAATATATCTCAGAATTAGCCTTCGGAACCAACTCCTTCCTAGTGAATTTCTCTGTCGCCCTGGAAGACCCAAATCGTTGCAATCAACGAAATGGGCACCATGGCCAACGAAAATAGGGTCTTTTTTCGGTGGTATCGTTCGTTGGTGAACCAACAAACAATATATCCCCGAATTAGCCTTCGGAACCAACTCCTTCCTAGTGAATTTCTCTCTCACCTTGGAAGACCCAGATCGTTGCAATAAACGAAATGGGCACCATGGCCAACGAAAATGGAGTCTTTTTTCGGTGGTATCGTTTGTTGGTGAATCCATAAACAATATATCTCCGAATTAGCCTTCGGAACAAATTCCTTCCTCGTGAATTTCGCTCTCGTTTTGGAAGACCCAAATCGTTGCAATCAACGAAATGGGCATGATGGCCGACGAAAATGGGGTCTTTTTTCAGTGGTATTGTTTGTTGGTGAACTAAGAAACAATATATCTCCGAGATAGCCTTCGGAACCAGCTCCTTTCTAGTAAATTTCGCTGCCGCTCTGACAGACACAAATCGTTGCAATAAACGAAATGGGCAGTATGGCCAACGCAAATAGAGTCTTTTTTCAGTGGTATCGTTTGTTGGTGAACCAACAAACAATATATCCCCGAATTAGCCCTCGGAACCAACTCCTTCCTAGTGAATTTCTCTCTCGCCCTGGAAGACCCAAATCGTTGCAACCAACGAAATGGGCATGATGGCCAACGAAAATGGGGTCTTTTTTCAGTGGTATTGTTTGTTGGTGAACTAAGAAACAATATATCTCCGAATTAGTTTTCGGAACCGACTCCTTTCTAGTAAATTTCGCTCCCGCTCTGACAGACACAAATCGTTGGAATAAACGAAATGGGCACCATGGCCAACGCAAATGGAGTCTTTTTTCAGTGGTATCGTTTGTTGGTGAACCAACAAACAATATATCCCCGAATTAGCCTTCGGAACCAACTCCTTCCTAGTGAATTTCTCTCTCGCCCTGGAAGACCCAAATCGTTGCAATCAACGAAATAAGCACTATGGCCAACGAAAATGGCGTCTTTTTTCGGTGGTATCGTTTGTTGGTGAATCCACAAGCAATGTATCACCGAATCAGCCTTCGGGACAAATTCCTTCCTCGTGAATTTCGCTCTCGCCCTGGAAGACCCAAATCGTTGCAATCAACGAAATGGGCATGATGGCCAACGAAAATGGGGTCTTTTTTCAGTTGTATTGTTTGTTGGTGAACTAAGAAACAATATATCTCCGAATTAGTTTTCGGAACCAACTCCTTTCTAGTAAATTTCGCTCCCGCTCTGACAGACACAAATCGTTGCAATAAACGAAATGGGCACCATTGCCAACGCAAATGGAGTCTTTTTTCAGTGGTATCGTTTGTTGGTGAATCCATAAACAATATATCTCAGAATTAGCCTTCGGAACCAACTCCTTCCTAGTGAATTTCTCTCTCGCCCTGGAAGACCCAAATCGTTGCAACCAACGAAATGGGCATGATGGCCAACGAAAATGGGGTCTTTTTTCAGTGGTATTGTTTGTTGGTGAACTAAGGAAACAATATATCTCCGAATTAGTTTTCGGAACCGACTCCTTTCTAGTAAATTTCGCTCCCGCTCTGACAGACACAAATCGTTGGAATAAACGAAATGGGCACCATGGCCAACGCAAATGGAGTCTTTTTTCAGTGGTATCGTTTGTTGGTGAACCAACAAACAATATATCCCCGAATTAGCCTTCGGAACCAACTCCTTCCTAGTGAATTTCTCTCTCGCCCTGGAAGACCCAAATCGTTGCAATCAACGAAATAAGCACTATGGCCAACGAAAATGGCGTCTTTTTTCGGTGGTATCGTTTGTTGGTGAATCCACAAGCAATGTATCACCGAATCAGCCTTCGGGACAAATTCCTTCCTCGTGAATTTCGCTCTCGCCCTGGAAGACCCAAATCGTTGCAATCAACGAAATGGGCATGATGGCCAACGAAAATGGGGTCTTTTTTCAGTGGTATTGTTTGTTGGTGAACTAAGAAACAATATATCTCCGAATTAGTTTTCGGAACCAACTCCTTTCTAGTAAATTTCGCTCCCGCTCTGACAGACACAAATCGTTGCAATAAACGAAATGGGCACCATGGCCAACGCGAATGGAGTCTTTTTTCGGTGGTATCGTTTGTTGGTGAATCCATAAACAATATATCTCCGAATTAGCCTTCGGAAAAAATTCCTTCCTCGTGAATTTCGCTCTCGCCCTGTAAGACCCAAATCGTTGCAATCAACGAAATGGGCATGATGGCCAACGAAAATGGGGTCTTTTTTCGGTGGTATCGTTTTGTGGTGAACCAACAAACAATATATCTCAGAATTAGCCATCGGAACCAACTCCTTCCTAGTGAATTTCTCTCTCGCCCTGGAAGACCCAAATCGTTGCAATAAACGAAATGGGCACCATGGCCAACGAAAAAGGAGTCTTTTTTCGGTGGTATCGTTCGTTGGTGAACCAACAAACAATATATCCCCGAATTAGCCTTCGGAACCAACTCCTTCCTAGTGAATTTCTCTTTCGCCCTGGAAGACCCAGATCGTTGCAATAAACGAAATGGGCACCATGGCCAACGAAAATGGAGTCTTTTTTCGGTGGTATCGTTTGTTGGTGAATCCATAAACAATATATCTCCGAATTAGCCTTCGGAACAAATTCCTTCCTCGCGAATTTCGCTCTCGTTTTGGAAGACCCAAATCGTTGCAATCAACGAAATGGGCATGATGGCCGACGAAAATGGGGTCTTTTTCAGTGGTATTGTTTGTTGGCGAACTAAGAAACAATATATCTCCGAGATAGCCTTCGGAACAAGCTCCTTTCTAGTAAATTTCGCTGCCGCTCTGACAGACACAAATCGTTGCAATAAACGAAATGGGCATTATGGCCAACGCAAATGGAGTCTTTTTTCAGTGGTATCGTTTGTTGGTGAACCAACAAACAATATATCCCCGAATTAGCCCTCGGAACCAACTCCTTCCTAGTGAATTTCTCTCTCGCCCTGGAAGACCCAAATCGTTGCAACTAACGAAATGGGCATGATGGCCAACGAAAATGGGGTCTTTTTTCAGTGGTATTGTTTGTTGGTGACCTAAGAAACAATATATCTCCGAATTAGTTTTCGGAACCGACTCCTTTCTAGTAAATTTCGCTCCCGCTCTGACAGACACAAATCGTTGCAATAAACGAAATGGGCACCATGGCCAATGCAAATGGAGTCTTTTTTCAGTGGTATCGTTTGTTGGTGAACCAACAAACAATATATCCCCGAATTAGCCTTCGGAACCAACTCCTTCCTAGTGAATTTCTCTCTCGCCCCGGAAGACCCAAATCGTTGCAACCAACGAAATGGGCATGATAGCCAACGAAAATAGGGTCTTTTTTCAGTGGTATTGTTTGTTGGTGAACTAAGAAACAATATATCTCCGAATTAGCCTTCGGAACCAACTCCTTTCTAGTAAATTTCGCTCCCGCCCTGACAAACCCAAATCGTTGCAATAAACGAAATGGGCACCATAACCAACGAAAACGGGGTCTTTTTTCGGTGGTATCGTTTGTTGGTGAATCCATAAACAATGTCTCTCCGAATTAGCCTTCGGAACAAATTCCTTCCTCGTGAATTTCGCTCTCGCCCTGGAAGACGCAAATCGTTGCAATCAACGAAATGGGCACCATGGCCAACGCAAATGGAGTCTTTTTTCAGTGGTATCGTTTGTTGGTGAACCAACAAATAATATATCCCCGAATTAGCCCTCGGAACCAACTCCTTCCTAGTGAATTTCTCTTTCACCCTGGAAGACCCAAATCGTTGCAATCAACGAAATAAGCACCATGGCCAACGAAAATGGAGTCTTTTTTCGGTGGTATCGTTTATTGGTGAATCCACAAAAAATGTATCACCGAATCAGCCTTCGGGACAAATTCCTTCCTCGTGAATTTCACTCTCGCCCTGGAAGACCCAAATCGTTGCAATCAACGAAATGGGCATGATGACCAACGAAAATGGGGTCTTTTTTCAGTGGTATTGTTTGTTGGTGAACTAAGAAACAATATATCTCCGAACTAGTTTTCGGAACCAACTCCTTTCTAGTAAATTTCGCTCCCGCTCTGACAGACACAAATCGTTGCAATAAACGAAATGGGCACCATGGCTAACGCAAATGGAGTCTTTTTTCAGTGGTATCGTTTGTTGGTGAATCCATAAACAATATATCTCCGAATTAGCCTTCGGAACAAATTCCTTCCTCGTGAATTTCGCTCTCGTTTTGGAAGACCCAAATCGTTGCAATCAACGAAATGGGCATGATGGAAAACGAAAAAGGCGTCTTTTTTCGGTGGTATCGTTTGTTGGTGAACCAACAAACAATATATCTCAGAATTAGCCTTCGGAACCAACTCCTTCCTAGTGAATTTCGCTCTCGCCCTGGAAGACCCAAATCGTTGCAATCAACGAAATGGGCACCATGGCCAACGAAAAAGGCGTCTTTTTTCGGTGGTATCGTTTGTTGGTGATTCCATAAACGATGTATCACCGAATCAGCCTTCGGGACAAATTCCTTCCTCGTGAATTTCGCTCTCGCCCTGGAAGACCCAAATCGTTGCAATCAACGAAATGGGCATGATGGCCAAGGAAAATGGGGTCTTTTTTCGCTAGTATCGTTTGTTGGTGAACCCACAAACAATATATCCCCGAATTAGCCTTCGGAACCAACTCCTTCCTAGTGAATTTCTCTCTCGCCCTGGAAGACCCAAATCGTTGCAACCAACGAAATGGGCATGATGGCCAACGAAAATGGGGTCTTTTTTCAGTGGTATTGTTTGTTGGTGAACTAAGAAACAATATATCTCCGAATTAGTTTTCGGAACCAACTCCTTTCTAGTAAATTTCGCTCCCGCTCTGACAGACACAAATCGTTGCAATAAACGAAATGGGCACCATGGCCAACGCAAATGGTGTCTTTTTTCAGTGGTATCGTTTGTTGGTGAACTAAGAAACAATATATCTCCGAATTAGCCTTCGGAACCAACTCCTCTCGAGTAAATTTCGCTCCCGCCCTGACAAACCCAAATCGTTGCAATAAACGAAATAGGCACCATGACCAACGAAAACGGAGTCTTTTTTCGGTGGTATCGTTTGTTGGTGAATCCATAAACAATGTCTCTCCGAATTAGCCTTCGGAACAAATTCCTTCCTCGTGAATTTCTCTCTCGCCCTGGAAGACCCAAATCGTTGCAATCAACGAAATAAGCACCATGGCCAACGAAAATGGAGTCTTTTTTCGGTGGTATCGTTTGTTGGTGAATCCATAAACAATGTCTCTCCGAATTAGCCTTCGGAACAAATTCCTTCCTCGTGAATTTCACTCTCGCCCTGGAAGACCCAAATCGTTGCAATCAACGAAATCGGCATGATGGCCAAGGAAAATGGGGTCTTTTTTCGGTGGTATCGTTTGTTGGTGGATCCATAAAATATATCTCCGAATTAGCCTTCGGAAAAAATTCCTTCCTAGTGAATTTCTCTCTCGCCCTGGAAGACCCAAATCGTTGCAATCAACGAAATGGGCACCATGGCCAACGAAAAAGGAGTCTTTTTTCGGTGGTATCGTTTGTTGGTGAACCAACAAACAATATATCCCCGAATTAGCCTTCGGAACCAACTCCTTCCTAGTGAATTTCTCTCTCGCCCTGGAAGACCCAGATCGTTGCAATAAACGAAATGGGCACCATGCCCAACGAAAATGGAGTCTTTTTTCGGTGGCATCGTTTGTTGGTTTATCCATAAACAATATATCTCCGAATTAGCCTTCGGAACAAATTCCTTCCTCGTGAATTTCGCTCTCGTTTTGGAAGACCCAAATCGTTGCAATCAACGAAATGGGCATGATGGCCGACGAAAATGGGGTCTTTTTTCAGTGGTATTGTTTGTTGGTGAACTAAGAAACAATATATCTCCGAATTAGCCTCCGGAACCAACTCCTTTCTAGTAAATTTCGCTGCCGCTCTGACAGACACAAATCGTTGCAATAAACGAAATGGGCACCATGGCCAACGCAAATGGAGTCCTTTTTCAGTGGTATCGTTAGTTGGTGAACCAACAAACAATATATCCCCGAATTAGCCTTCGGAACAAATTCCTTCCTCGTGAATTTCGCTCTCGCCCTGGAAGACGCAAATCGTTGCAATCAACGAAATGGGCATGATGGCCAACGAAAATGGGGTCTTTCACGGTGGTATCGTTTGTTGGTGAACCAACAAACAATATATCTCAGAATTAGCCTTCGGAACCAACTCCTTCCTAGTGAATTTCTCTCTCGCCCTGGAAGACCCAAATCGTTGCAATCAACGAAATAAGCACCATGGCCAACGAAAATGAAGTCTTTTTTCAGTGGTATCGTTTGTTGGTGAATCCATAAACAATATATCTCCGAATTAGCCTTCGGAAAAAATTCCTTCCTCGTGAATTTCGCTCTCGCCCTGGAAGACCCAAATCGTTGCAATCAACGAAATGGGCATGATGGCCAACGAAAATGGGGTCTTTTTTCGGTGGTATCGTTTGTTGGTGAACCAACAAACAATATATCTCAGAATTAGCCTTCGGAACCAACTCCTTCCTAGTGAATTTCTCTCTCGCCCTGGAAGACCCAAATCGTTGCAATCAACGAAATGGGCACCATGGCCAACGAAAATAGGGCCTTTTTCGGTGGTATCGTTCGTTGGTGAACCAACAAACAATATATCCCCGAATTAGCCTTCGGAACCAACTCCTTCCTAGTGAATTTCTCTCTCGCCCTGGAAGACCCAGATCGTTGCAATAAACGAAATGGGCACCATGCCCAACGAAATTGGAGTCTTTTTTCGGTGGTATCGTTTGTTAGTGAATCCATAAACAATATATCTCCGAATTAGCCTTCGGAACAAATTCCTTCCTCGTGAATTTCGCTCTCGTTTTGGAAGACCCAAATCGATGCAATCAACGAAATGGGCATGATGGCCGACGAAAATGGGGTCTTTTTTCAGTGGTATTGTTTGTTGGTGAACTAAGAAACAATATATCTCCGAATTAGCCTCCGGAACCAACTCCTTTCTAGTAAATTTCGCTGCCGCTCTGACAGACACAAATCGTTGCAATATACGAAATGGGCACCATGGCCAACGCAAATGGAGTCTTTTTTCAGTGGTATCGTTTGTTGGTGAACCAACAAACAATATATCCCCGAATTGGCCCTCGGAACCAACTCCTTCCTAGTGAATTTCTCTCTCGTCCTGGAAGACCCAAATCGTTGCAACCAACGAAATGGGCATGATGGCCAACGAAAATGGGGTCTTTTTTCAGTGGTATTGTTTGTTGGTGAACTAAGAAACAATATATCTCCGAATTAGTTTTCGGAACCAACTCCTTTCTAGTAAATTTCGCTCCCGCTCTGACAGACACAAATCGTTGCAATAAACGAAATGGGCACCATGGCCAACGCAAATGGAGTCTTTTTTCAGTGGTATCGTTTGTTGGTGAACCAACCAACAATATATCCCCGAATTAACCCTCGGAACCAACTCCTTCCTAGTCAATTTCTCTCTCGCCCTGGAAGACCCAAATCGTTGCAACCAAGGAAATGGGCATGATGGCCAACGAAAATGGGGTCTTTTTTCAGTGGTATTGTTTGTTGGTGAACTAAGAAACAATGTATCTCCGAATTAGTTTTCGGAACCAACTCCTTTCTAGTAAATTTCGCTCCCGCTCTGACAGACACAAATCGTTGCAATAAACGAAATGGGCACCATGGCCAACGCAAATGGAGTCTTTTTTCAGTGGTATAGTTTGTTGGTGAACCAACAAACAATATATCCCCGAATTAGCCTTCGGAACCAACTCCTTCCTAATGAATTTCTCTCTCGCCCCGGAAGACCCAAATCGTTGCAACCAACGAAATGGGCATGATAGCCAACGAAAATGGGGTCTTTTTTCAGTGGTATTGTTTGTAGGTGAACTAAGAAGCAATATATCTCCGAATTAGCCTTCGGAACCAACTCCTTTCTAGTAAATTTCGCTCCCGCCCTGACAAACCCAAATCGTTGCAATAAACGAAATGGGCACCATGACCAACGAAAACGGGGTCTTTTTTCGGTGGTACCGTTAGTTGGTGAATCCATAAACAATGTCTCTCCGAATTAGCCTTCGGAACAAATTCTTTCCTCGTGAATTTCGCTCTCGCCCTGGAAGACGCAAATCGTTGCAATCAACGAAATGGGCATGATGGCCAACGAAAATGGGGTCTTTCTCGGTGGTATCGTTTGTTGGTGAACCAACAAACAATATATCTCAAAATAACCTTCGGAACCAACTCCTTCCTAGTGAATTTCTCTCTCGCCCTGGAAGACCCAAATCGTTGCAACCAACGAAATGGGCATGATGGCCAACGAAAATGGGGTCTTTTTTCAGTGGTATTGTTTGTTGATAAACTAAGAAACAATATATCTCCGAATTAGTTTTCGGAACCGACTCCTTTCTAGTAAATTTCGCTCCCGCTCTGACAGACACAAATCGTTGCAATAAACGAAATGGGCACCATGGCCAACGCGAATGGAGTCTTTTTTCAGTGGTATCGTTTGTTGGTGAACCAACAAACAATATATCCCCGAATTAGCCTTCGGAACCAACTCCTTCCTAGTGAATTTTTCTCTCGCCCTGGAAGACCCAAATCGTTGCAATCAACGAAATAAGCACTATGGCCAACGAAAATGGCGTCTTTTTTCGGTGGTATCGTTTGTTGGTGAATCCACAACCAATGTATCACCGAATCAGCCTTCGGGACAAATTCCTTCCTCGTGAATTTCGCTCTCGCCCTGGAAGACCCAAATCGTTGCAATCAACGAAATGGGCATGATGGCCGACGAAAATGGGGTCTTTTTTCAGTGGTATTGTTTGTTGGTGAACTAAGAAACAATATATCTCCGAATTAGTTTTCGGAACCAACTCCTTTCTAGTAAATTTCGCTCCCGCTCTGACAGACACAAATCGTTGCAATAAACGAAATGGGCACCATGGCCAACGCGAATGGAGTCTTTGTTCGGTGGTATCGTTTGTTGGTGAATCCATAAACAATATATCTCCGAATTAGCCTTCGGAAAAAATTCCTTCCTCGTGAATTTCGCTCTCGCCCTGTAAGACCCAAATCGTTGCAATCAACGAAATGGGCATGATGGCCAACAAAAATGGGGTCTTTTTTCGGTGGTATCGTTTTGTGGTGAACCAACAAACAATATATCTCAGAATTAGCCATCGGAACCACCTCCTTCCTAGTGAATTTCTCTCTCGCCCTGGAAGACCCAAATCGTTGCAATAAACGAAATGGGCACCATGGCCAACGAAAAAGGAGTCTTTTTTCGGTGGCATCGTTCGTTGGTGAACCAACAAACAATATATCCCCGAATTAGCCTTCGGAACCAACTCCTTCCTAGTGAATTTCTCTCTCGCCCTGGAAGACCCAGATCGTTGCAATAAACGAAATGGGCACCATGGCCAACGAAAATGGAGTCTTTTTTCGGTGGTATCGTTTGTTGGTGAATCCATAAACAATATATCTCCGAATTAGCCTTCGGAACAAATTCCTTCCTCGCGAATTTCGCTCTCGTTTTGGAAGACCCAAATCGTTGCAATCAACGAAATGGGCATGATGGCCGACGAAAATGGGGTCTTTTTTCAATGGTATTGTTTGTTGGTGAACTAAGAAACAATATATCTCCGAGATAGCCTTCGGAACAAGCTCCTTTCTAGTAAATTTCGCTGCCGCTCTGACAGACACAAATCGTTGCAATAAACGAAATCGGCATTATGGCCAACGCAAATGGAGTCTTTTTTCAGTGGTATCGTTTGTTGGTGAACCAACAAACAATATATCCCCGAATTAGCCCTCGGAACCAACTCCTTCCTAGTGAATTTCTCTCTCGCCCTGGAAGACCCAAATCGTTGCAACTAACGAAATGGGCATGATGGCCAACGAAAATGGGGTCTTTTTTCAGTGGTATTGTTTGTTGGTGAACTAAGAAACAATATATCACCGAATTAGTTTTCGGAACCGACTCCTTTCTAGTAAATTTCGCTCCCGCTCTGACAGACACAAATCGTTGCAATAAACGAAATGGGCACCATGGCCAACGCAAATGGAGTCTTTTTTCGGTGGCATCGTTTGTTGGTGAACCAACAAACAATATATCCCCGAATTAGCCCTCGGAACCAACTCCTTCCTAGTGAATTTCTCTCTCGCCCTGGAAGACCCAAATCGTTGCAACCAACGAAATGGGCATGATGGCCAACGAAAATGGGGTCTTTTTTCAGTGGTATTGTTTGTTGGTGAACTAAGAAACAATATATCTCCGAATTAGTTTTCGGAACCAACTCCTTTCTAGTAAGTTTCGCTCCCGCTCTGACAGACACAAATCGTTGCAATAAACGAAATGGGCACCATGGCCAATGCAAATGGAGTCTTTTTTCAGTGGTATCGTTTGTTGGTGAACCAACAAACAATATATCCCCGAATTAGCCTTCGGAACCAACTCCTTCCTAGTGAATTTCTCTCTCGCCCCGGAAGACCCAAATCGTTGCAACCAACGAAACGGGCATGATAGCCAACGAAAATGGGGTCTTTTTTCAGTGGTATTGTTTGTTGGTGAACTAAGAAACAATATATCTCCGAATTAGCCTTCGGAACCAACTCCTTTCTAGTAAATTTCGCTTCCGCCCTGACAAACCCAAATCGTTGCAATAAACGAAATGGGCACCATGACCAACGAAAACGGGGTCTTTTTTCGGTGGTATCGTTTGTTGGTGAATCCATAAACAATGTCTCTCCGAATTAGCCTTCGGAACAAATTCCTTCCTCGTGAATTTCGCTCTCGCCCTGGAAGACGCAAATCGTTGCAATCAACGAAATGGGCACCATGGCCAACGCAAATGGAGTCTTTTTTCAGTGGTATCGTTTGTTGGTGAACCAACAAACAATATATCCCCGAATTAGCCCTCGGAACCAACTCCTTCCTAGTGAATTTCTCTCTCGCCCTGGAAGACCCAAATCGTTGCAATCAACGAAATAAGCACCATGGCCAACGACGAAAATGGAGTCTTTTTTCGGTGGTATCGTTTGTTGGTGAATCCACAAAAAATGTATCACCGAATCAGCCTTCGGGACAAATTCCTTCCTCGTGAATTTCGCTCTCGCCCTGGAAGACCCAAATCGTTGCAATCAACGAAATGGGCATGATGGCCAACGAAAATGGGGTCTTTTTTCAGTGGTATTGTTTGTTGGTGAACTAAGAAACAATATATCTCCGAACTAGTTTTCGGAACCAACTCCTTTCTAGTAAATTTCGCTCCCGCTCTGACAGACACAAATCGTTGAAATAAACGAAATGGGCACCATGGCCAACGCAAATGGAGTCTTTTTTCAGTGGTATCGTTTGTTGGTGAATCCATAAACAATATATCTCCGAATTAGCCTTCGGAACAAATTCCTTCCTCGTGAATTTCGCTCTCGTTTTGGAAGACCCAAATCGTTGCAATCAACGAAATGGGCATGATGGAAAACGAAAATGGGGTCTTTTTCGGTGGTATCGTTGTTGGTGAACCAACAAACAATATATCTCAGAATTAGCCTTCGGAACCAACTCCTTCCTAGTGAATTTCTCTGTCGCCCTGGAAGACCCAGATCGTTGCAATAAACGAAATGGGCACCATGGCCAACGAAAATGGAGTCTTTTTTCGGTGGTATCGTTTGTTGGTGAATCAATAAACAATGTCTCTCCGAATTAGCCTTCGGAACAAATTCCTTCCTCGTGAATTTCGCTCTCGCCCTGGAAGTCCCAAATCGTTGCAATCAACGAAATGGGCATGATGGCCAACGAAAATGGGGTCTTTTTCGGTGGTATCGTTTGTTGGTGAACCAACAAACAATATATCTCAGAATTAGCCTTCGGAACCAACTCTTTCCTAGTGAATTTCTCTCTCGCCCTGGAAGACCCAAATCGTTGCAATCAACGAAATAAGCACCATGGCCAACGAAAATGGAGTCTTTTTTCGGTGGTATCGTTTGTTGGTGAATCCATAAACAATGTCTCTCCGAATTAGCCTTCGGAACAAATTCCTTCCTCGTGAATTTCGTTCTCGCCCTGGAAGACCCAAATCGTTGCAATCAACGAAATCAGCATGATAGCCAAGGAAAATGGGGTCTTTTATCGGTGGTATCGTTTGTTGGTGGATCCATAAAATATATCTCCGAATTAGCCTTCGGAAAAAATTCCTTCCTCGTGAATTTCGCTCTCGCCCTGGAAGACCCAAATCGTTGCAATCAACGAAATGGGCACCATGGCCAACGAAAAAGGAGTCTTTTTTCGGTGGTATCGTTTGTTGGTGAACCAACAAACAATATATCCCCGAATTAGCCTTCGGAACCAACTCCTTCCTAGTGAATTTCTCTCTCGCCCTGGAAGACCCAAATCGTTGCAATCAACGAAATGGGCACCATGGCCAACGAAAAAGGAGTCTTTTTTCGGTGGTATCGTTTGTTGGTGAACCAACAAACAATATATCCCCGAATTAGCCTTCGGAACCAACTCCTTCCTAGTGAATTTTTCTCTCGCCCTGGAAGACCCAGATCGTTGCAATAAACGAAATGGGCACCATGCCCAACGAAAATGGAGTCTTTTTTCGGTGGTATCGTTTGTTGGTGAATCCATAAACAATATATCTCCGAATTAGCCTTCGGAACAAATTCCTTCCTCGTGAATTTCACTCTCGTTTTGGAAGACCCAAATCGTTGCAATCAACGAAATGGGCATGATGGCCGACGAAAATGGGGTCTTTTTTCAGTGGTATTGTTTGTTGGTGAACTAAGAAACAATATATCTCCGAATTAGCCTCCGGAACCAACTCCTTTCTAGTAAATTTCGCTGCCGCTCTGACAGACACAAATCGTTGCAATAAACGAAATGGGCACCATGGCCAACGCAAATGGAGTCCTTTTTCAGTGGTATCGTTAGTTGGTGAACCAACAAACAATATATCCCCGAATTAGCCTTCGGAACCAACTCCTTCCTAGTGAATTTCTCTCTCGCCCTGGAAGACCCAAATCGTTGCAATCAACGAAATAAGCACTATGGCCAACGAAAATGGCGTCTTTTTTCGGTGGTATCGTTTGTTGGTGAATCCACAAACAATGTATCACCGAATCAGCCTTCGGAACCAACTCCTTCCTAGTGAATTTCTCTCTCGCCCCGGAAGACCCAAATCGTTGCAACCAACGAAATGGGCATGATAGCCAACGAAAATAGGGTCTTTTTTCAGTGGTATTGTTTGTTGGTGAACTAAGAAACAATATATCTCCAAATTAGCCTTCGGAACCAACTCCTTTCTAGTAAATTTCGCTCCCGGCCTGACAAACCCAAATCGTTGCAATAAACGAAATGGGAACAATGACCAACGAAAACGGGGTCTTTTTTCGGTGGTATCGTTTGTTGGTGAATCCATAAACAATGTCTCTCCGAATTAGCCTTCGGAACAAATTCCTTCCTCGTGAATTTCGCTCTCGCCCTGGAAGACGCAAATCGTTGCAATCAACGAAATGGGCATGATGGCCAACGAAAATGGGGTCTTTCTCGGTGGTATCGTTTGTTGGTGAACCAACAAACAATATATCTCAGAATTAGCCTTCGGAACCAACTCCTTCCTAGTGAATTTCTCTCTCGCCCTGGAAGACCCAAATCGTTGCAATCAACGAAATAAGCACCATGGCCAACGAAAATGGAGTCTTTTTTCGGTGGTATCGTTTGTTGGTGAATCCACAAAAAATGTATCACCGAATCAGCCTTCGGGACAAATTCCTTCCTCGTGAATTTCGCTCTCGCCCTGGAAGACCCAAATCGTTGCAATCAACGAAATGGGCATGATGGCCAACGAAAATGGGTTCTTTTTTTAGTGGTATTGTTTGTTGGTGAACTAAGAAACAATATATCTCCGAATTAGTTTTCGGAACCAACTCCTTTCTAGTAAATTTCGCTCCCGCTCTGACAGACACAAATCGTTGCAATAAACGAAATGGGCACCATGGCCAACGCAAATGGAGTCTTTTTTCAGTGGTATCGTTTGTTGGTGAATCCATAAACAATATATCTCCGAATTAGCCTTCGGAAAAAATTCCTTCCTCGTGAATTTCGCTCTCGCCCTGGAAGACCCAAATCGTTGCAATCAACGAAATGGGCATGATGGCCAACGAAAATGGGGTCTTTTTTCGGTGGTATCGTTTGTTGGTGAACCAACAAACAATATATCTCAGAATTAGCCTTCGGAACCAACTCCTTCCTAGTGAATTTCTCTCTCGCCCTGGAAGACCCAAATCGTTGCAATCAACGAAATGGGCACCATGGCCAACGACAATAGGGCCTTTTTCGGTGGTATCGTTCGTTGGTGAACCAACAAACAATATATCCCCGAATTAGCCTTCGGAACCAACTCCTTCCTAGTGAATTTCTCTCTCGGCCTGGAAGACCCAGATCGTTGCAATAAACGAAATGGGCACCATGCCCAACGAAAATGGAGTCTTTTTTCGGTGGTATCGTTTGTTGGTGAATCCATAAACAATATATCTCCGAATTAGCCTTCGGAACAAATTCCTTCCTCGTGAATTTCGCTCTCGTTTTGGAAAACCCAAATCGATGCAATCAACGAAATGGGCATGATGGCCGACGAAAATGGGGTCTTTTTTCAGTGGTATTGTTTGTTGGTGAACTAAGAAACAATATATCTCCGAATTAGCCTCCGGAACCAACTCCTTTCTAGTAAATTTCGCTGCCGCTCTGACAGACACAAATCGTTGCAATATACGAAATGGGCACCATGGCCAACGCAAATGGAGTCTTTTTTCAGTGGTATCGTTTGTTGGTGAACCAACAAACAATATATCCCCGAATTGGCCCTCGGAACCAACTCCTTCCTAGTGAATTTCTCTCTCGTCCTGGAAGACCCAAATCGTTGCAACCAACGAAATGGGCATGATGGCCAACGAAAATGGGGTCTTTTTTCAGTGGTATTGTTTGTTGGTGAACTAAGAAACAATATATCTCCGAATTAGTTTTCGGAACCAACTCCTTTCCAGTAAATTTCGCTCCCGCTCTGACAGACACAAATCGTTGCAATAAACGAAATGGGCACCATGGCCAACGCAAATGGAGTCTTTTTTCAGTGGTATCGTTTGTTGGTGAACCAACAAACAATATATCCCCGAATTAACCCTCGGAACCAACTCCTTCCTAGTCAATTTCTCTCTCGCCCTGGAAGACCCAAATCGTTGCAACCAACGAAATTGGCATGATGGCCAACGAAAATGGGGTCTTTTTTCAGTGGTATTGTTTGTTGGTGAACTAAGAAACAATATATCTCCGAATTAGTTTTCGGAACCAACTCCTTTCTAGTAAATTTCGCTCCCGCTCTGACAGACACAAATCGTTGCAATAAACGAAATGGGCACCATGGCCAACGCAAATGGAGTAAAGACTCCATTTACCACTGAAAAAAGTTTCAGTGGTATAGTTTGTTGGTGAACCAACAAACAATATATCCCCGAATTAGCCTTCGGAACCAACTCCTTCCTAATGAATTTCTCTCTCGCCCCGGAAGACCCAAATCGTTGCAACCAACGAAATGGGCATGATAGCCAACGAAAATGGGGTCTTTTTTCAGTGGTATTGTTTGTAGGTGAACTAAGAAACAATATTTCTCCGAATTAGCCTTCGGAACCAACTCCTTTCTAGTAAATTTCGCTCCCGCCCTGACAAACCCAAATCGTTGCAATAAACGAAATGGGCACCATGACCAACGAAAACGGGGTCTTTTTTCGGTGGTACCGTTTGTTGGTGAATCCATAAACAATGTCTCTCCGAATTAGCCTTCGGAACAAATTCTTTCCTCGTGAATTTCGCTCTCGCCCTGGAAGACGCAAATCGTTGCAATCAACGAAATGGGCATGATGGCCAACGAAAATGGGGTCTTTCTCGGTGGTATCGTTTGTTGGTGAACTAAGAAACAATATATCTCCGAATTAGCCTCCGGAACCAACTCCTTTCTAGTAAATTTCGCTGCCGCTCTGACAGACACAAATCGTTGCAATATACGAAATGGGCACCATGGCCAACGCAAATGGAGTCTTTTTTCAGTGGTATCGTTTGTTGGTGAACCAACAAACAATATATCCCCGAATTGGCCCTCGGAACCAACTCCTTCCTAGTGAATTTCTCTCTCGTCCTGGAAGACCCAAATCGTTGCAACCAACGAAATGGGCATGATGGCCAACGAAAATGGGGTCTTTTTTCAGTGGTATTGTTTGTTGGTGAACTAAGAAACAATATATCTCCGAATTAGTTTTCGGAACCAACTCCTTTCCAGTAAATTTCGCTCCCGCTCTGACAGACACAAATCGTTGCAATAAACGAAATGGGCACCATGGCCAACGCAAATGGAGTCTTTTTTCAGTGGTATCGTTTGTTGGTGAACCAACAAACAATATATCCCCGAATTAACCCTCGGAACCAACTCCTTCCTAGTCAATTTCTCTCTCGCCCTGGAAGACCCAAATCGTTGCAACCAACGAAATTGGCATGATGGCCAACGAAAATGGGGTCTTTTTTCAGTGGTATTGTTTGTTGGTGAACTAAGAAACAATATATCTCCGAATTAGTTTTCGGAACCAACTCCTTTCTAGTAAATTTCGCTCCCGCTCTGACAGACACAAATCGTTGCAATAAACGAAATGGGCACCATGGCCAACGCAAATGGAGTAAAGACTCCATTTACCACTGAAAAAAGTTTCAGTGGTATAGTTTGTTGGTGAACCAACAAACAATATATCCCCGAATTAGCCTTCGGAACCAACTCCTTCCTAATGAATTTCTCTCTCGCCCCGGAAGACCCAAATCGTTGCAACCAACGAAATGGGCATGATAGCCAACGAAAATGGGGTCTTTTTTCAGTGGTATTGTTTGTAGGTGAACTAAGAAACAATATTTCTCCGAATTAGCCTTCGGAACCAACTCCTTTCTAGTAAATTTCGCTCCCGCCCTGACAAACCCAAATCGTTGCAATAAACGAAATGGGCACCATGACCAACGAAAACGGGGTCTTTTTTCGGTGGTACCGTTTGTTGGTGAATCCATAAACAATGTCTCTCCGAATTAGCCTTCGGAACAAATTCTTTCCTCGTGAATTTCGCTCTCGCCCTGGAAGACGCAAATCGTTGCAATCAACGAAATGGGCATGATGGCCAACGAAAATGGGGTCTTTCTCGGTGGTATCGTTTGTTGGTGAACCAACAAACAATATATCTCAAAATTAGCCTTCGGAACCAACTCCTTCCTAGTGAATTTCTCTCTCGCCCTGGAAGAACCAAATCGTTGCAACCAACGAAATGGGCATGATGGCCAACGAAAATGGGGTCTTTTTTCAGTGGTATTGTTTGTTGATGAACTAAGAAACAATATATCTCCAAATTAGTTTTCGGAACCGACTCCTTTCTAGTAAATTTCGCTCCCGCTCTGACAGACACAAATCGTTGCAATAAACGAAATGGGCACCATGGCCAACGCAAATGGAGTCTTTTTTCAGTGGTATCGTTTGTTGGTGAACCAACAAACAATATATCCCCGAATTAGCCTTCGGAACCAACTCCTTCCTAGTGAATTTCTCTCTCGCCCTGGAAGACCCAAATCGTTGCAATCAACGAAATAAGCACTATGGCCAACGAAAATGGCGTCTTTTTTCGGTGGTATCGTTTGTTGGTGAATCCACAAACAATGTATCACCGAATCAGCCTTCGGGACAAATTCCTTCCTCGTGAATTTCGCTCTCGCCCTGGAAGACCCAAATCGTTGCAATCAACGAAATGGGCATGATGGCCAACGAAAATGGGGTCTTTTTTCAGTGGTATTGTTTGTTGGTAAACTAACAAACAATATATCTCCGAATTAGTTTTCGGAACCAACTCCTTTCTAGTAAATTTCTCTCCCGCTCTGACAGACACAAATCGTTGCAATAAACGAAATGGGCACCATGGCCAACGCAAATGGAGTCTTTTTTCGGTAGTATCGTTTGTTGGTGAATCCATAAACAATATATCTCCGAATTAGCCTTCGGAAAAAATTCCTTCCTCGTGAATTTTGCTCTCGCCCTGTAAGACCCAAATCGTTGCAATCAACGAAATGGGCATGATGGCCAACGAAAATGGGGTCTTTTTTCGGTGGTATCGTTTGGTGGTGAACCAACAAACAATATATCTCAGAATTAGCCTTCGGAACCAACTCCTTCCTAGTGAATTTCTCTCTCGCCCCGGAAGACCTAAATCGTTGCAATAAACGAAATGGGCACCATGGCCAACGAAAAAGGAGTCTTTTTCGGTGGTATCGTTTGTTGGTGAACCAACAAACAATATATCTCCGAATTAGTTTTCGGAACCAACTCCTTTCTAGTGAATTTCTCTCTCGCCCTGGAAGACCCAGATCGTTGCAATAAACGAAATGGGCACCATGCCCAACGGAAATGGAGTCTTTTTTCGGTGGTATCGTTTGTTGGTGAATCCATAAACAATATATCTCCGAATTAGCCTTCGGAACAAATTCCTTCCTCGTGAATTTCGCTCTCGTTTTGGAAGACCCAAATCGTTGCAATCAACGAAATGGGCATGATGGAAAACGAAAATGGGGTCTTTTTTCAGTGGTATTGTTTGTTGGTGAACTAAGAAACAATATATCTCTGAATTAGCCTCCGGAACCAACTCCGTTCTAGGAAATTTCGCTGCCGCTCTGACAGACACAAATCGTTGCAATAAACGAAATGGGCACCATGGCCAACGCAAATGGAGTCTTTTTTCAGTGGTATCGTTTGTTGGTGAACCAACAAACAATATATCCCCGAATTAGCCCTCGGAACCAACTCCTTCCTAGTGAATTTCTCTCTCGCCCTGGAAGACCCAAATCGTTGCAACCAACGAAATGGGCATGATGGCCAATGAAAATGGGGTCTTTTTTCAGTGGTATTGTTTGTTGGTGAACTAAGAAACAATATATCTCCGAATTAGTTTTCGGAACCAACTCCTTTCTAGTAAATTTCGCTCCCGCTCTGACAGACACAAATCGTTGCAATAAACGAAATGGGCACCATGGCCAACGCAAATGGAGTCTTTTTTCAGTGGTATCGTTTGTTGGTGAACCAACAAACAATATATCCCCGAATTAGCCTTCGGAACCAACTCCTTCCTAGTGAATTTCTCTCTCGCCCCGGAAGACCCAAATCGTTGCAACCAACGAAATGGGCATGATAGCTAACGAAAATGGGGTCTTTTTTCAGTGGTATTGTTTGTTGGTGAACTAAGAAACAATATATCTCCGAATTAGCCTTCGGAACCAACTCCTTTCTAGTAAATTTCGCTCTCGCCGTGACGAACCCAAATCGTTGCAATAAACGAAATGGGCACCATGACCAACGAAAACGGGGTCTTTTTTCGGTAGTATCGTTTGTTGGTGAATCCATAAACAATGTCTCTCCGAGTTAGCCTTCGGAACAAATTCCTTCCTCGTGAATTTCGCTCTCGCCCTGGAAGACGCAAATCGTTGCAATCAACGAAATGGGCATGATCGCCAACGAAAATGGGGTCTTTCTCGGTGGTATCGTTTGTTGGTGAACCAACAAACAATATATCTCAGAATTAGCGTTCGGAACCAACTCCTTCCTAGTGAATTTCTCTTTCGCCCTGGAAGACCCAAATCGTTGCAATCAACGAAATAAGCACCATGGCCAACGAAAATGGAGTCTTTTTTCGGTGGTATCGTTTGTTGGTGAATCCACAAAAAATGTATCACCGAATCGGCCTTCGGGACAAATTCCTTCCTCGTGAATTTCGCTCTCGCCCTGGAAGACCCAAATCGTTGCAATCAACGAAATGGGCATGATGGCCAACGAAAATGGGGTCTTTTTTCAGTGGTATTGTTTGTTGGTGAACTAAGAAACAATATATCTCCGAATTAGTTTTCGGAACCAACTCCTTTCTAGTAAATTTCGCTCCCGCTCTGACAGACACAAATCGTTGCAATAAACGAAATGGGCACCATTGCCAACGCAAATGGAGTCTTTTTTCAGTGGTATCGTTTGTTGGTGAATCCATAAACAATATATCTCCGAATTAGCCTTCGGAAAAAATTCTTTCCTCGTGAATTTCTCTCTCGCCCTGGAAGACCCAAATCGTTGCAATCAACGAAATGGGCATGATGGAAAACGAAAATGGGGTCTTTTTTCGGTGGTATCGTTTGTTGGTGAACCAACAAACAATATATCTCAGAATTAGCCTTCGGAACCAACTCCTTCCTAGTGAATTTCTCTGTCGCCCTGGAAGACCCAAATCGTTGCAATCAACGAAATGGGCACCATGGCCAACGAAAATAGGGTCTTTTTTCGGTGGTATCGTTCGTTGGTGAACCAACAAACAATATATCCCCGAATTAGCCTTCGGAACCAACTCCTTCCTAGTGAATTTCTCTCTCACCTTGGAAGACCCAGATCGTTGCAATAAACGAAATGGGCACCATGGCCAACGAAAATGGAGTCTTTTTTCGGTGGTATCGTTTGTTGGTGAATCCATAAACAATATATCTCCGAATTAGCCTTCGGAACAAATTCCTTCCTCGTGAATTTCGCTCTCGTTTTGGAAGACCCAAATCGTTGCAATCAACGAAATGGGCATGATGGCCGACGAAAATGGGGTCTTTTTTCAGTGGTATTGTTTGTTGGTGAACTAAGAAACAATATATCTCCGAGATAGCCTTCGGAACCAGCTCCTTTCTAGTAAATTTCGCTGCCGCTCTGACAGACACAAATCGTTGCAATAAACGAAATGGGCAGTATGGCCAACGCAAATAGAGTCTTTTTTCAGTGGTATCGTTTGTTGGTGAACCAACAAACAATATATCCCCGAATTAGCCCTCGGAACCAACTCCTTCCTAGTGAATTTCTCTCTCGCCCTGGAAGACCCAAATCGTTGCAACCAACGAAATGGGCATGATGGCCAACGAAAATGGGGTCTTTTTTCAGTGGTATTGTTTGTTGGTGAACTAAGAAACAATATATCTCCGAATTAGTTTTCGGAACCGACTCCTTTCTAGTAAATTTCGCTCCCGCTCTGACAGACACAAATCGTTGGAATAAACGAAATGGGCACCATGGCCAACGCAAATGGAGTCTTTTTTCAGTGGTATCGTTTGTTGGTGAACCAACAAACAATATATCCCCGAATTAGCCTTCGGAACCAACTCCTTCCTAGTGAATTTCTCTCTCGCCCTGGAAGACCCAAATCGTTGCAATCAACGAAATAAGCACTATGGCCAACGAAAATGGCGTCTTTTTTCGGTGGTATCGTTTGTTGGTGAATCCACAAGCAATGTATCACCGAATCAGCCTTCGGGACAAATTCCTTCCTCGTGAATTTCGCTCTCGCCCTGGAAGACCCAAATCGTTGCAATCAACGAAATGGGCATGATGGCCAACGAAAATGGGGTCTTTTTTCAGTTGTATTGTTTGTTGGTGAACTAAGAAACAATATATCTCCGAATTAGTTTTCGGAACCAACTCCTTTCTAGTAAATTTCGCTCCCGCTCTGACAGACACAAATCGTTGCAATAAACGAAATGGGCACCATTGCCAACGCAAATGGAGTCTTTTTTCAGTGGTATCGTTTGTTGGTGAATCCATAAACAATATATCTCAGAATTAGCCTTCGGAACCAACTCCTTCCTAGTGAATTTCTCTCTCGCCCTGGAAGACCCAAATCGTTGCAACCAACGAAATGGGCATGATGGCCAACGAAAATGGGGTCTTTTTTCAGTGGTATTGTTTGTTGGTGAACTAAGGAAACAATATATCTCCGAATTAGTTTTCGGAACCGACTCCTTTCTAGTAAATTTCGCTCCCGCTCTGACAGACACAAATCGTTGGAATAAACGAAATGGGCACCATGGCCAACGCAAATGGAGTCTTTTTTCAGTGGTATCGTTTGTTGGTGAACCAACAAACAATATATCCCCGAATTAGCCTTCGGAACCAACTCCTTCCTAGTGAATTTCTCTCTCGCCCTGGAAGACCCAAATCGTTGCAATCAACGAAATAAGCACTATGGCCAACGAAAATGGCGTCTTTTTTCGGTGGTATCGTTTGTTGGTGAATCCACAAGCAATGTATCACCGAATCAGCCTTCGGGACAAATTCCTTCCTCGTGAATTTCGCTCTCGCCCTGGAAGACCCAAATCGTTGCAATCAACGAAATGGGCATGATGGCCAACGAAAATGGGGTCTTTTTTCAGTGGTATTGTTTGTTGGTGAACTAAGAAACAATATATCTCCGAATTAGTTTTCGGAACCAACTCCTTTCTAGTAAATTTCGCTCCCGCTCTGACAGACACAAATCGTTGCAATAAACGAAATGGGCACCATGGCCAACGCGAATGGAGTCTTTTTTCGGTGGTATCGTTTGTTGGTGAATCCATAAACAATATATCTCCGAATTAGCCTTCGGAAAAAATTCCTTCCTCGTGAATTTCGCTCTCGCCCTGTAAGACCCAAATCGTTGCAATCAACGAAATGGGCATGATGGCCAACGAAAATGGGGTCTTTTTTCGGTGGTATCGTTTTGTGGTGAACCAACAAACAATATATCTCAGAATTAGCCATCGGAACCAACTCCTTCCTAGTGAATTTCTCTCTCGCCCTGGAAGACCCAAATCGTTGCAATAAACGAAATGGGCACCATGGCCAACGAAAAAGGAGTCTTTTTTCGGTGGTATCGTTCGTTGGTGAACCAACAAACAATATATCCCCGAATTAGCCTTCGGAACCAACTCCTTCCTAGTGAATTTCTCTTTCGCCCTGGAAGACCCAGATCGTTGCAATAAACGAAATGGGCACCATGGCCAACGAAAATGGAGTCTTTTTTCGGTGGTATCGTTTGTTGGTGAATCCATAAACAATATATCTCCGAATTAGCCTTCGGAACAAATTCCTTCCTCGCGAATTTCGCTCTCGTTTTGGAAGACCCAAATCGTTGCAATCAACGAAATGGGCATGATGGCCGACGAAAATGGGGTCTTTTTCAGTGGTATTGTTTGTTGGCGAACTAAGAAACAATATATCTCCGAGATAGCCTTCGGAACAAGCTCCTTTCTAGTAAATTTCGCTGCCGCTCTGACAGACACAAATCGTTGCAATAAACGAAATAGGCACCATGACCAACGAAAACGGAGTCTTTTTTCGGTGGTATCGTTTGTTGGTGAATCCATAAACAATGTCTCTCCGAATTAGCCTTCGGAACAAATTCCTTCCTCGTGAATTTCTCTCTCGCCCTGGAAGACCCAAATCGTTGCAATCAACGAAATGGGCAGTATGGCCAACGCAAATAGAGTCTTTTTTCAGTGGTATCGTTTGTTGGTGAACCAACAAACAATATATCCCCGAATTAGCCCTCGGAACCAACTCCTTCCTAGTGAATTTCTCTCTCGCCCTGGAAGACCCAAATCGTTGCAACCAACGAAATGGGCATGATGGCCAACGAAAATGGGGTCTTTTTTCAGTGGTATTGTTTGTTGGTGAACTAAGAAACAATATATCTCCGAATTAGTTTTCGGAACCGACTCCTTTCTAGTAAATTTCGCTCCCGCTCTGACAGACACAAATCGTTGGAATAAACGAAATGGGCACCATGGCCAACGCAAATGGAGTCTTTTTTCAGTGGTATCGTTTGTTGGTGAACCAACAAACAATATATCCCCGAATTAGCCTTCGGAACCAACTCCTTCCTAGTGAATTTCTCTCTCGCCCTGGAAGACCCAAATCGTTGCAATCAACGAAATAAGCACTATGGCCAACGAAAATGGCGTCTTTTTTCGGTGGTATCGTTTGTTGGTGAATCCACAAGCAATGTATCACCGAATCAGCCTTCGGGACAAATTCCTTCCTCGTGAATTTCGCTCTCGCCCTGGAAGACCCAAATCGTTGCAATCAACGAAATGGGCATGATGGCCAACGAAAATGGGGTCTTTTTTCAGTTGTATTGTTTGTTGGTGAACTAAGAAACAATATATCTCCGAATTAGTTTTCGGAACCAACTCCTTTCTAGTAAATTTCGCTCCCGCTCTGACAGACACAAATCGTTGCAATAAACGAAATGGGCACCATTGCCAACGCAAATGGAGTCTTTTTTCAGTGGTATCGTTTGTTGGTGAATCCATAAACAATATATCTCAGAATTAGCCTTCGGAACCAACTCCTTCCTAGTGAATTTCTCTCTCGCCCTGGAAGACCCAAATCGTTGCAACCAACGAAATGGGCATGATGGCCAACGAAAATGGGGTCTTTTTTCAGTGGTATTGTTTGTTGGTGAACTAAGGAAACAATATATCTCCGAATTAGTTTTCGGAACCGACTCCTTTCTAGTAAATTTCGCTCCCGCTCTGACAGACACAAATCGTTGGAATAAACGAAATGGGCACCATGGCCAACGCAAATGGAGTCTTTTTTCAGTGGTATCGTTTGTTGGTGAACCAACAAACAATATATCCCCGAATTAGCCTTCGGAACCAACTCCTTCCTAGTGAATTTCTCTCTCGCCCTGGAAGACCCAAATCGTTGCAATCAACGAAATAAGCACTATGGCCAACGAAAATGGCGTCTTTTTTCGGTGGTATCGTTTGTTGGTGAATCCACAAGCAATGTATCACCGAATCAGCCTTCGGGACAAATTCCTTCCTCGTGAATTTCGCTCTCGCCCTGGAAGACCCAAATCGTTGCAATCAACGAAATGGGCATGATGGCCAACGAAAATGGGGTCTTTTTTCAGTGGTATTGTTTGTTGGTGAACTAAGAAACAATATATCTCCGAATTAGTTTTCGGAACCAACTCCTTTCTAGTAAATTTCGCTCCCGCTCTGACAGACACAAATCGTTGCAATAAACGAAATGGGCACCATGGCCAACGCGAATGGAGTCTTTTTTCGGTAGTATCGTTTGTTGGTGAATCCATAAACAATATATCTCCGAATTAGCCTTCGGAAAAAATTCCTTCCTCGTGAATTTTGCTCTCGCCCTGTAAGACCCAAATCGTTGCAATCAACGAAATGGGCATGATGGCCAACGAAAATGGGGTCTTTTTTCGGTGGTATCGTTTGGTGGTGAACCAACAAACAATATATCTCAGAATTAGCCTTCGGAACCAACTCCTTCCTAGTGAATTTCTCTCTCGCCCCGGAAGACCTAAATCGTTGCAATAAACGAAATGGGCACCATGGCCAACGAAAAAGGAGTCTTTTTCGGTGGTATCGTTTGTTGGTGAACCAACAAACAATATATCTCCGAATTAGTTTTCGGAACCAACTCCTTTCTAGTGAATTTCTCTCTCGCCCTGGAAGACCCAGATCGTTGCAATAAACGAAATGGGCACCATGCCCAACGGAAATGGAGTCTTTTTTCGGTGGTATCGTTTGTTGGTGAATCCATAAACAATATATCTCCGAATTAGCCTTCGGAACAAATTCCTTCCTCGTGAATTTCGCTCTCGTTTTGGAAGACCCAAATCGTTGCAATCAACGAAATGGGCATGATGGAAAACGAAAATGGGGTCTTTTTTCAGTGGTATTGTTTGTTGGTGAACTAAGAAACAATATATCTCTGAATTAGCCTCCGGAACCAACTCCGTTCTAGGAAATTTCGCTGCCGCTCTGACAGACACAAATCGTTGCAATAAACGAAATGGGCACCATGGCCAACGCAAATGGAGTCTTTTTTCAGTGGTATCGTTTGTTGGTGAACCAACAAACAATATATCCCCGAATTAGCCCTCGGAACCAACTCCTTCCTAGTGAATTTCTCTCTCGCCCTGGAAGACCCAAATCGTTGCAACCAACGAAATGGGCATGATGGCCAATGAAAATGGGGTCTTTTTTCAGTGGTATTGTTTGTTGGTGAACTAAGAAACAATATATCTCCGAATTAGTTTTCGGAACCAACTCCTTTCTAGTAAATTTCGCTCCCGCTCTGACAGACACAAATCGTTGCAATAAACGAAATGGGCACCATGGCCAACGCAAATGGAGTCTTTTTTCAGTGGTATCGTTTGTTGGTGAACCAACAAACAATATATCCCCGAATTAGCCTTCGGAACCAACTCCTTCCTAGTGAATTTCTCTCTCGCCCCGGAAGACCCAAATCGTTGCAACCAACGAAATGGGCATGATAGCTAACGAAAATGGGGTCTTTTTTCAGTGGTATTGTTTGTTGGTGAACTAAGAAACAATATATCTCCGAATTAGCCTTCGGAACCAACTCCTTTCTAGTAAATTTCGCTCTCGCCGTGACGAACCCAAATCGTTGCAATAAACGAAATGGGCACCATGACCAACGAAAACGGGGTCTTTTTTCGGTAGTATCGTTTGTTGGTGAATCCATAAACAATGTCTCTCCGAGTTAGCCTTCGGAACAAATTCCTTCCTCGTGAATTTCGCTCTCGCCCTGGAAGACGCAAATCGTTGCAATCAACGAAATGGGCATGATCGCCAACGAAAATGGGGTCTTTCTCGGTGGTATCGTTTGTTGGTGAACCAACAAACAATATATCTCAGAATTAGCGTTCGGAACCAACTCCTTCCTAGTGAATTTCTCTTTCGCCCTGGAAGACCCAAATCGTTGCAATCAACGAAATAAGCACCATGGCCAACGAAAATGGAGTCTTTTTTCGGTGGTATCGTTTGTTGGTGAATCCACAAAAAATGTATCACCGAATCGGCCTTCGGGACAAATTCCTTCCTCGTGAATTTCGCTCTCGCCCTGGAAGACCCAAATCGTTGCAATCAACGAAATGGGCATGATGGCCAACGAAAATGGGGTCTTTTTTCAGTGGTATTGTTTGTTGGTGAACTAAGAAACAATATATCTCCGAATTAGTTTTCGGAACCAACTCCTTTCTAGTAAATTTCGCTCCCGCTCTGACAGACACAAATCGTTGCAATAAACGAAATGGGCACCATTGCCAACGCAAATGGAGTCTTTTTTCAGTGGTATCGTTTGTTGGTGAATCCATAAACAATATATCTCCGAATTAGCCTTCGGAAAAAATTCTTTCCTCGTGAATTTCTCTCTCGCCCTGGAAGACACAAATCGTTGCAATAAACGAAATGGGCACCATTGCCAACGCAAATGGAGTCTTTTTTCAGTGGTATCGTTTGTTGGTGAATCCATAAACAATATATCTCCGAATTAGCCTTCGGAAAAAATTCTTTCCTCGTGAATTTCTCTCTCGCCCTGGAAGACCCAAATCGTTGCAATCAACGAAATGGGCATGATGGAAAACGAAAATGGGGTCTTTTTTCGGTGGTATCGTTTGTTGGTGAACCAACAAACAATATATCTCAGAATTAGCCTTCGGAACCAACTCCTTCCTAGTGAATTTCTCTGTCGCCCTGGAAGACCCAAATCGTTGCAATCAACGAAATGGGCACCATGGCCAACGAAAATAGGGTCTTTTTTCGGTGGTATCGTTCGTTGGTGAACCAACAAACAATATATCCCCGAATTAGCCTTCGGAACCAACTCCTTCCTAGTGAATTTCTCTCTCACCTTGGAAGACCCAGATCGTTGCAATAAACGAAATGGGCACCATGGCCAACGAAAATGGAGTCTTTTTTCGGTGGTATCGTTTGTTGGTGAATCCATAAACAATATATCTCCGAATTAGCCTTCGGAACAAATTCCTTCCTCGTGAATTTCGCTCTCGTTTTGGAAGACCCAAATCGTTGCAATCAACGAAATGGGCATGATGGCCGACGAAAATGGGGTCTTTTTTCAGTGGTATTGTTTGTTGGTGAACTAAGAAACAATATATCTCCGAGATAGCCTTCGGAACCAGCTCCTTTCTAGTAAATTTCGCTGCCGCTCTGACAGACACAAATCGTTGCAATAAACGAAATGGGCAGTATGGCCAACGCAAATAGAGTCTTTTTTCAGTGGTATCGTTTGTTGGTGAACCAACAAACAATATATCCCCGAATTAGCCCTCGGAACCAACTCCTTCCTAGTGAATTTCTCTCTCGCCCTGGAAGACCCAAATCGTTGCAACCAACGAAATGGGCATGATGGCCAACGAAAATGGGGTCTTTTTTCAGTGGTATTGTTTGTTGGTGAACTAAGAAACAATATATCTCCGAATTAGTTTTCGGAACCGACTCCTTTCTAGTAAATTTCGCTCCCGCTCTGACAGACACAAATCGTTGGAATAAACGAAATGGGCACCATGGCCAACGCAAATGGAGTCTTTTTTCAGTGGTATCGTTTGTTGGTGAACCAACAAACAATATATCCCCGAATTAGCCTTCGGAACCAACTCCTTCCTAGTGAATTTCTCTCTCGCCCTGGAAGACCCAAATCGTTGCAATCAACGAAATAAGCACTATGGCCAACGAAAATGGCGTCTTTTTTCGGTGGTATCGTTTGTTGGTGAATCCACAAGCAATGTATCACCGAATCAGCCTTCGGGACAAATTCCTTCCTCGTGAATTTCGCTCTCGCCCTGGAAGACCCAAATCGTTGCAATCAACGAAATGGGCATGATGGCCAACGAAAATGGGGTCTTTTTTCAGTTGTATTGTTTGTTGGTGAACTAAGAAACAATATATCTCCGAATTAGTTTTCGGAACCAACTCCTTTCTAGTAAATTTCGCTCCCGCTCTGACAGACACAAATCGTTGCAATAAACGAAATGGGCACCATTGCCAACGCAAATGGAGTCTTTTTTCAGTGGTATCGTTTGTTGGTGAATCCATAAACAATATATCTCAGAATTAGCCTTCGGAACCAACTCCTTCCTAGTGAATTTCTCTCTCGCCCTGGAAGACCCAAATCGTTGCAACCAACGAAATGGGCATGATGGCCAACGAAAATGGGGTCTTTTTTCAGTGGTATTGTTTGTTGGTGAACTAAGGAAACAATATATCTCCGAATTAGTTTTCGGAACCGACTCCTTTCTAGTAAATTTCGCTCCCGCTCTGACAGACACAAATCGTTGGAATAAACGAAATGGGCACCATGGCCAACGCAAATGGAGTCTTTTTTCAGTGGTATCGTTTGTTGGTGAACCAACAAACAATATATCCCCGAATTAGCCTTCGGAACCAACTCCTTCCTAGTGAATTTCTCTCTCGCCCTGGAAGACCCAAATCGTTGCAATCAACGAAATAAGCACTATGGCCAACGAAAATGGCGTCTTTTTTCGGTGGTATCGTTTGTTGGTGAATCCACAAGCAATGTATCACCGAATCAGCCTTCGGGACAAATTCCTTCCTCGTGAATTTCGCTCTCGCCCTGGAAGACCCAAATCGTTGCAATCAACGAAATGGGCATGATGGCCAACGAAAATGGGGTCTTTTTTCAGTGGTATTGTTTGTTGGTGAACTAAGAAACAATATATCTCCGAATTAGTTTTCGGAACCAACTCCTTTCTAGTAAATTTCGCTCCCGCTCTGACAGACACAAATCGTTGCAATAAACGAAATGGGCACCATGGCCAACGCGAATGGAGTCTTTTTTCGGTGGTATCGTTTGTTGGTGAATCCATAAACAATATATCTCCGAATTAGCCTTCGGAAAAAATTCCTTCCTCGTGAATTTCGCTCTCGCCCTGTAAGACCCAAATCGTTGCAATCAACGAAATGGGCATGATGGCCAACGAAAATGGGGTCTTTTTTCGGTGGTATCGTTTTGTGGTGAACCAACAAACAATATATCTCAGAATTAGCCATCGGAACCAACTCCTTCCTAGTGAATTTCTCTCTCGCCCTGGAAGACCCAAATCGTTGCAATAAACGAAATGGGCACCATGGCCAACGAAAAAGGAGTCTTTTTTCGGTGGTATCGTTCGTTGGTGAACCAACAAACAATATATCCCCGAATTAGCCTTCGGAACCAACTCCTTCCTAGTGAATTTCTCTTTCGCCCTGGAAGACCCAGATCGTTGCAATAAACGAAATGGGCACCATGGCCAACGAAAATGGAGTCTTTTTTCGGTGGTATCGTTTGTTGGTGAATCCATAAACAATATATCTCCGAATTAGCCTTCGGAACAAATTCCTTCCTCGCGAATTTCGCTCTCGTTTTGGAAGACCCAAATCGTTGCAATCAACGAAATGGGCATGATGGCCGACGAAAATGGGGTCTTTTTCAGTGGTATTGTTTGTTGGCGAACTAAGAAACAATATATCTCCGAGATAGCCTTCGGAACAAGCTCCTTTCTAGTAAATTTCGCTGCCGCTCTGACAGACACAAATCGTTGCAATAAACGAAATAGGCACCATGACCAACGAAAACGGAGTCTTTTTTCGGTGGTATCGTTTGTTGGTGAATCCATAAACAATGTCTCTCCGAATTAGCCTTCGGAACAAATTCCTTCCTCGTGAATTTCTCTCTCGCCCTGGAAGACCCAAATCGTTGCAATCAACGAAATGGGCAGTATGGCCAACGCAAATAGAGTCTTTTTTCAGTGGTATCGTTTGTTGGTGAACCAACAAACAATATATCCCCGAATTAGCCCTCGGAACCAACTCCTTCCTAGTGAATTTCTCTCTCGCCCTGGAAGACCCAAATCGTTGCAACCAACGAAATGGGCATGATGGCCAACGAAAATGGGGTCTTTTTTCAGTGGTATTGTTTGTTGGTGAACTAAGAAACAATATATCTCCGAATTAGTTTTCGGAACCGACTCCTTTCTAGTAAATTTCGCTCCCGCTCTGACAGACACAAATCGTTGGAATAAACGAAATGGGCACCATGGCCAACGCAAATGGAGTCTTTTTTCAGTGGTATCGTTTGTTGGTGAACCAACAAACAATATATCCCCGAATTAGCCTTCGGAACCAACTCCTTCCTAGTGAATTTCTCTCTCGCCCTGGAAGACCCAAATCGTTGCAATCAACGAAATAAGCACTATGGCCAACGAAAATGGCGTCTTTTTTCGGTGGTATCGTTTGTTGGTGAATCCACAAGCAATGTATCACCGAATCAGCCTTCGGGACAAATTCCTTCCTCGTGAATTTCGCTCTCGCCCTGGAAGACCCAAATCGTTGCAATCAACGAAATGGGCATGATGGCCAACGAAAATGGGGTCTTTTTTCAGTTGTATTGTTTGTTGGTGAACTAAGAAACAATATATCTCCGAATTAGTTTTCGGAACCAACTCCTTTCTAGTAAATTTCGCTCCCGCTCTGACAGACACAAATCGTTGCAATAAACGAAATGGGCACCATTGCCAACGCAAATGGAGTCTTTTTTCAGTGGTATCGTTTGTTGGTGAATCCATAAACAATATATCTCAGAATTAGCCTTCGGAACCAACTCCTTCCTAGTGAATTTCTCTCTCGCCCTGGAAGACCCAAATCGTTGCAACCAACGAAATGGGCATGATGGCCAACGAAAATGGGGTCTTTTTTCAGTGGTATTGTTTGTTGGTGAACTAAGGAAACAATATATCTCCGAATTAGTTTTCGGAACCGACTCCTTTCTAGTAAATTTCGCTCCCGCTCTGACAGACACAAATCGTTGGAATAAACGAAATGGGCACCATGGCCAACGCAAATGGAGTCTTTTTTCAGTGGTATCGTTTGTTGGTGAACCAACAAACAATATATCCCCGAATTAGCCTTCGGAACCAACTCCTTCCTAGTGAATTTCTCTCTCGCCCTGGAAGACCCAAATCGTTGCAATCAACGAAATAAGCACTATGGCCAACGAAAATGGCGTCTTTTTTCGGTGGTATCGTTTGTTGGTGAATCCACAAGCAATGTATCACCGAATCAGCCTTCGGGACAAATTCCTTCCTCGTGAATTTCGCTCTCGCCCTGGAAGACCCAAATCGTTGCAATCAACGAAATGGGCATGATGGCCAACGAAAATGGGGTCTTTTTTCAGTGGTATTGTTTGTTGGTGAACTAAGAAACAATATATCTCCGAATTAGTTTTCGGAACCAACTCCTTTCTAGTAAATTTCGCTCCCGCTCTGACAGACACAAATCGTTGCAATAAACGAAATGGGCACCATGGCCAACGCGAATGGAGTCTTTTTTCGGTGGTATCGTTTGTTGGTGAATCCATAAACAATATATCTCCGAATTAGCCTTCGGAAAAAATTCCTTCCTCGTGAATTTCGCTCTCGCCCTGTAAGACCCAAATCGTTGCAATCAACGAAATGGGCATGATGGCCAACGAAAATGGGGTCTTTTTTCGGTGGTATCGTTTTGTGGTGAACCAACAAACAATATATCTCAGAATTAGCCATCGGAACCAACTCCTTCCTAGTGAATTTCTCTCTCGCCCTGGAAGACCCAAATCGTTGCAATAAACGAAATGGGCACCATGGCCAACGAAAAAGGAGTCTTTTTTCGGTGGTATCGTTCGTTGGTGAACCAACAAACAATATATCCCCGAATTAGCCTTCGGAACCAACTCCTTCCTAGTGAATTTCTCTTTCGCCCTGGAAGACCCAGATCGTTGCAATAAACGAAATGGGCACCATGGCCAACGAAAATGGAGTCTTTTTTCGGTGGTATCGTTTGTTGGTGAATCCATAAACAATATATCTCCGAATTAGCCTTCGGAACAAATTCCTTCCTCGCGAATTTCGCTCTCGTTTTGGAAGACCCAAATCGTTGCAATCAACGAAATGGGCATGATGGCCGACGAAAATGGGGTCTTTTTCAGTGGTATTGTTTGTTGGCGAACTAAGAAACAATATATCTCCGAGATAGCCTTCGGAACAAGCTCCTTTCTAGTAAATTTCGCTGCCGCTCTGACAGACACAAATCGTTGCAATAAACGAAATAGGCACCATGACCAACGAAAACGGAGTCTTTTTTCGGTGGTATCGTTTGTTGGTGAATCCATAAACAATGTCTCTCCGAATTAGCCTTCGGAACAAATTCCTTCCTCGTGAATTTCTCTCTCGCCCTGGAAGACCCAAATCGTTGCAATCAACGAAATGGGCAGTATGGCCAACGCAAATAGAGTCTTTTTTCAGTGGTATCGTTTGTTGGTGAACCAACAAACAATATATCCCCGAATTAGCCCTCGGAACCAACTCCTTCCTAGTGAATTTCTCTCTCGCCCTGGAAGACCCAAATCGTTGCAACCAACGAAATGGGCATGATGGCCAACGAAAATGGGGTCTTTTTTCAGTGGTATTGTTTGTTGGTGAACTAAGAAACAATATATCTCCGAATTAGTTTTCGGAACCGACTCCTTTCTAGTAAATTTCGCTCCCGCTCTGACAGACACAAATCGTTGGAATAAACGAAATGGGCACCATGGCCAACGCAAATGGAGTCTTTTTTCAGTGGTATCGTTTGTTGGTGAACCAACAAACAATATATCCCCGAATTAGCCTTCGGAACCAACTCCTTCCTAGTGAATTTCTCTCTCGCCCTGGAAGACCCAAATCGTTGCAATCAACGAAATAAGCACTATGGCCAACGAAAATGGCGTCTTTTTTCGGTGGTATCGTTTGTTGGTGAATCCACAAGCAATGTATCACCGAATCAGCCTTCGGGACAAATTCCTTCCTCGTGAATTTCGCTCTCGCCCTGGAAGACCCAAATCGTTGCAATCAACGAAATGGGCATGATGGCCAACGAAAATGGGGTCTTTTTTCAGTTGTATTGTTTGTTGGTGAACTAAGAAACAATATATCTCCGAATTAGTTTTCGGAACCAACTCCTTTCTAGTAAATTTCGCTCCCGCTCTGACAGACACAAATCGTTGCAATAAACGAAATGGGCACCATTGCCAACGCAAATGGAGTCTTTTTTCAGTGGTATCGTTTGTTGGTGAATCCATAAACAATATATCTCAGAATTAGCCTTCGGAACCAACTCCTTCCTAGTGAATTTCTCTCTCGCCCTGGAAGACCCAAATCGTTGCAACCAACGAAATGGGCATGATGGCCAACGAAAATGGGGTCTTTTTTCAGTGGTATTGTTTGTTGGTGAACTAAGGAAACAATATATCTCCGAATTAGTTTTCGGAACCGACTCCTTTCTAGTAAATTTCGCTCCCGCTCTGACAGACACAAATCGTTGGAATAAACGAAATGGGCACCATGGCCAACGCAAATGGAGTCTTTTTTCAGTGGTATCGTTTGTTGGTGAACCAACAAACAATATATCCCCGAATTAGCCTTCGGAACCAACTCCTTCCTAGTGAATTTCTCTCTCGCCCTGGAAGACCCAAATCGTTGCAATCAACGAAATAAGCACTATGGCCAACGAAAATGGCGTCTTTTTTCGGTGGTATCGTTTGTTGGTGAATCCACAAGCAATGTATCACCGAATCAGCCTTCGGGACAAATTCCTTCCTCGTGAATTTCGCTCTCGCCCTGGAAGACCCAAATCGTTGCAATCAACGAAATGGGCATGATGGCCAACGAAAATGGGGTCTTTTTTCAGTGGTATTGTTTGTTGGTGAACTAAGAAACAATATATCTCCGAATTAGTTTTCGGAACCAACTCCTTTCTAGTAAATTTCGCTCCCGCTCTGACAGACACAAATCGTTGCAATAAACGAAATGGGCACCATGGCCAACGCGAATGGAGTCTTTTTTCGGTGGTATCGTTTGTTGGTGAATCCATAAACAATATATCTCCGAATTAGCCTTCGGAAAAAATTCCTTCCTCGTGAATTTCGCTCTCGCCCTGTAAGACCCAAATCGTTGCAATCAACGAAATGGGCATGATGGCCAACGAAAATGGGGTCTTTTTTCGGTGGTATCGTTTTGTGGTGAACCAACAAACAATATATCTCAGAATTAGCCATCGGAACCAACTCCTTCCTAGTGAATTTCTCTCTCGCCCTGGAAGACCCAAATCGTTGCAATAAACGAAATGGGCACCATGGCCAACGAAAAAGGAGTCTTTTTTCGGTGGTATCGTTCGTTGGTGAACCAACAAACAATATATCCCCGAATTAGCCTTCGGAACCAACTCCTTCCTAGTGAATTTCTCTTTCGCCCTGGAAGACCCAGATCGTTGCAATAAACGAAATGGGCACCATGGCCAACGAAAATGGAGTCTTTTTTCGGTGGTATCGTTTGTTGGTGAATCCATAAACAATATATCTCCGAATTAGCCTTCGGAACAAATTCCTTCCTCGCGAATTTCGCTCTCGTTTTGGAAGACCCAAATCGTTGCAATCAACGAAATGGGCATGATGGCCGACGAAAATGGGGTCTTTTTCAGTGGTATTGTTTGTTGGCGAACTAAGAAACAATATATCTCCGAGATAGCCTTCGGAACAAGCTCCTTTCTAGTAAATTTCGCTGCCGCTCTGACAGACACAAATCGTTGCAATAAACGAAATAGGCACCATGACCAACGAAAACGGAGTCTTTTTTCGGTGGTATCGTTTGTTGGTGAATCCATAAACAATGTCTCTCCGAATTAGCCTTCGGAACAAATTCCTTCCTCGTGAATTTCTCTCTCGCCCTGGAAGACCCAAATCGTTGCAATCAACGAAATAAGCACCATGGCCAACGAAAATGGAGTCTTTTTTCGGTGGTATCGTTTGTTGGTGAATCCATAAACAATGTCTCTCCGAATTAGCCTTCGGAACAAATTCCTTCCTCGTGAATTTCACTCTCGCCCTGGAAGACCCAAATCGTTGCAATCAACGAAATCGGCATGATGGCCAAGGAAAATGGGGTCTTTTTTCGGTGGTATCGTTTGTTGGTGGATCCATAAAATATATCTCCGAATTAGCCTTCGGAAAAAATTCCTTCCTAGTGAATTTCTCTCTCGCCCTGGAAGACCCAAATCGTTGCAATCAACGAAATGGGCACCATGGCCAACGAAAAAGGAGTCTTTTTTCGGTGGTATCGTTTGTTGGTGAACCAACAAACAATATATCCCCGAATTAGCCTTCGGAACCAACTCCTTCCTAGTGAATTTCTCTCTCGCCCTGGAAGACCCAGATCGTTGCAATAAACGAAATGGGCACCATGCCCAACGAAAATGGAGTCTTTTTTCGGTGGCATCGTTTGTTGGTTTATCCATAAACAATATATCTCCGAATTAGCCTTCGGAACAAATTCCTTCCTCGTGAATTTCGCTCTCGTTTTGGAAGACCCAAATCGTTGCAATCAACGAAATGGGCATGATGGCCGACGAAAATGGGGTCTTTTTTCAGTGGTATTGTTTGTTGGTGAACTAAGAAACAATATATCTCCGAATTAGCCTCCGGAACCAACTCCTTTCTAGTAAATTTCGCTGCCGCTCTGACAGACACAAATCGTTGCAATAAACGAAATGGGCACCATGGCCAACGCAAATGGAGTCCTTTTTCAGTGGTATCGTTAGTTGGTGAACCAACAAACAATATATCCCCGAATTAGCCTTCGGAACAAATTCCTTCCTCGTGAATTTCGCTCTCGCCCTGGAAGACGCAAATCGTTGCAATCAACGAAATGGGCATGATGGCCAACGAAAATGGGGTCTTTCACGGTGGTATCGTTTGTTGGTGAACCAACAAACAATATATCTCAGAATTAGCCTTCGGAACCAACTCCTTCCTAGTGAATTTCTCTCTCGCCCTGGAAGACCCAAATCGTTGCAATCAACGAAATAAGCACCATGGCCAACGAAAATGAAGTCTTTTTTCAGTGGTATCGTTTGTTGGTGAATCCATAAACAATATATCTCCGAATTAGCCTTCGGAAAAAATTCCTTCCTCGTGAATTTCGCTCTCGCCCTGGAAGACCCAAATCGTTGCAATCAACGAAATGGGCATGATGGCCAACGAAAATGGGGTCTTTTTTCGGTGGTATCGTTTGTTGGTGAACCAACAAACAATATATCTCAGAATTAGCCTTCGGAACCAACTCCTTCCTAGTGAATTTCTCTCTCGCCCTGGAAGACCCAAATCGTTGCAATCAACGAAATGGGCACCATGGCCAACGAAAATAGGGCCTTTTTCGGTGGTATCGTTCGTTGGTGAACCAACAAACAATATATCCCCGAATTAGCCTTCGGAACCAACTCCTTCCTAGTGAATTTCTCTCTCGCCCTGGAAGACCCAGATCGTTGCAATAAACGAAATGGGCACCATGCCCAACGAAATTGGAGTCTTTTTTCGGTGGTATCGTTTGTTAGTGAATCCATAAACAATATATCTCCGAATTAGCCTTCGGAACAAATTCCTTCCTCGTGAATTTCGCTCTCGTTTTGGAAGACCCAAATCGATGCAATCAACGAAATGGGCATGATGGCCGACGAAAATGGGGTCTTTTTTCAGTGGTATTGTTTGTTGGTGAACTAAGAAACAATATATCTCCGAATTAGCCTCCGGAACCAACTCCTTTCTAGTAAATTTCGCTGCCGCTCTGACAGACACAAATCGTTGCAATATACGAAATGGGCACCATGGCCAACGCAAATGGAGTCTTTTTTCAGTGGTATCGTTTGTTGGTGAACCAACAAACAATATATCCCCGAATTGGCCCTCGGAACCAACTCCTTCCTAGTGAATTTCTCTCTCGTCCTGGAAGACCCAAATCGTTGCAACCAACGAAATGGGCATGATGGCCAACGAAAATGGGGTCTTTTTTCAGTGGTATTGTTTGTTGGTGAACTAAGAAACAATATATCTCCGAATTAGTTTTCGGAACCAACTCCTTTCTAGTAAATTTCGCTCCCGCTCTGACAGACACAAATCGTTGCAATAAACGAAATGGGCACCATGGCCAACGCAAATGGAGTCTTTTTTCAGTGGTATCGTTTGTTGGTGAACCAACCAACAATATATCCCCGAATTAACCCTCGGAACCAACTCCTTCCTAGTCAATTTCTCTCTCGCCCTGGAAGACCCAAATCGTTGCAACCAAGGAAATGGGCATGATGGCCAACGAAAATGGGGTCTTTTTTCAGTGGTATTGTTTGTTGGTGAACTAAGAAACAATGTATCTCCGAATTAGTTTTCGGAACCAACTCCTTTCTAGTAAATTTCGCTCCCGCTCTGACAGACACAAATCGTTGCAATAAACGAAATGGGCACCATGGCCAACGCAAATGGAGTCTTTTTTCAGTGGTATAGTTTGTTGGTGAACCAACAAACAATATATCCCCGAATTAGCCTTCGGAACCAACTCCTTCCTAATGAATTTCTCTCTCGCCCCGGAAGACCCAAATCGTTGCAACCAACGAAATGGGCATGATAGCCAACGAAAATGGGGTCTTTTTTCAGTGGTATTGTTTGTAGGTGAACTAAGAAGCAATATATCTCCGAATTAGCCTTCGGAACCAACTCCTTTCTAGTAAATTTCGCTCCCGCCCTGACAAACCCAAATCGTTGCAATAAACGAAATGGGCACCATGACCAACGAAAACGGGGTCTTTTTTCGGTGGTACCGTTAGTTGGTGAATCCATAAACAATGTCTCTCCGAATTAGCCTTCGGAACAAATTCTTTCCTCGTGAATTTCGCTCTCGCCCTGGAAGACGCAAATCGTTGCAATCAACGAAATGGGCATGATGGCCAACGAAAATGGGGTCTTTCTCGGTGGTATCGTTTGTTGGTGAACCAACAAACAATATATCTCAAAATAACCTTCGGAACCAACTCCTTCCTAGTGAATTTCTCTCTCGCCCTGGAAGACCCAAATCGTTGCAACCAACGAAATGGGCATGATGGCCAACGAAAATGGGGTCTTTTTTCAGTGGTATTGTTTGTTGATAAACTAAGAAACAATATATCTCCGAATTAGTTTTCGGAACCGACTCCTTTCTAGTAAATTTCGCTCCCGCTCTGACAGACACAAATCGTTGCAATAAACGAAATGGGCACCATGGCCAACGCAAATGGAGTCTTTTTTCAGTGGTATCGTTTGTTGGTGAACCAACAAACAATATATCCCCGAATTAGCCTTCGGAACCAACTCCTTCCTAGTGAATTTTTCTCTCGCCCTGGAAGACCCAAATCGTTGCAATCAACGAAATAAGCACTATGGCCAACGAAAATGGCGTCTTTTTTCGGTGGTATCGTTTGTTGGTGAATCCACAACCAATGTATCACCGAATCAGCCTTCGGGACAAATTCCTTCCTCGTGAATTTCGCTCTCGCCCTGGAAGACCCAAATCGTTGCAATCAACGAAATGGTCATGATGGCCGACGAAAATGGGGTCTTTTTTCAGTGGTATTGTTTGTTGGTGAACTAAGAAACAATATATCTCCGAATTAGTTTTCGGAACCAACTCCTTTCTAGTAAATTTCGCTCCCGCTCTGACAGACACAAATCGTTGCAATAAACGAAATGGGCACCATGGCCAACGCGAATGGAGTCTTTGTTCGGTGGTATCGTTTGTTGGTGAATCCATAAACAATATATCTCCGAATTAGCCTTCGGAAAAAATTCCTTCCTCGTGAATTTCGCTCTCGCCCTGTAAGACCCAAATCGTTGCAATCAACGAAATGGGCATGATGGCCAACAAAAATGGGGTCTTTTTTCGGTGGTATCGTTTTGTGGTGAACCAACAAACAATATATCTCAGAATTAGCCATCGGAACCACCTCCTTCCTAGTGAATTTCTCTCTCGCCCTGGAAGACCCAAATCGTTGCAATAAACGAAATGGGCACCATGGCCAACGAAAAAGGAGTCTTTTTTCGGTGGCATCGTTCGTTGGTGAACCAACAAACAATATATCCCCGAATTAGCCTTCGGAACCAACTCCTTCCTAGTGAATTTCTCTCTCGCCCTGGAAGACCCAGATCGTTGCAATAAACGAAATGGGCACCATGGCCAACGAAAATGGAGTCTTTTTTCGGTGGTATCGTTTGTTGGTGAATCCATAAACAATATATCTCCGAATTAGCCTTCGGAACAAATTCCTTCCTCGCGAATTTCGCTCTCGTTTTGGAAGACCCAAATCGTTGCAATCAACGAAATGGGCATGATGGCCGACGAAAATGGGGTCTTTTTTCAATGGTATTGTTTGTTGGTGAACTAAGAAACAATATATCTCCGAGATAGCCTTCGGAACAAGCTCCTTTCTAGTAAATTTCGCTGCCGCTCTGACAGACACAAATCGTTGCAATAAACGAAATCGGCATTATGGCCAACGCAAATGGAGTCTTTTTTCAGTGGTATCGTTTGTTGGTGAACCAACAAACAATATATCCCCGAATTAGCCCTCGGAACCAACTCCTTCCTAGTGAATTTCTCTCTCGCCCTGGAAGACCCAAATCGTTGCAACTAACGAAATGGGCATGATGGCCAACGAAAATGGGGTCTTTTTTCAGTGGTATTGTTTGTTGGTGAACTAAGAAACAATATATCACCGAATTAGTTTTCGGAACCGACTCCTTTCTAGTAAATTTCGCTCCCGCTCTGACAGACACAAATCGTTGCAATAAACGAAATGGGCACCATGGCCAACGCAAATGGAGTCTTTTTTCGGTGGCATCGTTTGTTGGTGAACCAACAAACAATATATCCCCGAATTAGCCCTCGGAACCAACTCCTTCCTAGTGAATTTCTCTCTCGCCCTGGAAGACCCAAATCGTTGCAACCAACGAAATGGGCATGATGGCCAACGAAAATGGGGTCTTTTTTCAGTGGTATTGTTTGTTGGTGAACTAAGAAACAATATATCTCCGAATTAGTTTTCGGAACCAACTCCTTTCTAGTAAGTTTCGCTCCCGCTCTGACAGACACAAATCGTTGCAATAAACGAAATGGGCACCATGGCCAATGCAAATGGAGTCTTTTTTCAGTGGTATCGTTTGTTGGTGAACCAACAAACAATATATCCCCGAATTAGCCTTCGGAACCAACTCCTTCCTAGTGAATTTCTCTCTCGCCCCGGAAGACCCAAATCGTTGCAACCAACGAAACGGGCATGATAGCCAACGAAAATGGGGTCTTTTTTCAGTGGTATTGTTTGTTGGTGAACTAAGAAACAATATATCTCCGAATTAGCCTTCGGAACCAACTCCTTTCTAGTAAATTTCGCTTCCGCCCTGACAAACCCAAATCGTTGCAATAAACGAAATGGGCACCATGACCAACGAAAACGGGGTCTTTTTTCGGTGGTATCGTTTGTTGGTGAATCCATAAACAATGTCTCTCCGAATTAGCCTTCGGAACAAATTCCTTCCTCGTGAATTTCGCTCTCGCCCTGGAAGACGCAAATCGTTGCAATCAACGAAATGGGCACCATGGCCAACGCAAATGGAGTCTTTTTTCAGTGGTATCGTTTGTTGGTGAACCAACAAACAATATATCCCCGAATTAGCCCTCGGAACCAACTCCTTCCTAGTGAATTTCTCTCTCGCCCTGGAAGACCCAAATCGTTGCAATCAACGAAATAAGCACCATGGCCAACGACGAAAATGGAGTCTTTTTTCGGTGGTATCGTTTGTTGGTGAATCCACAAAAAATGTATCACCGAATCAGCCTTCGGGACAAATTCCTTCCTCGTGAATTTCGCTCTCGCCCTGGAAGACCCAAATCGTTGCAATCAACGAAATGGGCATGATGGCCAACGAAAATGGGGTCTTTTTTCAGTGGTATTGTTTGTTGGTGAACTAAGAAACAATATATCTCCGAACTAGTTTTCGGAACCAACTCCTTTCTAGTAAATTTCGCTCCCGCTCTGACAGACACAAATCGTTGAAATAAACGAAATGGGCACCATGGCCAACGCAAATGGAGTCTTTTTTCAGTGGTATCGTTTGTTGGTGAATCCATAAACAATATATCTCCGAATTAGCCTTCGGAACAAATTCCTTCCTCGTGAATTTCGCTCTCGTTTTGGAAGACCCAAATCGTTGCAATCAACGAAATGGGCATGATGGAAAACGAAAATGGGGTCTTTTTCGGTGGTATCGTTGTTGGTGAACCAACAAACAATATATCTCAGAATTAGCCTTCGGAACCAACTCCTTCCTAGTGAATTTCTCTGTCGCCCTGGAAGACCCAGATCGTTGCAATAAACGAAATGGGCACCATGGCCAACGAAAATGGAGTCTTTTTTCGGTGGTATCGTTTGTTGGTGAATCAATAAACAATGTCTCTCCGAATTAGCCTTCGGAACAAATTCCTTCCTCGTGAATTTCGCTCTCGCCCTGGAAGTCCCAAATCGTTGCAATCAACGAAATGGGCATGATGGCCAACGAAAATGGGGTCTTTTTTCGGTGGTATCGTTTGTTGGTGAACCAACAAACAATATATCTCAGAATTAGCCTTCGGAACCAACTCCTTCCTAGTGAATTTCTCTCTCGCCCTGGAAGACCCAAATCGTTGCAATCAACGAAATGGGCACCAGGGCCAACGAAAAAGGAGTCTTTTTTCGGTGGTATCGTTTGTTGGTGATTCCATAAACAATGTATCACCGAATCAGCCTTCGGGACAAATTCCTTCCTCGTGAATTTCGCTCTCGCCCTGGAAGACCCAAATCGTTGCAATCAACGAAATGGGCATGATGGCCAAGGAAAATGGGGTCTTTTTTCGCTAGTATCGTTTGTTGGTGAACCCACAAACAATATATCCCCGAATTAGCCTTCGGAACCAACTCCTTCCTAGTGAATTTCTCTCTCGCCCTGGAAGACCCAAATCGTTGCAACCAACGAAATGGGCATGATGGCCAACGAAAATGGGGTCTTTTTTCAGTGGTATTGTTTGTTGGTGAACTAAGAAACAATATATCTCCGAATTAGTTTTCGGAACCAACTCCTTTCTAGTAAATTTCGCTCCCGCTCTGACAGACACAAATCGTTGCAATAAACGAAATGGGCACCATGGCCAACGCAAATGGTGTCTTTTTTCAGTGGTATCGTTTGTTGGTGAACTAAGAAACAATATATCTCCGAATTAGCCTTCGGAACCAACTCCTCTCTAGTAAATTTCGCTCCCGCCCTGACAAACCCAAATCGGTGCAATAAACGAAATAGGCACCATGACCAACGAAAACGGAGTCTTTTTTCGGTGATATCGTTTGTTGGTGAATCCATAAACAATGTCTCTCCGAATTAGCCTTCGTAACAAATTCCTTCCTCGTGAATTTCTCTCTCGCCCTGGAAGACCCAAATCGTTGCAATCAACGAAATAAGCACCATGGCCAACGAAAATGGAGTCTTTTTTCGGTGGTATCGTTTGTTGGTGAATCCACAAACAATGTATCACCGAATCAGCCTTCGGGACAAATTCCTTCCTCGTGAATTTCGCTCTCGCCCTGGAAGACCCAAATCGTTGCAATCAACGAAATGGGCATGATGGCCAACGAAAATAGGGTCTTTTTTCAGTGGTATTGTTTGTTGGTGAACTAAGAAACAATATATCTCCGAATTAGTTTTGGGAACTAACTCCTGTCTAGTAAATTTCGCTCCCGCTCTGACAGACACAAATCGTTGCAATAAACGAAATGGGCACCATGGCCAACGCAAATGGAGTCTTTTTTCGGTGGTAACGTTTGTTGGTGAATCCATAAACAATGTATCACCGAATCAGCCTTCGGGACAAATTCCTTCCTCGTGAATTTCGCTCTCGCCCTGGAAGACCCAAATCGTTGCAATCAACGAAATCGGCATGATGGCCAAGGAAAATGGGGTCTTTTTTCGGTGGTATCGTTTGTTGGTGGATCCATAAAATATATCTCCGAATTAGCCTTCGGAAAAAATTCCTTCCTCGTGAATTTCGCTCTCGCCCTGGAAGACCCAAATCGTTGCAATCAACGAAATGGGCATGATGGCCAACGAAAATAGGGTCTTTTTTCGGTGGTATCGTTTGTTGGTGAATCAACAAACAATATATCTCAGAAATTATCCTTCGGAACCAACTCCATCCCAGTGAATTTCTCTCTCGCCCGGGAAGACCCAAATCGTTGCAATCAACGAAATGGGCACCATGGCCAACGAAAAAGGAGTCTTTTTTCGGTGGTATCGTTTGTTGGTGAACCAACAAACAATATATCCCCGAATTAGCCTTCGGAACCAACTCCTTCCTAGTGAATTTCTCTCTCGCCCTGGAAGACCCAGATCGTTGCAATAAACGAAATGGGCACCATGCCCAACGAAAATGGAGTCTTTTTTCGGTGGTATCGTTTGTTGGTGAATCCATAAACAATATATCTCCGAATTAGCCTTCGGAACAAATTCCTTCCTCGTGAATTTCGCTCTCGGTTTGGAAGACCCAAATCGTTGCAATCAACGAAATGGGCATGATGGCCGACGAAAATGGGGTCTTTTTTCAGTGGTATTGTTTGTTGGTGAACTAAGAAACAATATATCTCCGAATTAGCCTCCGGAACCAACTCCTTTCTAGTAAATTTCGCTGCCGCTCTGACAGACACAAATCGTTGCAATAAACGAAATGGGCACCATGGCCAACGCAAATGGAGTCTTTTTTCAGTGGTATCGTTTGTTGGTGAACCAACAAACAATCAGTCGGCCATCATGCCCATATCCCCGAATTAGCCTTCGGAACCAACTCCTTCCTAGTGAATTTCTCTCTCGCCCCGGAAGACCCAAATCGTTGCAACCAACGAAATGGGCATGATAGCCAACGAAAATGGGGTCTTTTTTCAGTGGTATTGTTTGTTGGTGAACTAAGAAACAATATATCTCCGAATTAGCCTTCGGAACCAACTCCTTTCTAGTAAATTTCGCTCCCGCCCTGACAAACCCAAATCGTTGCAATAAACGAAATGGGCACCATGACCAACGAAAACGGGGTCTTTTTTCGGTGGTATCGTTTGTTGGTGAATCCATAAACAATGTCTCTCCGAATTAGCCTTCGGAACAAATTCTTTCCTCGTGAATTTCGCTCTCGCCCTGGAAGACGCAAATCGTTGCAATCAACGAAATGGGCATGATGGCCAACGAAAATGGGGTCTTTCTCGGTGGTATCGTTTGTTGGTGAACCAACAAACAATATATCTCAGAATTAGCCTTCGGAACCAACTCCTTCCTAGTGAATTTCTCTCTCGCCCTGGAAGACCCAAATCGTTGCAACCAACGAAATGGGCATGATGGCCAACGAAAATGGGGTCTTTTTTCAGTGGTATTGTTTGTTGATGAACTAAGAAACAATATATCTCCAAATTAGTTTTCGGAACCGACTCCTTTCTAGTAAATTTCGCTCCCGCTCTGACAGACACAAATCGTTGCAATAAACGAAATGGGCACCATGGCCAACGCAAATGGAGTCTTTTTTCAGTGGTATCGTTTGTTGGTGAACCAACAAACAATATATCCCCGAATTAGCCTTCGGAACCAACTCCTTCCTAGTGAATTTCTCTCTCGCCCTGGAAGACCCAAATCGTTGCAATCAACGAAATAAGCACTATGGCCAACGAAAATGGCGTCTTTTTTCGGTGGTATCGTTTGTTGGTGAATCCACAAACAATGTATCACCGAATCAGCCTTCGGGACAAATTCCTTCCTCGTGAATTTCGCTCTCGCCCTGGAAGACCCAAATCGTTGCAATCAACGAAATGGGCATGATGGCCAACGAAAATGGGGTCTTTTTTCAGAGGTATTGTTTGTTGGTAAACTAAGAAACAATATATCTCCGAATTAGTTTTCGGAACCAACTCCTTTCTAGTAAATTTCTCTCCCGCTCTGACAGACACAAATCGTTGCAATAAACGAAATGGGCACCATGGCCAACGCAAATGGAGTCTTTTTTCGGTAGTATCGTTTGTTGGTGAATCCATAAACAATATATCTCCGAATTAGCCTTCGGAAAAAATTCCTTCCTCGTGAATTTCGCTCTCGCCCTGTAAGACCCAAATCGTTGCAATCAACGAAATGGGCATGATGGCCAACGAAAATGGGGTCTTTTTTCGGTGGTATCGTTTGGTGGTGAACGAACAAGCAATATATCTCAGAATTAGCCTTCGGAACCAACTCCTTCCTAGTGAATTTCTCTCTCGCCCTGGAAGACCTAAATCGTTGCAATAAACGAAATGGGCACAATGGCCAACGAAAAAGGAGTCTTTTTCGGTGGTATCGTTTGTTGGTGAACCAACAAACAATATATCCCCGAATTAGCCTTCGGAACCAACTCCTTCCTAGTGAATTTCTCTCTCGCCCTGGAAGACCCAGATCGTTGCAATAAACGAAATGGGCACCATGCCCAACGAAAATGGAGTCTTTTTTCGGTGGTATCGTTTGTTGGTGAATCCATAAACAATATATCTCCGAATTAGCCTTCGGAACAAATTCCTTCCTCGTGAATTTCGCTCTCGTTTTGGAAGACCCAAATCGTTGCAATCAACGAAATGGGCATGATGGCCGACGAAAATGGGGTCTTTTTTCAGTGGTATTCTTTGTTGGTGAACTAAGAAACAATATATCTCTGAATTAGCCTCCGGAAACAACTCCTTTCTAGTAAATTTCGCTGCCGCTCTGACAGACACAAATCGTTGTAATAAACGAAATGGGCACCATGGCCAACGCAAATGGAGTCTTTTTTCAGTGGTATCGTTTGTTGGTGAACCAACAAACAATATATCCCCGAATTAGCCCTCGGAACCAACTCCTTCCTAGTGAATTTCTCTCTCGCCCTGGAAGACCCAAATCGTTGCAACCAACGAAATGGGCATGATGGCCAACGAAAATGGGGCCTTTTTTCAGTGGTATTGTTTGTTGGTAAACTAAGAAACAATATATCTCCGAATTAGTTTTCGGAACCAACTCCTTTCTAGTAAATTTCGCTCCCGCTCTGACAGACACAAATCGTTGCAATAAACGAAATGGGCACCATGGCCAACGCAAATGGAGTCTTTTTTCAGTGGTATCGTTTGTTGGTGAACCAACAAACAATATATCCCCGAATTAGCCCTCGGAACCAACTCCTTCCTAGTGAATTTCTCTCTCGCCCTGGAAGACCCAAATCGTTGCAACCAACGAAATGGGCATGATGGCCAACGAAAATGGGGTCTTTTTTCAGTGGTATTGTTTGTTGGTGAACTAAGAAACAATATATCTCCGAATTAGTTTTCGGAACCAACTCCTGTCTAGTAAATTTCGCTCCCGCTCTGACAGACACAAATCGTTGCAATAAACGAAATGGGCACCATGGCCAACGCAAATGGAGTCTTTTTTCAGTGGTATCGTTTGTTGGTGAATCCATAAACAATATATCTCCGAATTAGCCTTCGGAAAAAATTCCTTCCTCGTGAATTTCGCTCTCGCCCTGGAAGACCCAAATCGTTGCAATCAACGAAATGGGCATGATGGAAAACGAAAATGGGGTCTTTTTTCGGTGGTATCGTTTGTTGGTGAACCAACAAACAATATATCTCAGAATTAGCCTTCGGAACCAACTCCTTCCTAGTGAATTTCTCTCTCGCCCTGGAAGACCCAAATCGTTGCAATCAACGAAATAAGCACTATGGCCAACGAAAATGGCGTCTTTTTTCGGTGGTATCGTTTGTTGGTGAATCCACAAGCAATGTATCACCGAATCAGCCTTCGGGACAAATTCCTTCCTCGTGAATTTCGCTCTCGCCCTGGAAGACCCAAATCGTTGCAATCAACGAAATGGGCATGATGGCCAACGAAAATGGGGTCTTTTTTCAGTGGTATTGTTTGTTGGTGAACTAAGAAACAATATATCTCCGAATTAGCCTTCGGAACCAACTCCTTTCTAGTAAATTTCGCTCCCGCCCTGACAAACCCAAATCGTTGCAATAAACGAAATGGGCACCATGACCAACGAAAACGGGGTCTTTTTCGGTAGTATCGTTTGTTGGTGAATCCACAAACAATGTCTCTCCGAGTTAGCCTTCGGAACGAATTCCTTCCTCGTGAATTTCGCTCTCGCCCTGGAAGACGCAAATCGTTGCAATCAACGAAATGGGCATGATCGCCAACGAAAATGGGGTCTTTCTCGGTGGTATCGTTTGTTGGTGAACCAACAAACAATATATCTCAGAATTAGCCTTCGGAACCAACTCCTTCCTAGTGAATTTCTCTTTCGCCCTGGAAGACCCAAATCGTTGCAATCAACGAAATAAGCACCATGGCCAACGAAAATGGAGTCTTTTTTCGGTGGTATCGTTTGTTGGTGAATCCACAAAAAATGTATCACCGAATCAGCCTTCGGGACAAATTCCTTCCTCGTGAATTTCGCTCTCGCCCTGGAAGACCCAAATCGTTGCAATCAACGAAATGGGCATGATGGCCAACGAAAATGGGATCTTTTTTCAGTGGTATTGTTTGTTGGTGAACTAAGAAACAATATATCTCCGAATTAGTTTACGGAACCAACTCCTTTCTAGTAAATTTCGCTCCCACTCTGACAGACACAAATCGTTGCAATAAACGAAATGGGCACCATGGCCAACGCAAATGGAGTCTTTTTTCAGTGGTATCGTTTGTTGGTGAATCCATAAACAATATATCTCCGAATTAGCCTTCGGAACAAATTCCTTCCTCGTGAATTTCGCTCTCGTTTTGGAAGACCCAAATCGTTGCAATCAACGAAATGGGCATGATGGCCGACGAAAATGGGGTCTTTTTTCAGTGGTAATGTTTGTTGGTGAACTAAGAAACAATATATCTCCGAGATAGCCTTCGGAACCAGCTCCTTTCTAGTAAATTTCGCTGCCGCTCTGACAGACACAAATCGTTGCAATAAACGAAATGGGCAGTATGGCCAACGCAAATGGAGGCTTTTTTCAGTGGTATCGTTTGTTGGTGAACCAACAAACAATATATCCCCGAATTAGCCCTCGGAACCAACTCCTTCCTAGTGAATTTCTCTCTCGCCCTGGAAGACCCAATTCGTTGCAACCAACGAAATGGGCATGATGGCCAACGAAAATGGGGTCTTTTTTCAGTGGTATTGTTTGTTGGTGAACTAAGAAACAATATATCTCCGAATTAGTTTTGGGAACTAACTCCTGTCTAGTAAATTTCGCTCCCGCTCTGACAGACACAAATCGTTGCAATAAACGAAATGGGCACCATGGCCAACGCAAATGGAGTCTTTTTTCGGTGGTAACGTTTGTTGGTGAATCCATAAACAATGTATCACCGATTCAGCCTTCGGGACAAATTCCTTCCTCGTGAATTTCGCTCCCGCCCTGGAAGACCCAAATCGTTGCAATCAACGAAATCGGCATGATGGCCAAGGAAAATGGGGTCTTTTTTCGGTGGTATCGTTTGTTGGTGGATCCATAAAATATATCTCCGAATTAGCCTTCGGAAAAAATTCCTTCCTCGTGAATTTCGCTCTCGCCCTGGAAGACCCAAATCGTTGCAATCAACGAAATGGGCATGATGGCCAACGAAAATAGGGTCTTTTTTCGGTGGTATCGTTTGTTGGTGAATCAACAAACAATATATCTCAGAATTAGCCTTCGGAACCAACTCCATCCCAGTGAATTTCTCTCTCGCCCGGGAAGACCCAAATCGTTCCAATCAACGAAATGGGCACCATGGCCAACGAAAAAGGAGTCTTTTTTCGGTGGTATCGTTTGTTGGTGAACCAACAAACAATATATCCCCGAATTAGCCTTCGGAACCAACTCCTTCCTAGTGAATTTCTCTCTCGCCCTGGAAGACCCAGATCGTTGCAATAAACGAAATGGGCACCATGCCCAACGAAAATGGAGTCTTTTTTCGGTGGTATCGCTTGTTGGTGAATCCATAAACAATATATCTCCGAATTAGCCTTCGGAACAAATTCCTTCCTCGTGAATTTCGCTCTCGTTTTGGAAGACCCAAATCGTTGCAATCAACGAAATGGGCATGATGGCCGACGACAATGGGGTCTTTTTTCAGTGGTATTGTTTGTTGGTGAACTAAGAAACAATATATCTCCGAATTAGCCTCCGGAACCAACTCCTTTCTAGTAAATTTCGCTGCCGCTCTGACAGACACAAATCGTTGCAATAAACGAAATGGGCACCATGGCCAACGCAAATGGAGTCTTTTTTCAGTGGTATCGTTTGTTGGTGAACCAACAAACAATATATCCCCGAATTAGCCTTCGGAACCAACTCCTTCCTAGTGAATTTCTCTCTCGCCCCGGAAGACCCAAATCGTTGCAACCAACGAAATGGGCATGATAGCCAACGAAAATGGGGTCTTTTTTCAGTGGTATTGTTTGTTGGTGAACTAAGAAACAATATATCTCCGAATTAGCCTTCGGAACCAACTCCTTTCTAGTAAATTTCGCTCCCGCCCTGACAAACCCAAATCGTTGCAATAAACGAAATGGGCACCATGACCAACGAAAACGGGGTCTTTTTTCGGTGGTATCGTTTGTTGGTGAATCCATAAACAATGTCTCTCCGAATTAGCCTTCGGAACAAATTCTTTCCTCGTGAATTTCGCTCTCGCCCTGGAAGACGCAAATCGTTGCAATCAACGAAATGGGCATGATGGCCAACGAAAATGGGGTCTTTCTCGGTGGTATCGTTTGTTGGTGAACCAACAAACAATATATCTCAGAATTAGCCTTCGGAACCAACTCCTTCCTAGTGAATTTCTCTCTCGCCGTGGAAGACCCAAATCGTTGCAACCAACGAAATGGGCATGATGGTTAACGAAAATGGGGTCTTTTTTCAGTGGTATTGTTTGTTGATGAACTAAGAAACAATATATCTCCAAATTAGTTTTCGGAACCGACTCCTTTCTAGTAAATTTCGCTCCCGCTCTGACAGACACAAATCGTTGCAATAAACGAAATGGGAACCATGGCCAACGCAAATGGAGTCTTTTTTCAGTGGTATCGTTTGTTGGTGAACCAACAAACAATATATCCCCGAATTAGCCTTCGGAACCAACTCCTTCCTAGTGAATTTCTCTCTCGCCCTGGAAGACCCAAATCGTTGCAATCAACGAAATAAGCACTATGGCCAACGAAAATGGCGTCTTTTTTCGGTGGTATCGTTTGTTGGTGAATCCACAAACAATGTATCACCGAATCAGCCTTCGGGACAAATTCCTTCCTCGTGAATTTCGCTCTCGCCCTGGAAGACCCAAATCGTTGCAATCAACGAAATGGGAATGATGGCCAACGAAAATGGGGTCTTTTTTCAGAGGTATTGTTTGTTGGTAAACTAAGAAACAATATATCTCCGAATTAGTTTTCGGAACCAACTCCTTTCTAGTAAATTTCTCTCCCGCTCTGACAGACACAAATCGTTGCAATAAACGAAATGGGCACCATGGCCAACGCAAATGGAGTCTTTTTTCGGTAGTATCGTTTGTTGGTGAATCCATAAACAATATATCTCCGAATTAGCCTTCGGAAAAAATTCCTTCCTCGTGAATTTCGCTCTCGCCCTGGAAGACCCAAATCGTTGCAATCAACGAAATGGGCATGATGGAAAACGAAAATGGGGTCTTTTTTCGGTGGTATCGTTTGTTGGTGAACCAACAAACAATATATCTCAGAATTAGCCTTCGGAACCAACTCCTTCCTAGTGAATTTCTCTCTCGCCCTGGAAGACCCAAATCGTTGCAATCAACGAAATGGGCACCATGGCCAACGAAAATAGGGTCTTTTTCGGTGGTATCGTTCGTTGGTGAACCAACAAACAATATATCCCCGAATTAGCCTTCGGAACCAACTCCTTCCTAGTGAATTTCTCTCTCACCCTGGAAGACCCAGATCGTTGCAATAAACGAAATGGGCACCATGCCCAACGAAAATGGAGTCTTTTTTCGGTGGTATCGTTTGTTGGTGAATCCATAAACAATATATCTCCGAGTTAGCCTTCGGAACGAATTCCTTCCTCGTGAATTTCGCTCTCGCCCTGGAAGACGCAAATCGTTGCAATCAACGAAATGGGCATGATCGCCAACGAAAATGGGGTCTTTCTCGGTGGTATCGTTTGTTGGTGAACCAACAAACAATATATCTCAGAATTAGCCTTCGGAACCAACTCCTTCCTAGTGAATTTCTCTTTCGCCCTGGAAGACCCAAATCGTTGCAATCAACGAAATAAGCACCATGGCCAACGAAAATGGAGTCTTTTTTCGGTGGTATCGTTTGTTGGTGAATCCACAAAAAATGTATCACCGAATCAGCCTTCGGGACAAATTCCTTCCTCGTGAATTTCGCTCTCGCCCTGGAAGACCCAAATCGTTGCAATCAACGAAATGGGCATGATGGCCAACGAAAATGGGATCTTTTTTCAGTGGTATTGTTTGTTGGTGAACTAAGAAACAATATATCTCCGAATTAGTTTACGGAACCAACTCCTTTCTAGTAAATTTCGCTCCCACTCTGACAGACACAAATCGTTGCAATAAACGAAATGGGCACCATGGCCAACGCAAATGGAGTCTTTTTTCAGTGGTATCGTTTGTTGGTGAATCCATGAACAATATATCTCCGAATTAGCCTTCGGAACAAATTCCTTCCTCGTGAATTTCGCTCTCGTTTTGGAAGACCCAAATCGTTGCAATCAACGAAATGGGCATGATGGCCGACGAAAATGGGGTCTTTTTTCAGTGGTATTGTTTGTTGGTGAACTAAGAAACAATATATCTCCGAGATAGCCTTCGGAACCAGCTCCTTTCTAGTAAATTTCGCTGCCGCTCTGACAGACACAAATCGTTGCAATAAACGAAATGGGCAGTATGGCCAACGCAAATGGAGGCTTTTTTCAGTGGTATCGTTTGTTGGTGAACCAACAAACAATATATCCCCGAATTAGCCCTCGGAACCAACTCCTTCCTAGTGAATTTCTCTCTCGCCCTGGAAGACCCAATTCGTTGCAACCAACGAAATGGGCATGATGGCCAACGAAAATGGGGTCTTTTTTCAGTGGTATTGTTTGTTGGTGAACTAAGAAACAATATATCTCCGAATTAGTTTTGGGAACTAACTCCTGTCTAGTAAATTTCGCTCCCGCTCTGACAGACACAAATCGTTGCAATAAACGAAATGGGCACCATGGCCAACGCAAATGGAGTCTTTTTTCGGTGGTAACGTTTGTTGGTGAATCCATAAACAATGTATCACCGATTCAGCCTTCGGGACAAATTCCTTCCTCGTGAATTTCGCTCCCGCCCTGGAAGACCCAAATCGTTGCAATCAACGAAATCGGCATGATGGCCAAGGAAAATGGGGTCTTTTTTCGGTGGTATCGTTTGTTGGTGGATCCATAAAATATATCTCCGAATTAGCCTTCGGAAAAAATTCCTTCCTCGTGAATTTCGCTCTCGCCCTGGAAGACCCAAATCGTTGCAATCAACGAAATGGGCATGATGGCCAACGAAAATAGGGTCTTTTTTCGGTGGTATCGTTTGTTGGTGAATCAACAAACAATATATCTCAGAATTAGCCTTCGGAACCAACTCCATCCCAGTGAATTTCTCTCTCGCCCGGGAAGACCCAAATCGTTCCAATCAACGAAATGGGCACCATGGCCAACGAAAAAGGAGTCTTTTTTCGGTGGTATCGTTTGTTGGTGAACCAACAAACAATATATCCCCGAATTAGCCTTCGGAACCAACTCCTTCCTAGTGAATTTCTCTCTCGCCCTGGAAGACCCAGATCGTTGCAATAAACGAAATGGGCACCATGCCCAACGAAAATGGAGTCTTTTTTCGGTGGTATCGCTTGTTGGTGAATCCATAAACAATATATCTCCGAATTAGCCTTCGGAACAAATTCCTTCCTCGTGAATTTCGCTCTCGTTTTGGAAGACCCAAATCGTTGCAATCAACGAAATGGGCATGATGGCCGACGAAAATGGGGTCTTTTTTCAGTGGTATTGTTTGTTGGTGAACTAAGAAACAATATATCTCCGAATTAGCCTCCGGAACCAACTCCTTTCTAGTAAATTTCGCTGCCGCTCTGACAGACACAAATCGTTGCAATAAACGAAATGGGCACCATGGCCAACGCAAATGGAGTCTTTTTTCAGTGGTATCGTTTGTTGGTGAACCAACAAACAATATATCCCCGAATTAGCCTTCGGAACCAACTCCTTCCTAGTGAATTTCTCTCTCGCCCCGGAAGACCCAAATCGTTGCAACCAACGAAATGGGCATGATAGCCAACGAAAATGGGGTCTTTTTTCAGTGGTATTGTTTGTTGGTGAACTAAGAAACAATATATCTCCGAATTAGCCTTCGGAACCAACTCCTTTCTAGTAAATTTCGCTCCCGCCCTGACAAACCCAAATCGTTGCAATAAACGAAATGGGCACCATGACCAACGAAAACGGGGTCTTTTTTCGGTGGTATCGTTTGTTGGTGAATCCATAAACAATGTCTCTCCGAATTAGCCTTCGGAACAAATTCTTTCCTCGTGAATTTCGCTCTCGCCCTGGAAGACGCAAATCGTTGCAATCAACGAAATGGGCATGATGGCCAACGAAAATGGGGTCTTTCTCGGTGGTATCGTTTGTTGGTGAACCAACAAACAATATATCTCAGAATTAGCCTTCGGAACCAACTCCTTCCTAGTGAATTTCTCTCTCGCCCTGGAAGACCCAAATCGTTGCAACCAACGAAATGGGCATGATGGTTAACGAAAATGGGGTCTTTTTTCAGTGGTATTGTTTGTTGATGAACTAAGAAACAATATATCTCCAAATTAGTTTTCGGAACCGACTCCTTTCTAGTAAATTTCGCTCCCGCTCTGACAGACACAAATCGTTGCAATAAACGAAATGGGAACCATGGCCAACGCAAATGGAGTCTTTTTTCAGTGGTATCGTTTGTTGGTGAACCAACAAACAATATATCCCCGAATTAGCCTTCGGAACCAACTCCTTCCTAGTGAATTTCTCTCTCGCCCTGGAAGACCCAAATCGTTGCAATCAACGAAATAAGCACTATGGCCAACGAAAATGGCGTCTTTTTTCGGTGGTATCGTTTGTTGGTGAATCCACAAACAATGTATCACCGAATCAGCCTTCGGGACAAATTCCTTCCTCGTGAATTTCGCTCTCGCCCTGGAAGACCCAAATCGTTGCAATCAACGAAATGGGAATGATGGCCAACGAAAATGGGGTCTTTTTTCAGAGGTATTGTTTGTTGGTAAACTAAGAAACAATATATCTCCGAATTAGTTTTCGGAACCAACTCCTTTCTAGTAAATTTCTCTCCCGCTCTGACAGACACAAATCGTTGCAATAAACGAAATGGGCACCATGGCCAACGCAAATGGAGTCTTTTTTCGGTAGTATCGTTTGTTGGTGAATCCATAAACAATATATCTCCGAATTAGCCTTCGGAAAAAATTCCTTCCTCGTGAATTTCGCTCTCGCCCTGGAAGACCCAAATCGTTGCAATCAACGAAATGGGCATGATGGAAAACGAAAATGGGGTCTTTTTTCGGTGGTATCGTTTGTTGGTGAACCAACAAACAATATATCTCAGAATTAGCCTTCGGAACCAACTCCTTCCTAGTGAATTTCTCTCTCGCCCTGGAAGACCCAAATCGTTGCAATCAACGAAATGGGCACCATGGCCAACGAAAATAGGGTCTTTTTCGGTGGTATCGTTCGTTGGTGAACCAACAAACAATATATCCCCGAATTAGCCTTCGGAACCAACTCCTTCCTAGTGAATTTCTCTCTCACCCTGGAAGACCCAGATCGTTGCAATAAACGAAATGGGCACCATGCCCAACGAAAATGGAGTCTTTTTTCGGTGGTATCGTTTGTTGGTGAATCCATAAACAATATATCTCCGAGTTAGCCTTCGGAACAAATTCCTTCCTCGTGAATTTCGCTCTCGTTTTGGAAGACCCAAATCGTTGCAATCAACGAAATGGGCATGATGGCCGACGAAAATGGGGTCTTTTTTCAGTGGTATTCTTTGTTGGTGAACTAAGAAACAATATATCTCTGAATTAGCCTCCGGAACCAACTCCTTTCTAGTAAATTTCGCTGCCGCTCTGACAGACACAAATCGTTGCAATAAACGAAATGGGCACCATGGCCAACGCAAATGGAGTCTTTTTTCAGTGGTATCGTTTGTTGGTGAACCAACAAACAATATATCCCCGAATTAGCCCTCGGAACCAACTCCTTCCTAGTGAATTTCTCTCTCGCCCTGGAAGACCCAAATCGTTGCAACCAACGAAATGGGCATGATGGCCAACGAAAATGGGGTCTTTTTTCAGTGGTATTGTTTGTTGGTGAACTAAGAAACAATATATCTCCGAATTAGCCTTCGGAACCAACTCCTTTCTAGTAAATTTCGCTCCCGCCCTGACAAACCCAAATCGTTGCAATAAACGAAATGGGCACCATGACCAACGAAAACGGGGTCTTTTTCGGTAGTATCGTTTGTTGGTGAATCCACAAACAATGTCTCTCCGAGTTAGCCTTCGGAACGAATTCCTTCCTCGTGAATTTCGCTCTCGCCCTGGAAGACGCAAATCGTTGCAATCAACGAAATGGGCATGATCGCCAACGAAAATGGGGTCTTTCTCGGTGGTATCGTTTGTTGGTGAACCAACAAACAATATATCTCAGAATTAGCCTTCGGAACCAACTCCTTCCTAGTGAATTTCTCTTTCGCCCTGGAAGACCCAAATCGTTGCAATCAACGAAATAAGCACCATGGCCAACGAAAATGGAGTCTTTTTTCGGTGGTATCGTTTGTTGGTGAATCCACAAAAAATGTATCACCGAATCAGCCTTCGGGACAAATTCCTTCCTCGTGAATTTCGCTCTCGCCCTGGAAGACCCAAATCGTTGCAATCAACGAAATGGGCATGATGGCCAACGAAAATGGGATCTTTTTTCAGTGGTATTGTTTGTTGGTGAACTAAGAAACAATATATCTCCGAATTAGTTTACGGAACCAACTCCTTTCTAGTAAATTTCGCTCCCACTCTGACAGACACAAATCGTTGCAATAAACGAAATGGGCACCATGGCCAACGCAAATGGAGTCTTTTTTCAGTGGTATCGTTTGTTGGTGAATCCATAAACAATATATCTCCGAATTAGCCTTCGGAACAAATTCCTTCCTCGTGAATTTCGCTCTCGTTTTGGAAGACCCAAATCGTTGCAATCAACGAAATGGGCATGATGGCCGACGAAAATGGGGTCTTTTTTCAGTGGTAATGTTTGTTGGTGAACTAAGAAACAATATATCTCCGAGATAGCCTTCGGAACCAGCTCCTTTCTAGTAAATTTCGCTGCCGCTCTGACAGACACAAATCGTTGCAATAAACGAAATGGGCAGTATGGCCAACGCAAATGGAGGCTTTTTTCAGTGGTATCGTTTGTTGGTGAACCAACAAACAATATATCCCCGAATTAGCCCTCGGAACCAACTCCTTCCTAGTGAATTTCTCTCTCGCCCTGGAAGACCCAATTCGTTGCAACCAACGAAATGGGCATGATGGCCAACGAAAATGGGGTCTTTTTTCAGTGGTATTGTTTGTTGGTGAACTAAGAAACAATATATCTCCGAATTAGTTTTGGGAACTAACTCCTGTCTAGTAAATTTCGCTCCCGCTCTGACAGACACAAATCGTTGCAATAAACGAAATGGGCACCATGGCCAACGCAAATGGAGTCTTTTTTCGGTGGTAACGTTTGTTGGTGAATCCATAAACAATGTATCACCGATTCAGCCTTCGGGACAAATTCCTTCCTCGTGAATTTCGCTCCCGCCCTGGAAGACCCAAATCGTTGCAATCAACGAAATCGGCATGATGGCCAAGGAAAATGGGGTCTTTTTTCGGTGGTATCGTTTGTTGGTGGATCCATAAAATATATCTCCGAATTAGCCTTCGGAAAAAATTCCTTCCTCGTGAATTTCGCTCTCGCCCTGGAAGACCCAAATCGTTGCAATCAACGAAATGGGCATGATGGCCAACGAAAATAGGGTCTTTTTTCGGTGGTATCGTTTGTTGGTGAATCAACAAACAATATATCTCAGAATTAGCCTTCGGAACCAACTCCATCCCAGTGAATTTCTCTCTCGCCCGGGAAGACCCAAATCGTTCCAATCAACGAAATGGGCACCATGGCCAACGAAAAAGGAGTCTTTTTTCGGTGGTATCGTTTGTTGGTGAACCAACAAACAATATATCCCCGAATTAGCCTTCGGAACCAACTCCTTCCTAGTGAATTTCTCTCTCGCCCTGGAAGACCCAGATCGTTGCAATAAACGAAATGGGCACCATGCCCAACGAAAATGGAGTCTTTTTTCGGTGGTATCGCTTGTTGGTGAATCCATAAACAATATATCTCCGAATTAGCCTTCGGAACAAATTCCTTCCTCGTGAATTTCGCTCTCGTTTTGGAAGACCCAAATCGTTGCAATCAACGAAATGGGCATGATGGCCGACGACAATGGGGTCTTTTTTCAGTGGTATTGTTTGTTGGTGAACTAAGAAACAATATATCTCCGAATTAGCCTCCGGAACCAACTCCTTTCTAGTAAATTTCGCTGCCGCTCTGACAGACACAAATCGTTGCAATAAACGAAATGGGCACCATGGCCAACGCAAATGGAGTCTTTTTTCAGTGGTATCGTTTGTTGGTGAACCAACAAACAATATATCCCCGAATTAGCCTTCGGAACCAACTCCTTCCTAGTGAATTTCTCTCTCGCCCCGGAAGACCCAAATCGTTGCAACCAACGAAATGGGCATGATAGCCAACGAAAATGGGGTCTTTTTTCAGTGGTATTGTTTGTTGGTGAACTAAGAAACAATATATCTCCGAATTAGCCTTCGGAACCAACTCCTTTCTAGTAAATTTCGCTCCCGCCCTGACAAACCCAAATCGTTGCAATAAACGAAATGGGCACCATGACCAACGAAAACGGGGTCTTTTTTCGGTGGTATCGTTTGTTGGTGAATCCATAAACAATGTCTCTCCGAATTAGCCTTCGGAACAAATTCTTTCCTCGTGAATTTCGCTCTCGCCCTGGAAGACGCAAATCGTTGCAATCAACGAAATGGGCATGATGGCCAACGAAAATGGGGTCTTTCTCGGTGGTATCGTTTGTTGGTGAACCAACAAACAATATATCTCAGAATTAGCCTTCGGAACCAACTCCTTCCTAGTGAATTTCTCTCTCGCCGTGGAAGACCCAAATCGTTGCAACCAACGAAATGGGCATGATGGTTAACGAAAATGGGGTCTTTTTTCAGTGGTATTGTTTGTTGATGAACTAAGAAACAATATATCTCCAAATTAGTTTTCGGAACCGACTCCTTTCTAGTAAATTTCGCTCCCGCTCTGACAGACACAAATCGTTGCAATAAACGAAATGGGAACCATGGCCAACGCAAATGGAGTCTTTTTTCAGTGGTATCGTTTGTTGGTGAACCAACAAACAATATATCCCCGAATTAGCCTTCGGAACCAACTCCTTCCTAGTGAATTTCTCTCTCGCCCTGGAAGACCCAAATCGTTGCAATCAACGAAATAAGCACTATGGCCAACGAAAATGGCGTCTTTTTTCGGTGGTATCGTTTGTTGGTGAATCCACAAACAATGTATCACCGAATCAGCCTTCGGGACAAATTCCTTCCTCGTGAATTTCGCTCTCGCCCTGGAAGACCCAAATCGTTGCAATCAACGAAATGGGAATGATGGCCAACGAAAATGGGGTCTTTTTTCAGAGGTATTGTTTGTTGGTAAACTAAGAAACAATATATCTCCGAATTAGTTTTCGGAACCAACTCCTTTCTAGTAAATTTCTCTCCCGCTCTGACAGACACAAATCGTTGCAATAAACGAAATGGGCACCATGGCCAACGCAAATGGAGTCTTTTTTCGGTAGTATCGTTTGTTGGTGAATCCATAAACAATATATCTCCGAATTAGCCTTCGGAAAAAATTCCTTCCTCGTGAATTTCGCTCTCGCCCTGGAAGACCCAAATCGTTGCAATCAACGAAATGGGCATGATGGAAAACGAAAATGGGGTCTTTTTTCGGTGGTATCGTTTGTTGGTGAACCAACAAACAATATATCTCAGAATTAGCCTTCGGAACCAACTCCTTCCTAGTGAATTTCTCTCTCGCCCTGGAAGACCCAAATCGTTGCAATCAACGAAATGGGCACCATGGCCAACGAAAATAGGGTCTTTTTCGGTGGTATCGTTCGTTGGTGAACCAACAAACAATATATCCCCGAATTAGCCTTCGGAACCAACTCCTTCCTAGTGAATTTCTCTCTCACCCTGGAAGACCCAGATCGTTGCAATAAACGAAATGGGCACCATGCCCAACGAAAATGGAGTCTTTTTTCGGTGGTATCGTTTGTTGGTGAATCCATAAACAATATATCTCCGAGTTAGCCTTCGGAACGAATTCCTTCCTCGTGAATTTCGCTCTCGCCCTGGAAGACGCAAATCGTTGCAATCAACGAAATGGGCATGATCGCCAACGAAAATGGGGTCTTTCTCGGTGGTATCGTTTGTTGGTGAACCAACAAACAATATATCTCAGAATTAGCCTTCGGAACCAACTCCTTCCTAGTGAATTTCTCTTTCGCCCTGGAAGACCCAAATCGTTGCAATCAACGAAATAAGCACCATGGCCAACGAAAATGGAGTCTTTTTTCGGTGGTATCGTTTGTTGGTGAATCCACAAAAAATGTATCACCGAATCAGCCTTCGGGACAAATTCCTTCCTCGTGAATTTCGCTCTCGCCCTGGAAGACCCAAATCGTTGCAATCAACGAAATGGGCATGATGGCCAACGAAAATGGGATCTTTTTTCAGTGGTATTGTTTGTTGGTGAACTAAGAAACAATATATCTCCGAATTAGTTTACGGAACCAACTCCTTTCTAGTAAATTTCGCTCCCACTCTGACAGACACAAATCGTTGCAATAAACGAAATGGGCACCATGGCCAACGCAAATGGAGTCTTTTTTCAGTGGTATCGTTTGTTGGTGAATCCATGAACAATATATCTCCGAATTAGCCTTCGGAACAAATTCCTTCCTCGTGAATTTCGCTCTCGTTTTGGAAGACCCAAATCGTTGCAATCAACGAAATGGGCATGATGGCCGACGAAAATGGGGTCTTTTTTCAGTGGTATTGTTTGTTGGTGAACTAAGAAACAATATATCTCCGAGATAGCCTTCGGAACCAGCTCCTTTCTAGTAAATTTCGCTGCCGCTCTGACAGACACAAATCGTTGCAATAAACGAAATGGGCAGTATGGCCAACGCAAATGGAGGCTTTTTTCAGTGGTATCGTTTGTTGGTGAACCAACAAACAATATATCCCCGAATTAGCCCTCGGAACCAACTCCTTCCTAGTGAATTTCTCTCTCGCCCTGGAAGACCCAATTCGTTGCAACCAACGAAATGGGCATGATGGCCAACGAAAATGGGGTCTTTTTTCAGTGGTATTGTTTGTTGGTGAACTAAGAAACAATATATCTCCGAATTAGTTTTGGGAACTAACTCCTGTCTAGTAAATTTCGCTCCCGCTCTGACAGACACAAATCGTTGCAATAAACGAAATGGGCACCATGGCCAACGCAAATGGAGTCTTTTTTCGGTGGTAACGTTTGTTGGTGAATCCATAAACAATGTATCACCGATTCAGCCTTCGGGACAAATTCCTTCCTCGTGAATTTCGCTCCCGCCCTGGAAGACCCAAATCGTTGCAATCAACGAAATCGGCATGATGGCCAAGGAAAATGGGGTCTTTTTTCGGTGGTATCGTTTGTTGGTGGATCCATAAAATATATCTCCGAATTAGCCTTCGGAAAAAATTCCTTCCTCGTGAATTTCGCTCTCGCCCTGGAAGACCCAAATCGTTGCAATCAACGAAATGGGCATGATGGCCAACGAAAATAGGGTCTTTTTTCGGTGGTATCGTTTGTTGGTGAATCAACAAACAATATATCTCAGAATTAGCCTTCGGAACCAACTCCATCCCAGTGAATTTCTCTCTCGCCCGGGAAGACCCAAATCGTTCCAATCAACGAAATGGGCACCATGGCCAACGAAAAAGGAGTCTTTTTTCGGTGGTATCGTTTGTTGGTGAACCAACAAACAATATATCCCCGAATTAGCCTTCGGAACCAACTCCTTCCTAGTGAATTTCTCTCTCGCCCTGGAAGACCCAGATCGTTGCAATAAACGAAATGGGCACCATGCCCAACGAAAATGGAGTCTTTTTTCGGTGGTATCGCTTGTTGGTGAATCCATAAACAATATATCTCCGAATTAGCCTTCGGAACAAATTCCTTCCTCGTGAATTTCGCTCTCGTTTTGGAAGACCCAAATCGTTGCAATCAACGAAATGGGCATGATGGCCGACGAAAATGGGGTCTTTTTTCAGTGGTATTGTTTGTTGGTGAACTAAGAAACAATATATCTCCGAATTAGCCTCCGGAACCAACTCCTTTCTAGTAAATTTCGCTGCCGCTCTGACAGACACAAATCGTTGCAATAAACGAAATGGGCACCATGGCCAACGCAAATGGAGTCTTTTTTCAGTGGTATCGTTTGTTGGTGAACCAACAAACAATATATCCCCGAATTAGCCTTCGGAACCAACTCCTTCCTAGTGAATTTCTCTCTCGCCCCGGAAGACCCAAATCGTTGCAACCAACGAAATGGGCATGATAGCCAACGAAAATGGGGTCTTTTTTCAGTGGTATTGTTTGTTGGTGAACTAAGAAACAATATATCTCCGAATTAGCCTTCGGAACCAACTCCTTTCTAGTAAATTTCGCTCCCGCCCTGACAAACCCAAATCGTTGCAATAAACGAAATGGGCACCATGACCAACGAAAACGGGGTCTTTTTTCGGTGGTATCGTTTGTTGGTGAATCCATAAACAATGTCTCTCCGAATTAGCCTTCGGAACAAATTCTTTCCTCGTGAATTTCGCTCTCGCCCTGGAAGACGCAAATCGTTGCAATCAACGAAATGGGCATGATGGCCAACGAAAATGGGGTCTTTCTCGGTGGTATCGTTTGTTGGTGAACCAACAAACAATATATCTCAGAATTAGCCTTCGGAACCAACTCCTTCCTAGTGAATTTCTCTCTCGCCCTGGAAGACCCAAATCGTTGCAACCAACGAAATGGGCATGATGGTTAACGAAAATGGGGTCTTTTTTCAGTGGTATTGTTTGTTGATGAACTAAGAAACAATATATCTCCAAATTAGTTTTCGGAACCGACTCCTTTCTAGTAAATTTCGCTCCCGCTCTGACAGACACAAATCGTTGCAATAAACGAAATGGGAACCATGGCCAACGCAAATGGAGTCTTTTTTCAGTGGTATCGTTTGTTGGTGAACCAACAAACAATATATCCCCGAATTAGCCTTCGGAACCAACTCCTTCCTAGTGAATTTCTCTCTCGCCCTGGAAGACCCAAATCGTTGCAATCAACGAAATAAGCACTATGGCCAACGAAAATGGCGTCTTTTTTCGGTGGTATCGTTTGTTGGTGAATCCACAAACAATGTATCACCGAATCAGCCTTCGGGACAAATTCCTTCCTCGTGAATTTCGCTCTCGCCCTGGAAGACCCAAATCGTTGCAATCAACGAAATGGGAATGATGGCCAACGAAAATGGGGTCTTTTTTCAGAGGTATTGTTTGTTGGTAAACTAAGAAACAATATATCTCCGAATTAGTTTTCGGAACCAACTCCTTTCTAGTAAATTTCTCTCCCGCTCTGACAGACACAAATCGTTGCAATAAACGAAATGGGCACCATGGCCAACGCAAATGGAGTCTTTTTTCGGTAGTATCGTTTGTTGGTGAATCCATAAACAATATATCTCCGAATTAGCCTTCGGAAAAAATTCCTTCCTCGTGAATTTCGCTCTCGCCCTGGAAGACCCAAATCGTTGCAATCAACGAAATGGGCATGATGGAAAACGAAAATGGGGTCTTTTTTCGGTGGTATCGTTTGTTGGTGAACCAACAAACAATATATCTCAGAATTAGCCTTCGGAACCAACTCCTTCCTAGTGAATTTCTCTCTCGCCCTGGAAGACCCAAATCGTTGCAATCAACGAAATGGGCACCATGGCCAACGAAAATAGGGTCTTTTTCGGTGGTATCGTTCGTTGGTGAACCAACAAACAATATATCCCCGAATTAGCCTTCGGAACCAACTCCTTCCTAGTGAATTTCTCTCTCACCCTGGAAGACCCAGATCGTTGCAATAAACGAAATGGGCACCATGCCCAACGAAAATGGAGTCTTTTTTCGGTGGTATCGTTTGTTGGTGAATCCATAAACAATATATCTCCGAATTAGCCTTCGGAACAAATTCCTTCCTCGTGAATTTCGCTCTCGTTTTGGAAGACCCAAATCGTTGCAATCAACGAAATGGGCATGATGGCCGACGAAAATGGGGTCTTTTTTCAGTGGTATTCTTTGTTGGTGAACTAAGAAACAATATATCTCTGAATTAGCCTCCGGAACCAACTCCTTTCTAGTAAATTTCGCTGCCGCTCTGACAGACACAAATCGTTGCAATAAACGAAATGGGCACCATGGCCAACGCAAATGGAGTCTTTTTTCAGTGGTATCGTTTGTTGGTGAACCAACAAACAATATATCCCCGAATTAGCCCTCGGAACCAACTCCTTCCTAGTGAATTTCTCTCTCGCCCTGGAAGACCCAAATCGTTGCAACCAACGAAATGGGCATGATGGCCAACGAAAATGGGGTCTTTTTTCAGTGGTATTGTTTGTTGGTGAACTAAGAAACAATATATCTCCGAATTAGTTTTCGGAACCAACTCCTTTCTAGTAAATTTCGCTCCCGCTCTGACAGACACAAATCGTTGCAATAAACGAAATGGGCACCATGGCCAACGCAAATGGAGTCTTTTTTCAGTGGTATCGTTTGTTGGTGAATCCATAAACAATATATCTCCGAATTAGCCTTCGGAAAAAATTCCTTCCTCGTGAATTTCGCTCTCGCCCTGGAAGACCCAAATCGTTGCAATCAACGAAATGGGCATGATGGAAAACGAAAATGGGGTCTTTTTTCGGTGGTATCGTTTGTTGGTGAACCAACAAACAATATATCTCAGAATTAGCCTTCGGAACCAACTCCTTCCTAGTGAATTTCTCTCTCGCCCTGGAAGACCCAAATCGTTGCAACCAACGAAATGGGCATGATGGCCAACGAAAATGGGGTCTTTTTTCAGTGGTATTGTTTGTTGGTGAACTAAGAAACAATATATCTCCGAATTAGTTTTCGGAACCAACTCCTTTCTAGTAAATTTCGCTCCCGCTCTGACAGACACAAATCGTTGCAATAAACGAAATGGGCACCATGGCCAACGCAAATGGAGTCTTTTTTCAGTGGTATCGTTTGTTGGTGAATCCATAAACAATATATCTCCGAATTAGCCTTCGGAAAAAATTCCTTCCTCGTGAATTTCGCTCTCGCCCTGGAAGACCCAAATCGTTGCAATCAACGAAATGGGCATGATGGAAAACGAAAATGGGGTCTTTTTTCGGTGGTATCGTTTGTTGGTGAACCAACAAACAATATATCTCAGAATTAGCCTTCGGAACCAACTCCTTCCTCGTGAATTTCGCTCTCGCCCTGGAAGACCCAAATCGTTGCAATCAACGAAATGGGCATGATGGCCAACGAAAATGGGGTCTTTTTTCAGTGGTATTGTTTGTTGGTGAACTAAGAAACAATATATCTCCGAATTAGTTTTCGGAACCAACTCCTTTCTAGTAAATTTCGCTCCCGCTCTGACAGACACAAATCGTTGCAATAAACGAAATGGGCACCATGGCCAACGCAAATGGAGTCTTTTTTCAGTGGTATCGTTTGTTGGTGAATCCATAAACAATATATCTCCGAATTAGCCTTCGGAAAAAATTCCTTCCTCGTGAAATTCGCTCTCGCCCTGGAAGACCCAAATCGTTGCAATCAACGAAATGGGCATGATGGAAAACGAAAATGGGGTCTTTTTTCGGTGGTATCGTTTGTTGGTGAACCAACAAACAAAATATCTCAGAATTAGCCTTCGGAACCAACTCCTTCCTAGTGAATTTCTCTCTCGCCCTGGAAGACCCAAATCGTTGCAATCAACGAAATGGGCACCATGGCCAACGCAAATGGAGTCTTTTTTCAGTGGTATCGTTTGTTGGTGAACCAACAAACAATATATCCCCGAATTAGCCCTCGGAACCAACTCCTTCCTAGTGAATTTCTCTCTCGCCCTGGAGGACCCAAATCGTTGCAACCAACGAAATGGGCATGATGGCCAACGAAAATGGGGTCTTTTTTCAGTGGTATTGTTTGTTGGTGAACTAAGAAACAATATATCTCCGAATTAGCCTTCGGAACCAACTCCTTTCTAGTAAATTTCGCTCCCGCCCTGACAAACCCAAATCGTTGCAATAAACGAAATGGGCACCATGACCAACGAAAACGGGGTCTTTTTTCGGTGGTATCGTTTGTTGGTGAATCCATAAACAATGTCTCTCCGAATTAGCCTTCGGAACAAATTCTTTCCTCGTGAATTTCGCTCTCGCCCTGGAAGACGCAAATCGTTGCAATCAACGAAATGGGCATGATGGCCAACGAAAATGGGGTTTTTCTCGGTGGTATCGTTTGTTGGTGAACCAACAAACAATATATCTCAGAATTAGCCTTCGGAACCAACTCCTTCCTAGTGAATTTCTCTCTCGCCCTGGAAGACCCAAATCGTTGCAACCAACGAAATGGGCATGATGGCCAACGAAAATGGGGTCTTTTTCAGTGGTATTGTTTGTTGATGAACTAAGAAACAATATATCTCCAAATTAGTTTTCGGAACCGACTCCTTTCTAGTAAATTTCGCTCCCGCTCTGACAGACACAAATCGTTGCAATAAACGAAATGGGAACCATGGCCAACGCAAATGGAGTCTTTTTTCAGTGGTATCGTTTGTTGGTGAACCAACAAACAATATATCCCCGAATTAGCCTTCGGAACCAACTCCTTCCTAGTGAATTTCTCTCTCGCCCTGGAAGACCCAAATCGTTGCAATCAACGAAATAAGCACTATGGCCAACGAAAATGGCGTCTTTTTTCGGTGGTATCGTTTGTTGGTGAATCCACAAACAATGTATCACCGAATCAGCCTTCGGGACAAATTCCTTCCTCGTGAATTTCGCTCTCGCCCTGGAAGACCCAAATCGTTGCAATCAACGAAATGGGAATGATGGCCAACGAAAATGGGGTCTTTTTTCAGAGGTATTGTTTGTTGGTAAACTAAGAAACAATATATCTCCGAATTAGTTTTCGGAACCAACTCCTTTCTAGTAAATTTCTCTCCCGCTCTGACAGACACAAATCGTTGCAATAAACGAAATGGGCACCATGGCCAACGCAAATGGAGTCTTTTTTCGGTAGTATCGTTTGTTGGTGAATCCATAAACAATATATCTCCGAATTAGCCTTCGGAAAAAATTCCTTCCTCGTGAATTTCGCTCTCGTTTTGGAAGACCCAAATCGTTGCAATCAACGAAATGGGCATGATGGCCGACGAAAATGGGGTCTTTTTTCAGTGGTATTCTTTGTTGGTGAACTAAGAAACAATATATCTCTGAATTAGCCTCCGGAACCAACTCCTTTCTAGTAAATTTCGCTGCCGCTCTGACAGACACAAATCGTTGCAATAAACGAAATGGGCACCATGGCCAACGCAAATGGAGTCTTTTTTCAGTGGTATCGTTTGTTGGTGAACCAACAAACAATATATCCCCGAATTAGCCCTCGGAACCAACTCCTTCCTAGTGAATTTCTCTCTCGCCCTGGAAGACCCAAATCGTTGCAACCAACGAAATGGGCATGATGGCCAACGAAAATGGGGTCTTTTTTCAGTGGTATTGTTTGTTGGTGAACTAAGAAACAATATATCTCCGAATTAGTTTTCGGAACCAACTCCTTTCTAGTAAATTTCGCTCCCGCTCTGACAGACACAAATCGTTGCAATAAACGAAATGGGCACCATGGCCAACGCAAATGGAGTCTTTTTTCAGTGGTATCGTTTGTTGGTGAATCCATAAACAATATATCTCCGAATTAGCCTTCGGAAAAAATTCCTTCCTCGTGAATTTCGCTCTCGCCCTGGAAGACCCAAATCGTTGCAATCAACGAAATGGGCATGATGGAAAACGAAAATGGGGTCTTTTTTCGGTGGTATCGTTTGTTGGTGAACCAACAAACAATATATCTCAGAATTAGCCTTCGGAACCAACTCCTTCCTAGTGAATTTCTCTCTCGCCCTGGAAGACCCAAATCGTTGCAATCAACGAAATGGGCACCATGGCCAACGAAAATAGGGTCTTTTTCGGTGGTATCGTTCGTTGGTGAACCAACAAACAATATATCCCCGAATTAGCCTTCGGAACCAACTCCTTCCTAGTGAATTTCTCTCTCACCCTGGAAGACCCAGATCGTTGCAATAAACAAAATGGGCACCATGGCCAACGAAAATGGAGTCTTTTTTCGGTGGTATCGTTTGTTGGTGAATCCATAAACAATATATCTCCGAATTAGCCTTCGGAACAAATTCCATCCTCGTGAATTTCGCTCTCGTTTTGGAAGACCCAAATCGTTGCAATCAACGAAATGGGCATGATGGCCGACGAAAATGGGGTCTTTCTCGGTGGTATCGTTTGTTGGTGAACCAACAAACAATATATCTCAGAATTAGCCTTCGGAACCAACTCCTTCCTAGTGAATTTCTCTCTCGCCCTGGAAGACCCAAATCGTTGCAACCAACGAAATGGGCAGGATGGCCAACGAAAATGGGGTCTTTTTTCAGTGGTATTGTTTGTTGATGAACTAAGAAACAATATATCTCCAAATTAGTTTTCGGAACCGACTCCTTTCTAGTAAATTTCGCTCCCGCTCTGACAGACACAAATCGTTGCAATAAACGAAATGGGAACCATGGCCAACGCAAATGGAGTCTTTTTTCAGTGGTATCGTTTGTTGGTGAACCAACAAACAATATATCCCCGAATTAGCCTTCGGAACCAACTCCTTCCTAGTGAATTTCTCTCTCGCCCTGGAACACCCAAATCGTTGCAATCAACGAAATAAGCACTATGGCCAACGAAAATGGCGTCTTTTTTCGGTGGTATCGTTTGTTGGTGAATCCACAAACAATGTATCACCGAATCAGCCTTCGGGACAAATTCCTTCCTCGTGAATTTCGCTCTCGCCCTGGAAGACCCAAATCGTTGCAATCAACGAAATGGGAATGATGGCCAACGAAAATGGGGTCTTTTTTCAGAGGTATTGTTTGTTGGTAAACTAAGAAACAATATATCTCCGAATTAGTTTTCGGAACCAACTCCTTTCTAGTAAATTTCTCTCCCGCTCTGACAGACACAAATCGTTGCAATAAACGAAATGGGCACCATGGCCAACGCAAATGGAGTCTTTTTTCGGTAGTATCGTTTGTTGGTGAATCCATAAACAATATATCTCCGAATTAGCCTTCGGAAAAAATTCCTTCCTCGTGAATTTCGCTCTCGCCCTGTAAGACCCAAATCGTTGCAATCAACGAAATGGGCATGATGGCTAACGAAAATGGGGTCTTTTTTCGGTGGTATCGTTTGGTGGTGAACCAACAAACAATATATCTCAGAATTAGCCTTCGGAACCAACTCCTTCCTAGTGAATTTCTCTCTCGCCCTGGAAGACCTAAATCGTTGCAATAAACGAAATGGGCACAATGGCCAACGAAAAAGGAGTCTTTTTCGGTGGTATCGTTTGTTGGTGAACCAACAAACAATATATCCCCGAATTAGCCTTCGGAACCAACTCCTTCCTAGTGAATTTCTCTCTCGCCCTGGAAGACCCAGATCGTTGCAATAAACGAAATGGGCACCATGCCCAACGAAAATGGAGTCTTTTTTCGGTGGTATCGTTTGTTGGTGAATCCATAAACAATATATCTCCGAATTAGCCTTCGGAACAAATTCCTTCCTCGTGAATTTCGCTCTCGTTTTGGAAGACCCAAATCGTTGCAATCAACGAAATGGGCATGATGGCCGACGAAAATGGGGTCTTTTTTCAGTGGTATTCTTTGTTGGTGAACTAAGAAACAATATATCTCTGAATTAGCCTCCGGAACCAACTCCTTTCTAGTAAATTTCGCTGCCGCTCTGACAGACACAAATCGTTGCAATAAACGAAATGGGCACCATGGCCAACGCAAATGGAGTCTTTTTTCAGTGGTATCGTTTGTTGGTGAACCAACAAACAATATATCCCCGAATTAGCCCTCGGAACCAACTCCTTCCTAGTGAATTTCTCTCTCGCCCTGGAAGACCCAAATCGTTGCAACCAACGAAATGGGCATGATGGCCAACGAAAATGGGGTCTTTTTTCAGTGGTATTGTTTGTTGGTGAACTAAGAAACAATATATCTCCGAATTAGTTTTCGGAACCAACTCCTTTCTAGTAAATTTCGCTCCCGCTCTGACAGACACAAATCGTTGCAATAAACGAAATGGGCACCATGGCCAACGCAAATGGAGTCTTTTTTCAGTGGTATCGTTTGTTGGTGAATCCATAAACAATATATCTCCGAATTAGCCTTCGGAAAAAATTCCTTCCTCGTGAATTTCGCTCTCGCCCTGGAAGACCCAAATCGTTGCAATCAACGAAATGGGCATGATGGAAAACGAAAATGGGGTCTTTTTTCGGTGGTATCGTTTGTTGGTGAACCAACAAACAATATATCTCAGAATTAGCCTTCGGAACCAACTCCTTCCTAGTGAATTTCTCTCTCGCCCTGGAAGACCCAAATCGTTGCAATCAACGAAATGGGCACCATGGCCAACGAAAATAGGGTCTTTTTCGGTGGTATCGTTCGTTGGTGAACCAACAAACAATATATCCCCGAATTAGCCTTCGGAACCAACTCCTTCCTAGTGAATTTCTCTCTCACCCTGGAAGACCCAGATCGTTGCAATAAACAAAATGGGCACCATGGCCAACGAAAATGGAGTCTTTTTTCGGTGGTATCGTTTGTTGGTGAATCCATAAACAATATATCTCCGAATTAGCCTTCGGAACAAATTCCATCCTCGTGAATTTCGCTCTCGTTTTGGAAGACCCAAATCGTTGCAATCAACGAAATGGGCATGATGGCCGACGAAAATGGGTTTTTTTTTCAGTGGTATTGTTTGTTGATGAACTAAGAAACAATATATCTCCGAATTAGTTTTCGGAACCGACTCCTTTCTAGTAAATTTCGCTGCCGCTCTGACAGACACAAATCGTTGCAATAAACGAAATGGGCATTATGGCCAACGCAAATGGAGTCTTTTTTCAGTGGTATCGTTTGTTGGTGAATCCATAAACAATATATCTCCGAATTAGCTTTCGGAAAAAATTCCTTCCTCGTGAATTTCGCTCTCGCCCTGTAAGACCCAAATCGTTGCAATCAACGAAATGGGCATGATGGCCAACGAAAATGGGGTCTTTTTTCGGTGGTATCGTTTGGTGGTGAACCAACAAACAATATATCTCAGAATTAGCCTTCGGAACCAACTCCTTCCTAGTGAATTTCTCTCTCGCCCTGGAAGACCTAAATCGTTGCAATAAACGAAATGGGCACAATGGCCAACGAAAAAGGAGTCTTTTTCGGTGGTATCGTTTGTTGGTGAACCAACAAACAATATATCCCCGAATTAGCCTTCGGAACCAACTCCTTCCTAGTGAATTTCTCTCTCGCCCTGGAAGACCCAGATCGTTGCAATAAACGAAATGGGCACCATGCCCAACGAAAATGGAGTCTTTTTTCGGTGGTATCGTTTGTTGGTGAATCCATAAACAATATATCTCCGAATTAGCCTTCGGAACAAATTCCTTCCTCGTGAATTTCGCTCTCGTTTTGGAAGACCCAAATCGTTGCAATCAACGAAATGGGCATGATGGCCGACGAAAATGGGGTCTTTTTTCAGTGGTATTCTTTGTTGGTGAACTAAGAAACAATATATCTCTGAATTAGCCTCCGGAACCAACTCCTTTCTAGTAAATTTCGCTGCCGCTCTGACAGACACAAATCGTTGCAATAAACGAAATGGGCACCATGGCCAACGCAAATGGAGTCTTTTTTCAGTGGTATCGTTTGTTGGTGAACCAACAAACAATATATCCCCGAATTAGCCCTCGGAACCAACTCCTTCCTAGTGAATTTCTCTCTCGCCCTGGAAGACCCAAATCGTTGCAACCAACGAAATGGGCATGATGGCCAACGAAAATGGGGTCTTTTTTCAGTGGTATTGTTTGTTGGTGAACTAAGAAACAATATATCTCCGAATTAGTTTTCGGAACCAACTCCTTTCTAGTAAATTTCGCTCCCGCTCTGACAGACACAAATCGTTGCAATAAACGAAATGGGCACCATGGCCAACGCAAATGGAGTCTTTTTTCAGTGGTATCGTTTGTTGGTGAATCCATAAACAATATATCTCCGAATTAGCCTTCGGAAAAAATTCCTTCCTCGTGAATTTCGCTCTCGCCCTGGAAGACCCAAATCGTTGCAATCAACGAAATGGGCATGATGGAAAACGAAAATGGGGTCTTTTTTCGGTGGTATCGTTTGTTGGTGAACCAACAAACAATATATCTCAGAATTAGCCTTCGGAACCAACTCCTTCCTAGTGAATTTCTCTCTCGCCCTGGAAGACCCAAATCGTTGCAATCAACGAAATGGGCACCATGGCCAACGAAAATAGGGTCTTTTTCGGTGGTATCGTTCGTTGGTGAACCAACAAACAATATATCCCCGAATTAGCCTTCGGAACCAACTCCTTCCTAGTGAATTTCTCTCTCACCCTGGAAGACCCAGATCGTTGCAATAAACAAAATGGGCACCATGGCCAACGAAAATGGAGTCTTTTTTCGGTGGTATCGTTTGTTGGTGAATCCATAAACAATATATCTCCGAATTAGCCTTCGGAACAAATTCCATCCTCGTGAATTTCGCTCTCGTTTTGGAAGACCCAAATCGTTGCAATCAACGAAATGGGCATGATGGCCGACGAAAATGGGTTTTTTTTTCAGTGGTATTGTTTGTTGATGAACTAAGAAACAATATATCTCCGAATTAGTTTTCGGAACCGACTCCTTTCTAGTAAATTTCGCTGCCGCTCTGACAGACACAAATCGTTGCAATAAACGAAATGGGCATTATGGCCAACGCAAATGGAGTCTTTTTTCAGTGGTATCGTTTGTTGGTGAATCCATAAACAATATATCTCCGAATTAGCTTTCGGAAAAAATTCCTTCCTCGTGAATTTCGCTCTCGCCCTGTAAGACCCAAATCGTTGCAATCAACGAAATGGGCATGATGGCCAACGAAAATGGGGTCTTTTTTCGGTGGTATCGTTTGGTGGTGAACCAACAAACAATATATCTCAGAATTAGCCTTCGGAACCAACTCCTTCCTAGTGAATTTCTCTCTCGCCCTGGAAGACCTAAATCGTTGCAATAAACGAAATGGGCACAATGGCCAACGAAAAAGGAGTCTTTTTCGGTGGTATCGTTTGTTGGTGAACCAACAAACAATATATCCCCGAATTAGCCTTCGGAACCAACTCCTTCCTAGTGAATTTCTCTCTCGCCCTGGAAGACCCAGATCGTTGCAATAAACGAAATGGGCACCATGCCCAACGAAAATGGAGTCTTTTTTCGGTGGTATCGTTTGTTGGTGAATCCATAAACAATATATCTCCGAATTAGCCTTTGGAACAAATTCCTTCCTCGTGAATTTCGCTCTCGTTTTGGAAGACCCAAATCGTTGCAATCAACGAAATGGGCATGATGGCCGACGAAAATGGGGTCTTTTTTCAGTGGTATTCTTTGTTGGTGAACTAAGAAACAATATATCTCTGAATTAGCCTCCGGAACCAACTCCTTTCTAGTAAATTTCGCTGCCGCTCTGACAGACACAAATCGTTGCAATAAACGAAATGGGCACCATGGCCAACGCAAATGGAGTCTTTTTTCAGTGGTATCGTTTGTTGGTGAATCCATAAACAATATATCTCCGAATTAGCCTTCGGAAAAAATTCCTTCCTCGTGAATTTCGCTCTCGCCCTGGAAGACCCAAATCGTTGCAATCAACGAAATGGGCATGATGGAAAACGAAAATGGGGTCTTTTTTCGGTGGTATCGTTTGTTGGTGAACCAACAAACAATATATCTCAGAATTAGCCTTCGGAACCAACTCCTTCCTAGTGAATTTCTCTCTCGCCCTGGAAGACCCAAATCGTTGCAATCAACGAAATGGGCACCATGGCCAACGAAAATAGGGTCTTTTTCGGTGGTATCGTTCGTTGGTGAACCAACAAACAATATATCCCCGAATTAGCCTTCGGAACCAACTCCTTCCTAGTGAATTTCTCTCTCACCCTGGAAGACCCAGATCGTTGCAATAAACAAAATGGGCACCATGGCCAACGAAAATGGAGTCTTTTTTCGGTGGTATCGTTTGTTGGTGAATCCATAAACAATATATCTCCGAATTCCCTTCGGAACAAATTCCATCCTCGTGAATTTCGCTCTCGTTTTGGAAGACCCAAATCGTTGCAATCAACGAAATGGGCATGATGGCCGACGAAAATGGGGTCTTTTTTCAGTGGTATTGTTTGTTGGTGAACTAAGAAACAATATATCTCCGAGATAGCCTTCGGAACCAGCTCCTTTCTAGTAAATTTCGCTGCCGCTCTGACAGACACAAATCGTTGCAATAAACGAAATGGGCAGTATGGCCAACGCAAATGGAGTCTTTTTCAGTGGTATCGTTTGTTGGTGAACCAACAAACAATATATCCCCGAATTAGCCCTCGGAACCAACTCCTTCCTAGTGAATTTCTCTCTCGCCCTGGAAGACCCAATTCGTTGCAACCAACGAAATGGGCATGATGGCCAACGAAAATGGGGTCTTTTTTCAGTGGTATTGTTTGTTGGTGAACTAAGAAACAATATATCTCCGAGTTAGTTTTCGGAACCGACTCCTTTCTAGTAAATTTCGCTGCCGCTCTGACAGACACAAATCGTTGCAATAAACGAAATGGGCATTATGGCCAACGCAAATGGAGTCTTTTTTCAGTGGTATCGTTTGTTGGTGAACCAACAAACAATATATCCCCGAATTAAGCCCTCGGAACCATCTCCTTCCTAGTGAATTTCTCTCTCGCCCTGGAAGACCCAAATCGTTGCAACTAACGAAATGGGCATGATGGCCAACGAAAATGGGGTCTTTTATCAGTGGTATTGTTTGTTGGTGAACTAAGAAACAATATATCTCCGAATTAGTTTTCGGAACCGACTCCTTTCTAGTAAATTTCGCTCCCGCTCTGACAGACACAAATCGTTGCAATAAACGAAATGGGCACCATGGCCAACGCAAATTGGAGTCTTTTTTCGGTGGCATCGTTTGTTGGTGAACCAACAAACAATATATCCCCGAATTAGCCCTCGGAACCAACTCCTTCCTAGTGAATTTCTCTCTCGCCCTGGAGGACCCAAATCGTTGCAACCAACGAAATGGGCATGATGGCCAACGAAAATGGGGTCTTTTTTCAGTGGTATTGTTTGTTGGTGAACTAAGAAACAATATATCTCCGAATTAGTTTTCGGAACCAACTCCTTTCTAGTAAGTTTCGCTCCCGCTCTGACAGACACAAATCGTTGCAATAAACGAAATGGGCACCATGGCCAATGCAAATGGAGTCTTTTTTCAGTGGTATCGTTTGTTGGTGAACCAACAAACAATATATCCCCGAATTAGCCTTCGGAACCAACTCCTTCCTAGTGAATTTCTCTCTCGCCCCGGAAGACCCAAATCGTTGCAACCAACGAAATGGGCATGATAGCCAACGAAAATGGGGTCTTTTTTCAGTGGTATTGTTTGTTGGTGAACTAAGAAACAATATATCTCCGAATTAGCCTTCGGAACCAACTCCTTTCTAGTAAATTTCGCTCCCGCCCTGACAAACCCAAATCGTTGCAATAAACGAAATGGGCACCATGACCAACGAAAACGGGGTCTTTTTTCGGTGGTATCGTTTGTTGGTGAATCCATAAACAATGTCTCTCCGAATTAGCCTTCGGAACAAATTCCTTCCTCGTGAATTTCGCTCTCGCCCTGGAAGACGCAAATCGTTGCAATCAACGAAATGGGCATGATGGCCAACGAAAATGGGGTCTTTCTCGGTGGTATCGTTTGTTGGTGAACCAACAAACAATATATCTCAGAATTAGCCTTCGGAACCAACTCCTTCCTAGTGAATTTCTCTTTCGCCCTGGAAGACCCAAATCGTTGCAATCAACGAAATAAGCACCATGGCCAACGAAAATGGAGTCTTTTTTCGGTGGTATCGTTTGTTGGTGAATCCACATAAAATGTATCACCGAATCAGCCTTCGGGACAAATTCCTTCCTCGTGAATTTCGCTCTCGCCCTGGAAGACCCAAATCGTTGCAATCAACGAAATGGGCATGATGGCCAACGAAAATGGGGTCTTTTTTCAGTGGTATTGTTTGTTGGTGAACTAAGAAACAATATATCTCCGAATTAGTTTTCGGAACCAACTCCTTTCTAGTAAATTTCGCTCCCGCTCTGACAGACACAAATCGTTGCAATAAACGAAATGGGCACCATGGCCAACGCAAATGGAGTCTTTTTTCAGTGGTATCGTTTGTTGGTGAATCCATAAACAATATATCTCCGAATTAGCCTTCGGAAAAAATTCCTTCCTCGTGAAATTCGCTCTCGCCCTGGAAGACCCAAATCGTTGCAATCAACGAAATGGGCATGATGGAAAACGAAAATGGGGTCTTTTTTCGGTGGTATCGTTTGTTGGTGAACCAACAAACAAAATATCTCAGAATTAGCCTTCGGAACCAACTCCTTCCTAGTGAATTTCTCTCTCGCCCTGGAAGACCCAAATCGTTGCAATCAACGAAATGGGCACCATGGCCAACGCAAATGGAGTCTTTTTTCAGTGGTATCGTTTGTTGGTGAACCAACAAACAATATATCCCCGAATTAGCCCTCGGAACCAACTCCTTCCTAGTGAATTTCTCTCTCGCCCTGGAAGACCCAAATCGTTGCAATCAACGAAATAAGCACCATGGCCAACGAAAATGGAGTCTTTTTTCGGTGGTATCGTTTGTTGGTGAATCCACAAAAAATGTATCACCGAATCAGCCTTCGGGACAAATTCCTTCCTCGTGAATTTCGCTCTCGCCCTGGAAGACCCAAATCGTTGCAATCAACGAAATGGGCATGATGGAAAACGAAAATGGGGTCTTTTTTCGGTGGTATCGTTTGTTGGTGAACCAACAAACAATATATCTCAGAATTAGCCTTCGGAACCAACTCCTTCCTAGTGAATTTCTCTCTCGCCCTGGAAGACCCAAATCGTTGCAATCAACGAAATGGGCACCATGGCCAACGAAAAAGGAGTCTTTTTTCGGTGGTATCGTTTGTTGGTGATTCCATAAACAATGTATCACCGAATCAGCCTTCGGGACAAATTCCTTCCTCGTGAATTTCGCTCTCGCCCTGGAAGACCCAAATCGTTGCAATCAACGAAATGGGCATGATGGCCAAGGAAAATGGGGTCTTTTTTCGCTAGTATCGTTTGTTGGTGAACCCACAAACAATATATCCCCGAATTAGCCTTCGGAACCAACTCCTTCCTAGTGAATTTCTCTCTCGCCCTGGAAGACCCAAATCGTTGCAACCAACGAAATGGGCATGATGGCCAACGAAAATGGGGTCTTTTTTCAGTGGTATTGTTTGTTGGTGAACTAAGAAACAATATATCTCCGAATTAGTTTCCGGAACCAACTCCTTTCTAGTAAATTTCGCTCCCGCTCTGACAGACACAAATCGTTGCAATAAACGAAATGGGCACCATGGCCAACGCAAATGGTGTCTTTTTTCAGTAGTATCGTTTGTTGGTGAACTAAGAAACAATATATCTCCGAATTAGCCTTCGGAACCAACTCCTCTCTAGTAAATTTCGCTCCCGCCCTGACAAACCCAAATCGGTGCAATAAACGAAATAGGCACCATGACCAACGAAAACGGAGTCTTTTTTCGGTGGTATCGTTTGTTGGTGAATCCATAAACAATATATCTCAGAATTAGCCTTCGGAACCAACTCCTTCCTAGTGAATTTCTCTCTCGCCCTGGAAGACCCAAATCGTTGCAATCAACGAAATAAGCACCATGGCCAACGAAAATGGAGTCTTTTTTCGGTGGTATCGTTTGTTGGTGAATCCATAAACAATGTCTCTCCGAATTAGCCTTCGGAACAAATTCCTTCCTCGTGAATTTCGCTCTCGCCCTGGAAGTCCCAAATCGTTGCAATCAACGAAATGGGCATGATGGCCAACGAAAATGGGGTCTTTTTTCGGTGGTATCGTTTGTTGGTGAACCAACAAACAATATATCTCAGAATTAGCCTTCGGAACCAACTCCTTCCTAGTGAATTTCTCTCTCGCCCTGGAAGACCCAAATCGTTGCAATCAACGAAATGGGCACCATGGCCAACGAAAAAGGAGTCTTTTTTCGGTGGTATCGTTTGTTGATGATTCCATAAACAATGTATCACCGAATCAGCCTTCGGGACAAATTCCTTCCTCGTGAATTTCGCTCTCGCCCTGGAAGACCCAAATCGTTGCAATCAACGAAATGGGCATGATGGCCAAGGAAAATGGGGTCTTTTTTCGCTAGTATCGTTTGTTGGTGAACCCACAAACAATATATCCCCGAATTAGCCTTCGGAACCAACTCCTTCCTAGTGAATTTCTCTCTCGCCCTGGAAGACCCAAATCGTTGCAACCAACGAAATGGGCACCATGGCCAACGCAAATGGTGTCTTTTTTCAGTGGTATCGTTTGTTGGTGAACTAAGAAACAATATATCTCCGAATTAGCCTTCGGAACCAACTCCTCTCTAGTAAATTTCGCTCCCGCCCTGACAAACCCAAATCGTTGCAATAAACGAAATGGGCATGATGGCCAACGAAAATAGGGTCTTTTTTCAGTGGTATTGTTTGTTGGTGAACTAAGAAACAATATATCTCCGAATTAGTTTTGGGAACTAACTCCTTTCTAGTAAATTTCGCTCCCGCTCTGACAGACACAAATCGTTGCAATAAACGAAATGGGCACCATGGCCAACGCAAATGGAGTCTTTTTTCGGTGGTAACGTTTGTTGGTGAATCCATAAACAATGTATCACCGAATCAGCCTTCGGGACAAATTCCTTCCTCGTGAATTTCGCTCTCGCCCTGGAAGACCCAAATCGTTGCAATCAACGAAATCGGCATGATGGCCAAGGAAAATGGGGTCTTTTTTCGGTGGTATCGTTTGTTGGTGGATCCATAAAATATATCTCCGAATTAGCCTTCGGAAAAAATTCCTTCCTCGTGAATTTCGCTCTCGCCCTGGAAGACCCAAATCGTTGCAATCAACGAAATGGGCACCATGGCCAACGAAAAAGGAGTCTTTTTTCGGTGGTATCGTTTGTTGGTGAACCAACAAACAATATATCCCCGAATTAGCCTTCGGAACCAACTCCTTCCTAGTGAATTTCTCTCTCGCCCTGGAAGACCCAAATCGTTGCAATCAACGAAATGGGCACCATGGCCAACGAAAAAGGAGTCTTTTTTCGGTGGTATCGTTTGTTGGTGAACCAACAAACAATATATCCCCGAATTAGCCTTCGGAACCAACTCCTTCCTAGAGAATTTCTCTCTCGCCCTGGAAGACCCAAATCGTTGCAATCAACGAAATGGGCACCATGGCCAACGAAAAAGGAGTCTTTTTTCGGTGGTATCGTTTGTTGGTGAACCAACAAACAATATATCCCCGAATTAGCCTTCGGAACCAACTCCTTCCTAGTGAATTTCTCTCTCGCCCTGGAAGACCCAGATCGTTGCAATAAACGAAATGGGCACCATGCCCAACGAAAATGGAGTCTTTTTTCGGTGGTATCGTTTGTTGGTGAATCCATAAACAATATATCTCCGAATTAGCCTTCGGAACAAATTCCTTCCTCGTGAATTTCGCTCTCGTTTTGGAAGACCCAAATCGTTGCAATCAACGAAATGGGCATGATGGCCGACGAAAATGGGGTCTTTTTTCAGTGGTATTGTTTGTTGGTGAACTAAGAAACAATATATCTCCGAATTAGCCTCCGGAACCAACTCCTTTCTAGTAAATTTCGCTGCCGCTCTGACAGACACAAATCGTTGCAATAAACGAAATGGGCACCATGGCCAACGCAAATGGAGTCTTGTTTCAGTGGTATCGTTTGTTGGTGAACCAACAAACAATATATCCCCGAATTAGCCTTCGGAACCAACTCCTTCCTAGTGAATTTCTCTCTCGCCCTGGAAGACCCAAATCGTTGCAATCAACGAAATAAGCACTATGGCCAACGAAAATGGCGTCTTTTTTCGGTGGTATCGTTTGTTGGTGAATCCACAAACAATGTATCACCGAATCAGCCTTCGGGACAAATTCCTTCCTCGTGAATTTCGCTCTCACCCTGGAAGACCCAAATCGTTGCAATCAACGAAATGGGCATGATGGCCAACGAAAATGGGGTCTTTTTTCAGTGGTATTGTTTGTTGGTGAACTAAGAAACAATATATCTCCGAATTAGTTTTCGGAACCAACTCCTTTCTAGTAAATTTCGCTCCCGCTCTGACAGACACAAATCGTTGCAATAAACGAAATGGGCACCATGGCCAACGCAAATGGAGTCTTTTTTCGGTGGTATCGTTTGTTGGTGAATCCATAAACAATATATCACCGAATTAGCCTTCGGAAAAAATTCCTTCCTCGTGAATTTCGCTCTCGCCCTGGAAGACCCAAATCGTTGCAATCAACGAAATGGGCATGATGGCCAACGAAAATGGAGTCTTTTTTCGGTGTTATCGTTTGTTGGTGAATCCATAAACAACATATCTCCGAATTAGCCTTCGGAACAAATTCCTTCCTCGTGAATTTCGCTCTCGTTTTGGAAGACCCAAATCGTTGCAATCAACGAAATGGGCACCATGGCCAAGGAAAATCGAGTCAGTTTTTCGGTGGTATCGTTTGTTGGTGAATCCATAAACAATGTATCACCGAATTAGCCTTCGGGCCAAAGTCCTTCCTCGTGAATTTCGCTCTCGCCCTGGAAGACCCAAATCGTTGCAATCGACGAAATGGGCATGATGGCCAAGGAAAATGGGGTCTTTTTTCGCTAGTATCGTTTGTTGGTGAACCAACAAACAATATATCCCCGAATTAGCCTTCGGAACCAACTCCTTCCTAGTGAATTTCTCTCTCGCCCTGGAAGACCCAAATCGTTGCAACCAACGAAATGGGCATGATGGCCAACGAAAATGGGGTCTTTTTCAGTGGTATTGTTTGTTGGTCAACTAAGAAACAATATATCTCCGAGTATAGTTTTTGGAACCAACTCCTTTCTAGTAAATTTCGCTCCCGCTCTGACAGACACAAATCGTTGCAATTGTTACGTCGCGATTTATGTTATTTACGGTTTTTTCCCATTTTACGTTTCAGAAAAATCCCAGATCAACGAGTGAGCGACTTGTAACCGATTATGATTGGATGCTCCAAGGTTTAAACCGGAATGCGCCGGTTAGGGATCGGAGCAGCACTGGATGTGTGGGCTTTTTATATTTGATTTCGCGGATCTCCGTTATTGGGAGGTATAGCTTACCTTATTTCTTTTTGCTGAATGGCAGGTGATGAGCTTCTCGGGCGTAGCGGGTTGAAGGCCCTATTTACCAAGGACCAGCTCTGGAGAAGACGCAGGGGATGGCCTGTCCTCGTTGATTACCGTTGAGGCGTCCGAGGTGTCGTCGTCCTCGATGACTGGCTCAGGATATGCCAGAAGATGCCGTATTTGTGTTTTCACGGGTTGGTCGTCGTGCGGATAGTCTCGGATTATGAGAATTTTGTGATTGACCAAAATGACGTCCGATACGATAGTCGGCGGATTTCTCGTAGCGATCCTGTTCTCGACAGGAGTGGAATTTTCACCAGCGACGTCCACTATATTGTTCCGTTGTTCTGCGGTCAACGTGGGTACGGCGGAAATTCGAGAAACCTGGGCCGTTATTAAGCGACCCTTTCCACGTGAATTTACGTTCGTTATGACAGTAGTTCGGCCTCCACGCAATTGGACTTTTCGCTTTATGCGTCTATGATCCATTAAATATTATAAAATACGACCAGTTCACATTTGTTGCCATCCATTTACGGGGTTTAGGAAAGGATTTAACGTTAATGTAATTATATTATTGTCCTTAACTAGGAAGCTTGCAATCTCATTTTTATCAGACCCTGTCGGTATCGAGTCTGATTTCTATAAGATTCAATGTTTTTAAGCATAGGTCTCTTAATAATTTTATTATTCTTAACTAGGAAGCTTGCAATCTCATTTTTATCAGGCTCAATCGGTATTGAGGCTGATCTATATAAGATTCAATGTTTTTAAGCGTATGTGTTTTAATAATTCTAGTATTCTTAACTAGGAAGCTTGCAATCTCATTTTTATCAGACCCAGTCGGTGTCGAGTCTGATTTCTATAAGATTCAATGTTTTTTAAGCATAGATGTCTTATCGACTTAGTAGTCCCATTGTCCTTAACTAGTTGGTATCGGATTGGTTTTGGAATGATGATATAGATTTTGGAGTCAACAAATGTGAAATGCTCGTGATTCACTATGAACTGTCCAATGCTGTGGTTAGCCTCACTGTACTTACGTGGTTATTACTTGATGAGTGGAGGCGCGGTGCCTCTGATGGATCGGCGGTTGTCGTTTATTGTCGAGGGACGGATTTTACGGATTATTATATTTTATCGTTTTTATTGATTCGGATCGTTAGGATGCGAAAGGTATATATTTTGATATTTATTGTAGTAATATGAACTGTACGCTAAAGATATCTTGTATCGGTTAATTACCGCTTGGTCGCAGCCAGGTATCAATCGCGATTTTTCTATTTAATTGTAGAATATAAAAAGGTGATTGTTATTTATAACAATGGGATACCGAGGTTCGCGAGAGTCTCTTCGAGAGCACTCTTTCAGTCGACCGCCGGTGTCGAGAGTCGGAGAAGAACTGAAGATCCATGGTCCAGGCTCCCGCTCCGCGAGTCTCCCGAGTCCGTGGCTGGTGGCGGGGAGGCCCTCGCGGATTCGCTCCGCTGCTCTGGCCAATGGTGCGCTGCCCACAGCGTGCCTTCCCGTGGTGGGGGCAGCCGGTCGCGGTATTGCTGCTCCCGTGCTGTCCCTTGAGTGGGGGCCGCCGTGTTCTCGCGGCAGTGCAATGAATTATGGTGGGGACAGCCGCTGGTGTCTTGCTGTCCCTTGAAGTGGGGGCCGCCGTGTTCTCGCGGCAGCGCGATGAATGATGGTGCGGGCAGCCGCTCGCGGTACCGCTGCACCCGTGCTGTCCCTTGAGTGGGGGCCGCATTGTCTCGCAGCACCATATGAATGACGGTGGGGGCAGCCGCTCTTGGTACTGCTGCACCTGTGCTGTCCCTTGAGTGGGGGCCGCCGTTGTCTTGTGGCACCATATGAATGACGGTGGGGGCAGCCGCTCTTGGTACTGCTGCACCCGTGCTGTCCCTTGAGTGGGGGGCCGCCGTTGTCTTGCGGCACCATAAGAATGACGGTGGGGGCAGCCGCTCTTGGTACTGCTGCACCCGTGCTGTCCCTTGAGTGGGGGCCGCCGTTGTCTTGCGGCAGCCTGATGGATGATGGTGGGGCAGCTGCCTGCAGTCTCGCTATAGCCGTGGTGTCCCCTGAAGTGGGGGCCGCCTTTGTCCCACGGCAGCGCGATGGTGGGGTCAAGCCGCGCATGGAGCCCTGTGCTGACGCAGCATCCCACGGGTCTGAGTCCCAACGGCCACCGAGCTTCTCGGGATCGCCTTATCGGTGGCGGTTCTCGAACCTCTTATAGGAGTTGCGTCCGGTCTCGCTGTAGCTGTGCCGTTGATCGTGCTACTGCCTTTGTCCCATGGCTCCGCTTCTTGGAGAGCTGCTATCGGTGACGATTCTCGGAGTTGCGTCGGGACTGCGTCCGGTCTCACGGTGGTCGTGCCGTTGCAGTGTCCAGCGGGTTCGCTTCTTGCGGGGGGGGGGGCCCTTATCGGTGACGATTCTCGGAGTTTTGTCGGGACTGCGTCCGGTCTTATGCTCGCTTCGCCATCCGATACATTATTAATGAGGCTTATTGTTAATGCAAATATTTTAGTCGTTAAGGCCTATTGCATGATTAATACATTGTGTGATTAGCCTAGCGTATGTACCTATATTGTTATATATGAATGTTTAATTATAATTTCTTATTTAATAATTAATAATAAAGGCATTATTTGTGGTTTATTGGTATTACCACTGCGCCTATGCCGATATTTCGGGTGGTGCGTTTATTCTCCTAGGCGTGGGATAATAACTAATTATTGACAATCGTCACATTAATATTAATAAAGGATAATATCCCATTGATATCTGGCGCCGTCGAGTATCCTCTCTATATGACACTCCGGCGTTTAGCGTATTAAGAATGTGTTTGGAATTATTTTATTAATAATTTTATTTATTATTAATGATATTTATTTATTTTGCGCCGTAGAGTGTCGTGTCTATGCGACACTCCGGCGTTGCGCGTATCAAAAATGTATTTAAAATGATTTACTGATAAATTCTATTATTGTTAATATTATTTATTTATTATGGTTTTGTGCTGCTGAGTATCGTCTCTACATGAGACTCTGGTGTTGCGCGCATTAAAAATATATTTGATATTATTTATTGCTAATTTTATTTATTGTTAAGAATGTTGATTTATTATGGGTTGTGCCGTCGAGTGTCGTGTGTATGCGACACTCCGGCGTTGAGCGTATTAAAAATGTATTTGAAATTATTTATTAATAATTTTATTTATTATTAATAATGTTTATTTATTGTGGAAGTGAATTCCTAATGATTGGTTGTCGCATTTTTAAATTTTCTTAGTGATTCTGAGCCAATTCGCGCTTTCCATTCGCGCCAGAGGATTTATTTCCAGATCTTCCAAGGTCATGCGCCTTTTTAACAAACCGTTAACAGTGGCCAAGAAATGCGTCAAAAAACGTTGTGTTGCTTAGCACCTAAAGTGACCACAAGGATATTCCGCTTCTAGTAGCGTGCTCGGATTTTGTTAAAAGCTCGCGGTTTCGTTTTTTTTCAGCAACCTAAAGTTCAACAAATTTTCCTTGTGTCTTACCCGTGGCCGTATGGATTTCGCGTCGCCACTCACATTATATTTATGCCCTCTAGGGTGATATTGCTTATGATTATTATTTATGCCCTCTAGGGTGATATTGCTTATGATTATTATTTATTTATTGTTTATTGTTGTTTATAGTTTGTTATTATTTGTTTAAGCTGATTGCTGTTAATTATTATTAATAATTATATGATAACGCGATATGACGATACTACATTGTTTGCAGAATCATGCATAATAGCTAATTGTCCCAAAAAAAAAATTTGTGTGAGTACGGATTACTTTTTCTGTCCAACATTCGACCCAGGACGTAATACTTCCCCCCTTAAGTCCGAAGCAGTGCCGAGGCTCTGCGAAGGACCAGCGTGAAGGCGTTGGATGAGTGCTGGGTCGATTCTTGCTAACGGCGTTGGCAATCTTCCGGACTCCCTCGCCGTCAAGTTGGGGTAGCCCAGAAATTCTACCCGTTCGTCCATGGTCGAATATCTCACGCTATCCCTCGCCGTCAAGTTGGGGCAACCAGATGTGTTTGCCCTTTCCTCAGTAGTCGAAGATCTTGCGTTGTCCCTCGCCGTCAAGTTGGGATAAGTCCGATCCTTGGTTGATGGACTTACCCTTTCCTCTGTGTTTGGTTCCTTTTCTAGATTGGATGATGGCCTCGTGCGCCTGTGACCCAATGCTAGCAGGAGCCCTGTCACAGAGCCCCATATGGCTCCCAGCAGGTGGATACTCCATCCATAGATTGAATGGATTGCGTACCCATGGATGCACGTGTCGATGACTGTCTTTATGATTTTTACGATGACGTATATCGCGAATACGCCAGCGCTGGCTATTCCAAATTTTTCGAATCCATGCCAAAACCTTTTTGCTGCACTCTCGGCCAGATGTTCGAGTGTGTTCTCGTCTAGGAATCCCCGGATTGACACGCTGCCCGCTGGTATGCTGTATCCGACTGATCCCCGTGCGAGGTTGTTCAGGAGAGCTGGCTTCTCTGCGGGAAACATTATTCTGTCTCGCAGCTTCTTAATATCCGCCTCCGAGTAGATTCCGCTGTTGGCGAGATTACCAATAGATGCGTAATGCCACGTTGGTTTTGATGATGGCTCCAGTGACTGTGGCGTTGGCACCTCGATCGGGTGAGGTGAGAATCTATACCATGCGTTGTCAATTTGGTACAACGCCGGCAACGTTGGATCGCATTCCATTTGCGTAGCTGATTTCAACAACATCCTCGATGTGGTCGATAGGAAGAAGGACTCGTTTCGGTAAGTGACGGGCAGCTCATGATAACACTCGTCCGTTCGGCGTAGGCTGCATTCCACGGGGATACATTTGACTATGTGTGCGACCTCGCCCGCGATCACCGCCATGTATCCAGGTCCCTTCATGACAGCGAATGCGAATTTCTCCGGCAAAATTCCGGACGTGGACAGAGCGTTCTGGAGGACTTGCCTCTCTAGGCTGCACCGTTGAGTTAGGATGTCCTTGTAAAGATTTTTCATCTGTAGTTTTACGTGTTTTTCCACGTAGACGAATTTCGAATTGATGTAGGAAAATATATCGAGGTTCGATACTGAGATCGGTTTCCGTGCCGCGAATGATTCTCCCTTTTGCGTCTCCAGGATGAACAGCTTTGGGTGCTCTGTGCGAATTAGTGTGTACCCGCACAGTTGGTATTCCGATCGTTTTGCCAGCGCGAACGTTGTTTCTTGAGTTGTCAATGTGTAAACGTCGGGTGAGTTCGCGTGGTCCCTGACTGACACTAGTTTTGTGGCCTTCCCCTCGTACAGGACATCGTACCGGTTGAAATTGCACGAGTCGGTCGGCTCGGTTTTCCAGAATGCACTATTCCCGTTAACGTCGATGCAGTGTCCATCAGCCAAGGCGCAGCGGGTTCCGGCCTGCAACACTATTTCGTCGGTCGCCAGGTTGACCGTTGCCTCGTAGCTTATGAGTGTAACGCTAACGGAGGCTTGCACAATGACGTTGTCCCATGTGCCGAAAGGATCGCTGTATTGCGTCCCGACGCACTTGCCGTCGACCGAGATGGATCCAGCCATGGTGATGCTCCTCGTTGTCGTGCTGTTTCGCTGTAGGCCGATGTGAGCTGTCCCGCGCTGCTGACCGACAGGATCCCCGTCTCGTGTATCCGTCGACAAGATCTTTCGTCTGTCTCATGGAGGTAGACCTGTCGTCCGTTGTGAACGATTGAGTTGTGGGAGTGCATTCCACAGTGGTAGATAGTCCTGTCTATCTCGATTCTGCACTGTGTGACCTTTGCGCTGTTGAAGTCCGTGAGCTGGAGCAGTTGAATATAGGTAGTCGTCGTTGTCGGCTCCGACAGTGGCACATCGCATTCCGCGACTCCGTTTAGAGATATCGTCGTAATGTTTAGCGTTGACCCGCCGCAATCGTAGCCGATCAGCCCCAGAACTTCCGTCATCCAGAAGAGGAGGAGGTATATTCCTGCCCTCATCCTGGAACAGAATGCACGTCCTCTGTTAACTCTCTTAGGTCTCTAGGTCGAACTCTTTCCACCTTCCACTGCATTCTCTTCGATGCTTCCGCGATACGCGGTCGTTAGGCTGATTCGTGTTCCTCTTCATTCGGACCAGTTCCATCCCGCACTTGGTGCACCGCCAAACGCATCGGAGATGGGCGATGTGGTCCAGTCCTCCTTCGTCGAGGACCGTGATGTTGAGGCCGCTCCTTGTGTTAATCTCAGCCATCAGATCAAGGTATATCTCCTCGTGCTCCAGACCTTCATCATACATGTTCACGAATATATATGCGTGGATCATCTCGTGGACGAGGGTTTCCACCATATCCTTGATCCTTCGTCCCGTCAACAATTTTCTTGAGAGAATAATTTGCGGGAACGACCGAGTTTCAGTGAGTCCTGCATTGCTTGATAATTTAGAGGACCACCTCACGATGAATCCTCGAACCTTGTTCTCGAAATACTCCTTATTGTAGGACTTGAAGACCTCGTAGAGGTTGGGGAGCGGATTGGTCAGGATTCCCGCCAATTCCGAGGGGCTGTAAATAGGTCTCAGCGGTTTCTCCTCAATGACCGTGTTGCTCCTTGTTCGCTTCAAATTCGGTTCGCGCTTCACGTAGGGGCATGGCTTCGGCCGAACAAAGTCGCGTGTGGTAACCCGCATGGCTGACGAGGTTTATTAACACTAAGCACTGAAGTTTGTTAAAGCTCACTATGGTGGAGTCTATTAACACTAATCACTAGAGGTTGTTAAAGCTCGCTGTGGTGGAGTCTATTAACACTAATCACTATAGTTTGTTAAAGCTCACTGAGGCTATTAACGGTAAACACTATTGTTTGTTAAAGCTCACTATAGTTGAGTCTGTTAACACTAAAAAACTATTAATGATCACTATGACAGAGTCTATTGACACGAAAGCACCAGTAGAGTTTGTTAATGCTCACTATGGCAGAGTCTATTAACACTGAAAACACACTGAAGCTTCACGGTTGTTCGCGGCGCTTATGTGATCTTCGGTGCCTTCGGCGTCGTGGTGCTGGCTGTGGTCGAGTGGCGTCTGGCGTTGCTCCGTGCACGCTCCGTCGACTGCACTGCGTGCGTCGAGTGGACTGGTGGAGGGGGAACCGAGCACTCTCGCCTCGTCGTGTCGGCCCACCGTGGTTCGGGAAATTCCCTTTTATTGGTGCAATACCTTTTTATGAATATATCCACCAAACGTTTTATTACTGATGGGTCTTTATCGCCAGTGTCACGGTATAATCGCGGTACAATTTTCCCCATGATGATTTTATATTTCTCTTTTGTTACACTTCCTCGAGTGTAATGAGGCATCAGTGTTGCCTCGACTTTCTTCTCGATCTCCTTTTGGCGTTGAACCTTTTCCCAGAACCTGTCCTCTACTTGTTTTTCAACCGTCGAGTTTGGCAAGCTATCCAGGATCTGCAACCGGTTGTTGACCATGCGCACTCCGATTTTCTTCTTTATAGGCCCATTGGTTTCCTTAATTTCGAAGACTTCTGTTGCTGGTCCTCTCGTGGTGTGTTCCATCGTTGGCGAGGCACCAAACAGTGCCTCGAGGGTGGCTTGTCTCTTGGCTGCCTTCGCCATGGCTTTGCTGTGTGCGACCAAACTCTGGTGTTCGCTCATTCTTGATCAGATGGGTCTTCTCCGGAAGTTCCTCTTGCACTGACTGCCTGCTGCTAACTGTTGCTCCTCGACGTTGCCGCTCGGGTTGTAGCTGGCGAAGAAGAGGGGATTTTGCTCTCCCTTTACCACTCGTTCTCGTCCAAACAGCGTTTCCTTCTTAGCCGACGACGATCCATTTGCCGTGACATTTCTCCCTATGGCATCTCGTGGTTCTGTCGTGCGGCTGGTCAGTCTTCCCTTTGAATCGCACGATTTCAACTTCGCATTTGTTGCACCGCCAAATCGTCTGTAGGTGCGAAATATGGTCTAATCCTCCCTCGTCGACGATGCTCACCTTGAGATTGGTCACTTCATTTATTTCCTTCATTAATTTCATGAAGTCTGGTCCGTGGTGCAGAGTGTTAACGCGCACAGTACAGTAAATAAATCCGTGGATCATCTCGTATAGGAGCGTCTCGACCATTACTTTAATTTTTCGGCCTACTAGGAGCGCTTTTGAGAGCGTGATTCTCGGAGATGGCCGTAGTACTGTTTTTCCTACTACCGTTTTCAGTCGAGAGGACCAACGCACATTGAATCCCTTAATTTCATCGCTGAAGAGCTCTCTGTTGTAGCTCTTGAAGATTTCTCTGAGGTCGGGAAGTGGCTCAGTTAATATTTCGGTCAGCTCCTCTAGACTATAAATCGGTCTGGGTTTATCCTCGGTGAGTATCTTATAAAGCTCTGTACACTGCGTCCCGCTTGTAGCCGGTTGAGGTTCAGGTACAGGATCGAAACGCAATTCGGCATATCGCCTGGCTTTTGGTGGTTCAAAGTCGCGCGTTATTACTCTCATTATTAGTTCGACGCTCGTAGCTCTGAATTTATCACTTGGTCGCACTGAGTTTATTGTCTCGTCGCACTCGAGTTTATGGCTCGTCGCACTGTTGCTCCGCTCCGTTGTCCGCCAGTTTTATTCCTGTAGATTGTTTTATGGCACGCTCCCTTTGCCCCTGCAGAGCGCCAACGGATGCTCTCCTGCTGGTGGAACGCTGAGCGCTTGGAGTTTCTTTTATGATTCGTGTCATTAATTCGGACGGAATGCGCGTAGCTGCGTCTCGGTTGTCCCTAGAACATAGATTCGCTTGGGTCGTATGTTGAAATACACCCCAAAACACCTGCGTACGAAGGGCACTCCTCCACAACGTGGAAGAGATACGGAGCATATTCTTCACTCGGGGAATGAATTAGTATCCGAGCTACTGAAACGATAGGGCCTTCACTGGTCAGGAGACTTATAGTTCCGACGGAGTGGAGTACGACTCCTGGACTTAGTGCACTTATTTTTACTAAATTTATTTCGTAATTGAGGTCGACCATGAATGTGCCCACGCCGTTAGCCAGTTGGGGAGAGTGAATTACTTCCTCTATTTCAGGATATGGCTCGTTTGGTGCTGGCAGACCCATCTCGAATTCTCGGCGAACCATTGTTCCGTTTCCTCCGCGATTCCAAGGACTTGGCGTTGGATTCCTCTGGAACAAGAGGTTTCCGACTATAGTCTCGTAAGACGCAACTTGTTGGTGTGAACGATTCTGGGTTTGCTGTTATAATTAATTTTTACGTTCCCGCCGGATAGTATTTCGATAACCTCATAGGGGCCCGTATATTGGTCGCAAAATTTGCCCGTACTTGGTTCTTTTAGCATAAGCACTTTGCTTCCGATCCCGAAATTCTGTGGATTTACTCGTCGATCGTAGTACTGCTTGGAGCGCTCTTTGGCTACTTTCAAGTTTTCTGCTGCAAGTTCCTGTAGACCGTGGACCTTATTGAAGAGTTTCTCGAGGTATTCGGTGTATGTCACATCCTGGTGCTCTTCGATTTGCGTATGCGTCGACGGCTGTCGAGCTGTTTTGCCGAAGACCAGCTCGAACGGTGTGAATCCCGTTCCCTCGTGTTGACTGGTATTATACGAGAACATCGCAAGCTCGATAAACTCGTCCCAGTCGTGATGGTCGTCCACGTACTGCTTCAAATATTCAGCGAGCACATGATGCGATCGCTCAATCGATCCGTTCGTTTGAGGATGGTATGCCGTCGTACGATATTGCCTGATTCTGAATTTCTTCGCCAAAGCCTTCATCAGACTGCTGGTGAAATTGCTGCCCTGGTCCGTCAGAAGTCCTCGGGGCGCCCCGAAACGGCTGATAAATTGCTTGACGAAGGCGTCGGCTATGTCCACGGATGACGCCTTTGCCAATGGGATTGCGAGGGAATATTTGGTAAGTAAGTCCTGTATGGTTAGGATGTACAGGTTGCCCTTCTTCGTGGTTGGAAATGGCCCGACTATATCCATTGATATTTTGTCGAAGGCGCTTCCCGGAGTGTCCGTGATCACCATTGGCTGCTTGGTCTTGATGCGGACGAGTTTTTTGAGTTGGCATCCACGACAATGCTGTATATATTCTTGTACCTGGGTTTTCATGTTCTCCCAGTAATAGTTTTCGCGAATACGTTTGTACGTTTTATTTACGCCCTTATGACCACCGATCAACGAATCGTGGTTTTCCTGAATAATGTCCCTTCTCTCGGCTTCGGGAGGGACCCTGACCAGTTGATTGCAGATCGTCAGTGTTAACGGCAGATCACACAGGGTGTTTGTTAACCGATTTTGTATTTCTGCCCAAGCCAGATTGTCGATCATATTTGTTTTCGCGATGCTAACCGATCCTAAGCCTAACTCTACTACGACGTCTCTCAGCGATTCGAAGGATTCTACTAAATCCTCTAACGCCGTATTAGCTCGTAGGTCTGCTTTGACCGGAAGTGCGATTAAATTTTTCGATTTTTCGGTTCTGACGTTTGCTCTCGTTAAATGTAAGTTTGCTAGGACTGGTAATCTGTCCGAAGCAGCTAAATCTTTGGCTCCATTATCGATAGGTTGTCCCTTTGTGGTAACGAAAAATATTAAATTATCTTTTCGCATCACTAAGCAATCCCGAATTTCTTTTACCGCGAAAGCCTCCGCTCGAGGTACGGCTTCGTTTTGTTCGTACGGTATATTAGGATGATCGAAGATTTCGCTATCCGAATCGCTTTCGGAATTTGGTTCGTTCGACGTTTCTGACCTATCGTCCCTGATTTCTGTTTCGAGTGAAGAAATTTCGTGATTCGACTCGGAGTGTTCGATCATTTGTGAATTATCCTGTGGATCTGGTACGCTAGCAATATTATTTTCATTTGCTGGACTAAGGTCTGCTGAAGGCCTAACGATACCATTATCTTCCGCGTTTCGGTTTGCTTCGCTTGCAGGTAAATCGGGTGAATTACCTGTACTGTTTAATACCGTTGTGTTTTCAGGGCTAACGGAACGATCTGAGGAATCGTTAGTAACGTCTTTAGGCTGATTTTCCCGATTATTTTGATCGGAAACGGTTGCCGGATCTTCCTCGGATTTTTGGATATTTGATATATCTGATATATCGCCAGAGCTGTACTCCTGCGTTTGTATTTCGGAAGTTACTATTGAGTCCGAGGCATCGGAACTTTCGATCGCCGGATTTGGTAAAACGGCTGTTTCTGCAGGAAGTCTACTAGGTTTCGATTCTACTGGTTTATCCGGTCCCTCCGGCTTCTTTTTCGGCTTAAACTCGAAAATCGCGTCGGAGTCTGAATCGGATATTTGTTGTTTCGTCCGTTTTGTTGGAGACGATTTTCCCGGTGTGAACCTAATTGTTTGACCAGGAACAGGGTCTGGCGGATTCTCCTTTTCCTTTTTCCTAGGGATCTCGTCGGAGTCCGTATCAGATATTTGCTGTTTTGCGCGTTTTCTAGGTACAGATTTAATTTCTTCATCAGAGTCGGAGTTTGGCGGATTCTCCTTTTTCTTTTTCGCGGGTATCTCGTCGGAATCCATTTCGGATGGATTCTCTCTCGTTCGGAACCGTATAGGCATAACTATCAATACTGATTTTTCGTTTACAGGTGTTTCTATTACAGGCGGATTACGCGACAGAGCGTCGGCGTTACTGTTTACTCTACCTGGTTTGTATACAATTTTATATTCGTAGTTTGCGAGTTTTAGCCGCCAGTGGACTAATCTGTTCGCCGGGTCTTTTACTGAATCGAGCCATACTAATGGCTTGTGGTCGGTCACGAGAGTGAACTCTCGGCCGTAAATATATGGTCTGAAATGTCCTACGCAATAAACGATCGCCAATAACTCTTTTTCGATTGTAGAATAATTCAATTCCGCGTTTGACAATGTTCGCGATGCGTATGATATTGGTTTGTCGGAACCGATTTTGCCCTGACTAAGGATACCGCCTATCGCGATATTCGACGCGTCGGTTGTTATAATAAAAGGACGAGTAAAATCGGGATACTGCAATACCGGTTCTTTGCACAAGGCATCTCTGAGCTTAATGAATGCGTCCTCTTGTTTTTGAGTCCACTTGAAGAGTGCCTCCTTTTTAAGCAACTGCGTCAAAGGCCTAGCGATCGCTGAAAAGTTTTCCACGAACCGGCGGTAATAGCCCGCTAACCCGAGGAACTGTTTGATCTTTTTCGGACTGGTTAAGCGCGGATAGTTTTTTATTGCTTCGATCTTTTTGGGGTCTGGTTTTACCCCGTCCTCACTTATTACGTGGCCGAGATATGCTACCTCCTTGCGCAAAAACTCACACTTATCCGGCTGTAACTTCAGGTTCGCTTTTCGCAATCGCTCGGCGAGTTTGTTGAATTTAATTTCGTGCTCTCGTAGTGAGCTGGCATATATAACTATATCGTCGAGGTAAACGAAGAGCTCGTTACCCTGCAGACCGCACAATGCACGGTCCATCAGTCTTTGGAAAGTTGCCGGAGCATTTTTAAGCCCAAACGGCATACGATTAAACTGATAGTGCCCGAATGGCGTTGAAAATGCGGTTTTGTGTGCATCGGAAGGATGCATACGGATTTGGTGAAAACCGCTCGCTAAATCAAATACAGAAAAATATTTCGCGCTACCCAACTGGTCGAGAATTTCTGTTATATTAGGAAGCGGGTAGGCGTCGCCGATTGTTTTCTCGTTCAAGTTTCTGTAGTCAATTACCATCCTCCATCTCGGTTTTCCCTGTGAATCGGCCTTCTTTGGCACGATCCAGAGTGGTGAGCTGTATGGGGATTCGGATGGTTCTATAATTTTCCCGTCTATGAGCTCGCCGATTTGTTTCGCGATCTCATCCTTGTGAGCCGGAGGGAATCGATATTGGCGAGTGAACACGGGTTGATCGTCGGTCGTAGAAATTTTATGCTCGACCGCGTTCGTGTGATCTAAAAAATGTCCGGGAATATAGAATAGATCCGAGTTTTTCTCAATCAATTTTTCGACGCTTACTCGCTCTTCGGCGTTGAGATCCTCGAGTCGTAGTAAGTCTTTGACTTGTTTTACGCGTTCGCCCTCGACCCGCAAAACAAGGTGGTCGTGCGTCTGCTGACTGATTTTGTGACAATCCGGATCTTGTACGCTAAGTATTTCACCGGATTGACAGCAATCTTGCGAAACATACCCCAAATTGGGATCGCAGAGCTCGAAAGCCTCTAGGGTCACTGCCGGAACAGTGAGCTCTACGTCCTCGTCGTTGGTATTTATCGCCATCAGACACGCCACGCCGTTATTATTTGATGCTAACGTGTTTCCTAAGAAAATTCCGTTTCCTGCATCTAAACGGGGAATATAACCCTCTTTTACTTCGGGATTCTTTACCCTAACATAATAGACTACGCGAGATCTCCCGGGTATTACCACGGTTTCGCGATTTTTAAACGGGAGTGATTGGTTTTTCCACCGGACCACTTCCTCGTCCCAATCGATTGTCGCGCGGTTTTTTGCGTGGAATTCTGAACCGAGAATAGCGCCCTGCCTGATCGGAAATTCGTCCCTGACCACGTGAAATTCTGATTCGGTCTCCTTAATATTAATCGATGTTGAGCCCATGGTGAACACAGGTACGTCTGAGATTCCTCTGAGCTTCAATATATCGTTCTGGTCTATTATGACATCCGGATTTAACGCTCCTAATTTTACGAGATTTGGGTCGGAACCGGAGTCAACGAGAAAGTCAGTAATTTTTTTCAATTGTGGAGACTCGATTTCGACCGTGGGGGTGAACGATTGTTTCCCTAGGCGGATGTGGACGGATCGGACGTTTCGCACGCGATATTTACCGTGCGCACCGGGCGCTCTGACGTTATTTTCTCCGCTCGGTTCGCGCCGGGATTTTCCGAGCGGGGATTCGCGTTTCCCGCGTTACGCTTCTCGTCGTTCTGTTTTTTATAACATTGGGTAATTACGTGGCCTAGCTTCGCGCAATAGTCACAGGAGGGTCGCGGTTTCGCGTCGCGGCTTTTGCCCCAATTCTGCGTGCTGGTTAGGTTTTTATTGCTTTGTTGGGGATTATCGTTGGCTCTCGGTCGTTGTGGCCGTTTCTCGGGGTATTTGGCCCAACAGTCCTCGGATTTATGGCCCTTTTTATTGCAATTGCCGCAGATTAGGGTTTCGCGCGCCACGATTGATTTAACGTTGGTCTGCGAGGTGTTTTTAGTCTCCGAGCGCGTTTCTTTGAAATTTACGCGATCCGTCTCGATCTCTTTTTCGATTCTTACCGCGTTTGAATAGGCTGCGGCGAGTGTTGCACAGCCTTCTAATTTAAGTCGGAGTCTAAAATCTGGGGGTAAACCGGCAACAAAACACTCGAGGGTCTCGTTTTCGAGTATTACTTGTCGAGTCCGCGAAGTCGCGCCGTTGTCGGGTATCTCTTCTTCCGTTATGGCGGCGTGGAGGTCTTTTACTCGACTTATATAGTCGATAATGTGTTCGTTTTTGGTTTTTGTTATATTGCCTAGTTCTCCTCGGTACTGATTGAGCGATTTTGATGCACCGAAGACTTCTTTTAACCGATCTGTGAAAGCTTTTATGTCCGTGAAGGAATCGTCCTCCATCGCAGTGTACGCACGGCCCTTGAGTTTATTGCGGAGAAGCCGCGTCAAAGTTATTTCTAATTCCGCGGGAAACATATCTCTGGCCCGTTTGCACGCCCGAACGAATTTTAGCACCGATATATTCTCTCCGGAGAACATAGGGATTCCTTCGAGGATATCTTTGAAGGAAAGACGCGGGTGATTCGGGTCATGGTGACTCGAACTAGCTTGATTATTTGACGGAACCCGGGTCACTGACGGGTGAGCTCTTGCTACTCGATCGCTAAGACGTGACATGTCACCTTTAATTACATTGAGCTCTGATACTACTTTCGTTAATACGTCGTTATCCAGACGCTTGTGGCGCGTCCGCTTCGAGGGTCTCGCTGGACTGACTATTATTATTTAGTGTTGCCTGATGTTGAATTTCGAGCTCGCGTTGGGCCAGGTCCGCTTCCATATCGAGCAACCTACGTTTTTCCGCGGTTAATTGCTCGTGCAGAGCCCGCAATTCCTCTTCGCTGAGGGTCGGCATTTTGGTATCTAACTATTCACGATTGACTATTTTCAGTGTGAGAAATTTAGCGACGTTTGCCAGGAATACTGGTCGGAACCGTTTCTATGCGTGTCAAATGTGATTTGTTTCAAATAAATATTCTAAAATGATAAAAAGAACGTTCCGAAATTATTTTCGCAAATTGTAAACCGATTTTACAACGATTTTGCGATAGTTTTACTATGATTTTACTATGATTTTATGATAATAATTTTTCAAAAAATTTACACTGATTTTACGCTGATTTTACGCTGATTTTACGCTGATTTTACGCTGATTTTACACTGATTTTACACTGGTTTTTCGCCAATTTTACACCGATTCTATAATGATTTTACACATCCAGCAGCGAATCCCACCGCTGTCACCAGAAAATCTAACCTGTTACGTCGCGATTTATGTTATTTACGGTTTTTTCCCATTTTACGTTTCAGAAAAATCCCAGATCAACGAGTGAGCGACTTGTAACCGATTATGATTGGATGCTCCAAGGTTTAAACCGGAATGCGCCGGTTAGGGATCGGAGCAGCACTGGATGTGTGGGCTTTTTATATTTGATTTCGGGGATCTCCGTTATTGGGAGGTATAGCTTACCTTATTTCTTTTTGTTGAATGGCAGGTGATGAGCTTCTCGGGCGTAGCGGGTTGAAGGCCCTATTTACCAAGGACCAGCTCTGGAGAAGACGCAGGGGATGGCCTGTCCTCGTTGATTACCGTTGAGGCGTCCGAGGTGTCGTCGTCCTCGATGACTGGCTCAGGATATGCCAGAAGATGCCGTATTTGTGTTTTCACGGGTTGGTCGTCGTGCGGATAGTCTCGGATTATGAGAATTTTGTGATTGACCAAAATGACGTCCGATACGATAGTCGGCGGATTTCTCGTAGCGATCCTGTTCTCGACAGGAATGGAATTTTCACCAGCGACGTCCACTATATTGTTCCGTTGTTCTGCGGTCAACGTGGGTACGGCGGAAATTCGAGAAACCTGGGCCGTTATTAAGCGACCCTTTCCACGTGAATTTACGTTCGTTATGACAGTAGTTCGGCCTCCACGCAATTGGACTTTTCGCTTTATGCGTCTATGATCCATTAAATATTATAAAATACGACCAGTTCACATTTGTTGCCATCCATTTACGGGGTTTAGGAAAGGATTTAACGTTAATGTAATTATATTATTGTCCTTAACTAGGAAGCTTGCAATCTCGTTTTTATCAGACCCTGTCGGTGTCGAGTCTGATTTCTATAAGATTCAATGTTTTTAAGCATAGGTCTCTTAATAATTTTATTATTCTTAACTAGGAAGCTTGCAATCTCATTTTTATCAGGCTCAATCGGTATTGAGGCTGATCTATATAAGATTCAATGTTTTTAAGCGTATGTGTTTTAATAATTCTAGTATTCTTAACTAGGAAGCTTGCAATCTCATTTTTATCAGACCCAGTCGGTGTCGAGTCTGATTTCTATAAGATTCAATGTTTTTTAAGCATAGATGTCTTATCGACTTAGTAGTCCTATTGTCCTTAACTAGTTGGTATCGGATTGGTTTTGGAATGATGATATAGATTTTGGAGTCAACAAATGTGAAATGCTCGTGATTCACTATGAACTGTCCAATGCTGTGGTTAGCCTCACTGTACTTACGTGGTTATTACTTGATGAGTGGAGGCGCGGTGCCTCTGATGGATCGGCGGTTGTCGTTTATTGTCGAGGGACGGATTTTACGGATTATTATATTTTATCGTTTTTATTGATTCGGATCGTAAGGATGCGAAAGGTATATATTTTGATATTTATTGTAGTAATATGAACTGTACGCTAAAGATATCTTGTATCGGTTAATTGCCGCTTGGTCGCAGCCAGGTATCAATCGCGATTTTTCTATTTAATTGTAGAATATAAAAAGGTGATTGTTATTTATAACAATGGGATACCGAGGTTCGCGAGAGTCTCTTCGAGAGCACTCTTTCAGTCGACCGCCGGTGTCGAGAGTCGTAGAAGAACTGAAGATCCATGGTCCAGGCTCCCGCTCCGCGAGTCTCCCGAGTCCGTGGCTGGTGGCGGGGAGGCCCTCGCGGATTCGCTCCGCTGCTCTGGCCAATGGTGCGCTGCCCACAGCGTGCCTTCCCGTGGTGGGGGCAGCCGGTCGCGGTATTGCTGCTCCCGTGCTGTCCCTTGAGTGGGGGCCGCCGTGTTCTCGCGGCAGTGCAATGAATTATGGTGGGGACAGCCGCTGGTGTCTTGCTGTCCCTTGAAGTGGGGGCCGCCGTGTTCTCGCGGCAGCGCGATGAATGATGGTGGGGGCAGCCGCTCGCGGTACCGCTGCACCCGTGCTGTCCCTTGAGTGGGGGCCGCATTGTCTCGCAGCACCATATGAATGACGGTGGGGGCAGCCGCTCTTGGTACTGCTGCACCTGTGCTGTCCCTTGAGTGGGGGGCCGCCGTTGTCTTGCGGCACCATAAGAATGACGGTGGGGGCAGCCGCTCTTGGTACTGCTGCACCCGTGCTGTCCCTTGAGTGGGGGCCGCCGTTGTCTTGCGGCAGCCTGATGGATGATGGTGGGGCAGCTGCCTGCAGTCTCGCTATAGCCGTGGTGTCCCCTGAAGTGGGGGCCGCCTTTGTCCCACGGCAGCGCGATGGTGGGGTCAAGCCGCGCATGGAGCCCTGTGCTGACGCAGCATCCCACGGGTCTGAGTCCCAACGGCCACCGAGCTTCTCGGGATCGCCTTATCGGTGGCGGTTCTCGAACCTCTTATCGGAGTTGCGTCCGGTCTCGCTGTAGCTGTGCCGTTGATCGTGCTACTGCCTTTGTCCCATGGCTCCGCTTCTTGGAGAGCTGCTATCGGTGACGATTCTCGGAGTTGCGTCGGGACTGCGTCCGGTCTCACGGTGGTCGTGCCGTTGCAGTGTCCAGCGGGTTCGCTTCTTCCGGGGGGGGGGGGGGGGCCCTTATCGGTGACGATTCTCGGAGTTTTGTCGGGACTGCGTCCGGTCTTATGCTCGCTTCGCCATCCGATACATTATTAATGAGGCTTATTGTTAATGCAAATATTTTAGTCGTTAAGGCCTATTGCATGATTAATACATTGTGTGATTAGCCTAGCGTATGTACCTATATTGTTATATATGAATGTTTAATTATAATTTCTTATTTAATAATTAATAATAAAGGCATTATTTGTGGTTTATTGGTATTACCACTGCGCCTATGCCGATATTTCGGGTGGTGCGTTTATTCTCCTAGGCGTGGGATAATAACTAATTATTGACAATCGTCACATTAATATTAATAAAGGATAATATCCCATTGATATCTGGCGCCGTCGAGTATCCTCTCTATATGACACTCCGGCGTTTAGCGTATTAAGAATGTGTTTGGAATTATTTTATTAATAATTTTATTTATTATTAATGATATTTATTTATTTTGCGCCGTAGAGTGTCGTGTCTATGCGACACTCCGGCGTTGCGCGTATCAAAAATGTATTTAAAATGATTTACTGATAAATTCTATTATTGTTAATATTATTTATTTATTATGGTTTTGTGCTGCTGAGTATCGTCTCTACATGAGACTCTGGTGTTGCGCGCATTAAAAATATATTTGATATTATTTATTGCTAATTTTATTTATTGTTAAGAATGTTGATTTATTATGGGTTGTGCCGTCGAGTGTCGTGTGTATGCGACACTCCGGCGTTGAGCGTATTAAAAATGTATTTGAAATTATTTATTAATAATTTTATTTATTATTAATAATGTTTATTTATTGTGGAAGTGAATTCCTAATGATTGGTTGTCGCATTTTTAAATTTTCTTAGTGATTCTGAGCCAATTCGCGCTTTCCATTCGCGCCAGAGGATTTATTTCCAGATCTTCCAAGGTCATGCGCCTTTTTAACAAACCGTTAACAGTGGCCAAGAAATGCGTCAAAAAACGTTGTGTTGCTTAGCACCTAAAGTGACCACAAGGATATTCCGCTTCTAGTAGCGTGCTCGGATTTTGTTAAAAGCTCGCGGTTTCGTTTTTTTTCAGCAACCTAAAGTTCAACAAATTTTCCTTGTGTCTTACCCGTGGCCGTATGGATTTCGCGTCGCCACTCACATTATATTTATGCCCTCTAGGGTGATATTGCTTATGATTATTATTTATTTATTGTTTATTGTTGTTTATAGTTTGTTATTATTTGTTTAAGCTGATTGCTGTTAATTATTATTAATAATTATATGATAACGCGATATGACGATACTACATTGTTTGCAGAATCATGCATAATAGCTAATTGTCCCAAAAAAAAAATTTGTGTGAGTACGGATTACTTTTTCTGTCCAACATTCGACCCAGGACGTAACACAATAAACGAAATGGGCACCATGGCCAACGCAAATGGTGTCTTTTTTCAGTGGTATCGTTTGTTGGTGAACTAAGAAACAATATATCTCCGAATTAGCCTTCGGAACCAACTCCTTTCTAGTAAATTTCGCTCCCGCCCTGACAAACCCAAATCGTTGCAATAAACGAAATAGGCACCATGACCAACGAAAACGGAGTCTTTTTTCGGTGGTATCGTTTGTTGGTGAATCCATAAACACTGTCTCTCCGAATTAGCCTTCGGAACAAATTCCTTCCTCGTGAATTTCTCTCTCGCCCTGGAAGACCCAAATCGTTGCAATCAACGAAATAAGCACCATGGCCAACGAAAATGGAGTCTTTTTTCGGTGGTATTGTTTGTTGGTGAACTAAGAAACAATATATCTCCGAATTAGTTTTCGGAACCAACTCCTTTCTAGTAAATTTCGCTCCCGCTCTGACAGACACAAATCGTTGCAATAAACGAAATGGGCACCATGGCCAACGCAAATGGAGTCTTTTTTCAGTGGTATCGTTTGTTGGTGAACCAACAAACAATATATCCCCGAATTAGCCCTCGGAACCAACTCCTTCCTAGTCAATTTCTCTCTCGCCCTGGAAGACCCAAATCGTTGCAACCAACGAAATGGGCATGATGGCCAACGAAAATGGGGTCTTTTTTCAGTGGTATTGTTTGTTGGTGAACTAAGAAACAATATATCTCCGAATTAGTTTTCGGAACCAACTCCTTTCTAGTAAATTTCGCTCCCGCTCTGACAGACACAAATCGTTGCAATAAACGAAATGGGCACCATGGCCAACGCAAATGGAGTCTTTTTTCAGTGGTATCGTTTGTTGGTGAATCCATAAACAATGTCTCTCCGAATTAGCCTTCGGAACAAATTCCTTCCTCGTGAATTTCGCTCTCGCCCTGGAAGTCCCAAATCGTTGCAATCAACGAAATGGGCGTGATGGCCAACGAAAATGGGGTCTTTTTTCGGTGGTATCGTTTGTTGGTGAACCAACAAACAATATATCTCAGAATTAGCCTTCGGAACCAACTCCTTCCTAGTGAATTTCTCTCTCGCCCTGGAAGACCCAAATCGTTGCAATCAACGAAATGGGCACCATGGCCAACGAAAAAGGAGTCTTTTTTCGGTGGTATCGTTTGTTGGTGATTCCATAAACAATGTATCACCGAATCAGCCTTCGGGACAAATTCCTTCCTCGTGAATTTCGCTCTCGCCCTGGAAGACCCAAATCGTTGCAATCAACGAAATGGGCATGATGGCCAAGGAAAATGGGGTCTTTTTTCCTAGTATCGTTTGTTGGTGAACCCACAAACAATATATCCCCGAATTAGCTTTCGGAACCAACTCCTTCCTAGTGAATTTCTCTCTCGCCCTGGAAGACCCAAATCGTTGCAACGAACGAAATGGGCATGATGGCCAACGAAAATGGGGTCTTTTTTCAGTGGTATTGTTTGTTGGTGAACTAAGAAACAATATATCTCCGAATTAGTTTACGGAACCAACTCCTTTCTAGTAAATTTCGCTCCCGCCCTGACAAACCCAAATCGTTGCAATAAACGAAATAGGCACCATGACCAACGAAAACGGAGTCTTTTTTCGGTGGTATCGTTTGTTGGTGAATCCATAAACACTGTCTCTCCGAATTAGCCTTCGGAAGAAATTCCTTCCTCGTGAATTTCTCTCTCGCCCTGGAAGACCCAAATCGTTGCAATCAACGAAATAAGCACCATGGCCAACGAAAATGGAGTCTTTTTTCGGTGGTATCGTTTGTTCGTGAATCCACAAAAAATGTATCACCGAATCAGCCTTCGGGACAAATTCCTTCCTCGTGAATTTCGCTCTCGCCCTGGAAGACCCAAATCGTTGCAATCAAAGAAATGGGCATGATGGCCAACGAAAATGGGGTCTTTTTTCGGTGGTATCGTTTGTTGGTGAACCAACAAACAATATATCTCAGAATTAGCCTTCGGAACCAACTCCTTCCTAGTGAATTTCTCTCTCGCCCTGGAAGACCCAAATCGTTGCAATCAACGAAATGGGCACCATGGCCAACGAAAAAGGAGTCTTTTTTCGGTGGTATCGTTTGTTGGTGATTCCATAAACAATGTATCACCGAATCAGCCTTCGGGACAAATTCCTTCCTCGTGAATTTCGCTCTCGCCCTGGAAGACCCAAATCGTTGCAATCAACGAAATGGGCATGATGGCCAAGGAAAATGGGGTCTTTTTTCCTAGTATCGTTTGTTGGTGAACCCACAAACAATATATCCCCGAATTAGCTTTCGGAACCAACTCCTTCCTAGTGAATTTCTCTCTCGCCCTGGAAGACCCAAATCGTTGCAACGAACGAAATGGGCATGATGGCCAACGAAAATGGGGTCTTTTTTCAGTGGTATTGTTTGTTGGTGAACTAAGAAACAATATATCTCCGAATTAGTTTACGGAACCAACTCCTTTCTAGTAAATTTCGCTCCCGCCCTGACAAACCCAAATCGTTGCAATAAACGAAATAGGCACCATGACCAACGAAAACGGAGTCTTTTTTCGGTGGTATCGTTTGTTGGTGAATCCATAAACACTGTCTCTCCGAATTAGCCTTCGGAAGAAATTCCTTCCTCGTGAATTTCTCTCTCGCCCTGGAAGACCCAAATCGTTGCAATCAACGAAATAAGCACCATGGCCAACGAAAATGGAGTCTTTTTTCGGTGGTATCGTTTGTTCGTGAATCCACAAAAAATGTATCACCGAATCAGCCTTCGGGACAAATTCCTTCCTCGTGAATTTCGCTCTCGCCCTGGAAGACCCAAATCGTTGCAATCAAAGAAATGGGCATGATGGCCAACGAAAATGGGGTCTTTTTTCGGTGGTATCGTTTGTTGGTGAACCAACAAACAATATATCTCAGAATTAGCCTTCGGAACCAACTCCTTCCTAGTGAATTTCTCTCTCGCCCTGGAAGACCCAAATCGTTGCAATCAACGAAATGGGCACCATGGCCAACGAAAAAGGAGTCTTTTTTCGGTGGTATCGTTTGTTGGTGATTCCATAAACAATGTATCACCGAATCAGCCTTCGGGACAAATTCCTTCCTCGTGAATTTCGCTCTCGCCCTGGAAGACCCAAATCGTTGCAATCAACGAAATGGGCATGATGGCCAAGGAAAATGGGGTCTTTTTTCGCTAGTATCGTTTGTTGGTGAACCCACAAACAATATATCCCCGAATTAGCCTTCGGAACCAACTCCTTCCTAGTGAATTTCTCTCTCGCCCTGGAAGACCCAAATCGTTGCAACCAACGAAATGGGCATGATGGCCAACGAAAATGGGGTCTTTTTTCAGTGGTATTGTTTGTTGGTGAACTAAGAAACAATATATCTCCGAATTAGTTTACGGAACCAACTCCTTTCTAGTAAATTTCGCTCCCGCTCTGACAGACACAAATCGTTGCAATAAACGAAATGGGCACCATGGCCAACGCAAATGGTGTCTTTTTTCAGTGGTATCGTTTGTTGGTGAACTAAGAAACAATATATCTCCGAATTAGCCTTCGGAACCAACTCCTCTCTAGTAAATTTCGATCCCGCCCTGACAAACCCAAATCGTTGCAATAAACGAAATAGGCACCATGACCAACGAAAACGGAGTCTTTTTTCGGTGGTATCGTTTGTTGGTGAATCCATAAACAATGTCTCTCCGAATTAGCCTTCGGAACAAATTCCTTCCTCGTGAATTTCTCTCTCGCCCTGGAAGACCCAAATCGTTGCAATCAACGAAATAAGCACCATGGCCAACGAAAATGGAGTCTTTTTTCGGTGGTATCGTTTGTTTGTGAATCCACAAACAATGTATCACCGAATCAGCCTTCGGGACAAATTCCTTCCTCGTGAATTTCGCTCTCGCCCTGGAAGACCCAAATCGTTGCAATCAACGAAATGGGCATGATGGCCAACGAAAATAGGGTCTTTTTTCAGTGGTATTGTTTGTTGGTGAACTAAGAAACAATATATCTCCGAATTAGTTTTGGGAACTAACTCCTTTCTAGTGAATTTCTCTCTCGCCCTGGAAGACCCAGATCGTTGCAATAAACGAAATGGGCACCATGCCCAACGAAAATGGAGTCTTTTTTCGGTGGTATCGTTTGTTGGTGAATCCATAAACAATATATCTCCGAATTAGCCTTCGGAACAAATTCCTTCCTCGTGAATTTCGCTCTCGTTTTGGAAGACCCAAATCGTTGCAATTAACGAAATGGGCATGATGGCCGACGAAAATGGGGTCTTTTTTCAGTGGTATTGTTTGTTGGTGAACTAAGAAACAATATATCTCCGAATTAGCCTCCGGAACCAATTCCTTTCTAGTAAATTTCGCTGCCGCTCTGACAGACACAAATCGTTGCAATAAACGAAATGGGCACCATGGCCAACGCAAATGGAGTCCTTTTTCAGTGGTATCATTTGTTGGTGAACCAACAAACAATATATCTCCGAATTAGCCTTCGGAAAAAATTCCTTCCTCGTGAATTTCGCTCTCGCCCTGGAAGACCCAAATCGTTGCAATCAACGAAATGGGCATGATGGCCAACGAAAATGGAGTCTTTTTTCGGTGTTATCGTTTGTTGGTGAATCCATAAACAACATATCTCCGAATTAGCCTTCGGGACAAATTCCTTCCTCGTGAATTTCGCTCTCGCCCTGGAAGACCCAAATCGTTGCAATCAAAGAAATGGGCATGATGGCCAACGAAAATAGGGTCTTTTTTCAGTGGTATTGTTTGTTGGTGAACTAAGAAACAATATATCTCCGAATTAGTTTTCGGAACTAACTCCTTTCTAGTAAATTTCGCTCCCGCTCTGACAGACACAAATCGTTGCAATAAACGAAATGGGCACCATGGCCAACGCAAATGGAGTCTTTTTTCGGTGGTAACGTTTGTTGGTGAATCCACAAAAAATGTATCACCGAATCAGCCTTCGGGACAAATTCCTTCCTCGTGAATTTCGCTCTCTCCCTGGAAGACCCAAATCGTTGCAATCAACGAAATAAGCACCATGGCCAACGAAAATGGAGTCTTTTATCGGTGGTATCGTTTGTTCGTGAATCCACAAAAAATGTATCACCGAATCAGCCTTCGGGACAAATTCCTTCCTCGTGAATTTCGCTCTCTCCCTGGAAGACCCAAATCGTTGCAATCAACGAAATCGGCATGATGGCCAAGGAAAATGGGGTCTTTTTCGGTGGTATCGTTTGTTGGTGGATCCATAAAATATATCTCCGAATTAGCCTTCGGAAAAAATTCCTTCCTCGTGAATTTCGCTCTCGCCCTGGAAGACCCAAATCGTTGCAATCAACGAAATGGGCATGATGGCCAACGAAAATGGGGTCTTTTTTCGGTGGTATCGTTTGTTGGTGAATCAACAAACAATATATCCCCGAATTAGCCTTCGGAACAAACTCCTTCCTAGTGAATTTCTCTGTCGCCCTGGAAGACCCAGATCGTTGCAATAAACGAAATGGGCACCATGCCCAACGAAAATGGAGTCTTTTTTCGGTGGTATCGTTTGTTGGTGAATCCATAAACAACATATCTCCGAATTAGCCTTCGGAACAAATTCCTTCCTCGTGAATTTCGCTCTCGTTTTGGAAGACCCAAATCGTTGCAATCAACGAAATGGGCATGATGGCCGACGAAAATGGGGTCTTTTTTCAGTGGTATTGTTTGTTGGTGAACTAAGAAACAATATATCTCCGAATTAGCCTCCGGAACCAACTCCTTTCTAGTAAATTTCGCTGCCGCTCTGACAGACACAAATCGTTGCAATAAACGAAATGGGCACCATGGCCAACGCAAATGGAGTCTTTCTTCAGTGGTATCGTTTGTTGGTGAACCAACAAACAATATATCCCCGAATTAGCCCTCGGAACCAACTCCTTCCTAGTGAATTTCTCTCTCGCCCTGGAAGAACCAAATCGTTGCAACCAACGAAATGGGCATGATGGCCAATGAAAATGGGGTCTTTTTTCAGTGGTATTGTTTGTTGGTGAACTAAGAAACAATATATCTCCGAATTAGTTTTCGGAACCAACTCCTTTCTAGTAAATTTCGCTCCCGCTGTGACAGACACAAATCGTTGCAATAAACGAAATGGGCACCATGGCCAACGCAAATGGAGTCTTTTTTCAGTGGTATCGTTTGTTGGTGAACCAACAAACAATATATCCCCGAATTAGCCTTCGGAACCAACTCCTTCCTAGTGAATTTCTCTCTCGCCCCGGAAGACCCAAATCGTTGCAACCAACGAAATGGGCATGATAGCCAACGAAAATGGGGTCTTTTTTCAGTGGTATTGTTTGTTGGTGAACTAAGAAATAATATATCTCCGAATTAGCCTTCGGAACCAACTCCTTTCTAGTAAATTTCGCTCCCGCCCTGACAAACCCAAATCGTTGCAATAAACGAAATGGGCACCATGACCAACGAAAACGGGGTCTCTTTTCGGTGGTATCGTTTGTTGGTGAATCCATAAACAATGTCCCTCCGAATTAGCCTTCGGAACAAATTCCTTCCTCGTGAATTTCGCTCTCGCCCTGGAAGACGCAAATCGTTGCAATCAACGAAATGGGCATGATGGCCAACGACAATGGGATCTTTCTCGGTGGTATCGTTTGTTGGTGAACCAACAAACAATATATCTCAGAATTAGCCTTCGGAACCAACTCCTTCCTAGTGAATTTCTCTCTCGCCCTGGAAAACCCAAATCGTTGCAATCAACGAAATAAGCACCATGGCCAACGAAAATGGAGTCTTTTTTCGGTGGTATCGTTTGTTGGTGAATCCATAAACAATGTCTCTCCGAATTAGCCTTCGGAACAAATTCCTTCCTCGTGAATTTCGCTCTCGCCCTGGAAGTCCCAAATCGTTGCAATCAACGAAATGGGCATGATGGCCAACGAAAATGGGGTCTTTTTTCGGTGGTATCGTTTGTTGGTGAACCAACAAACAATATATCTCAGAATTAGCCTTCGGAACCAACTCCTTCCTAGTGAATTTCTCTCTCGCCCTGGAAGACCCAAATCGTTGCAATCAACGAAATGGGCACCATGGCCAACGAAAAAGGAGTCTTTTTTCGGTGGTATCGTTTGTTGGTGATTCCATAAACAATGTATCACCGAATCAGCCTTCGGGACAAATTCCTTCCTCGTGAATTTCGCTCTCGCCCTGGAAGACCCAAATCGTTGCAATCAACGAAATGGGCATGATGGCCAAGGAAAATGGGGTCTTTTTTCGCTAGTATCGTTTGTTGGTGAACCCACAGACAATATATCCCCGAATTAGCCTTCGGAACCAACTCCTTCCTAGTGAATTTCTCTCTCGCCCTGGAAGACCCAAATCGTTGCAACCAACGAAATGGGCATGATGGCCAACGAAAATGGGGTCTTTTTTCAGTGGTATTGTTTGTTGGTGAACTAAGAAACAATATATCTCCGAATTAGTTTTCGGAACCAACTCCTTTCTAGTAAATTTCGCTCCCGCTCTGACAGACACAAATCGTTGCAATAAACGAAATGGGCACCATGGCCAACGCAAATGGTGTCTTTTTTCAGTGGTATCGTTTGTTGGTGAACTAAGAAACAATATATCTCCGAATTAGCCTTCGGAACCAACTCCTCTCTAGTAAATTTCGCTCCCGCCCTGACAAACCCAAATCGTTGCAATAAACGAAATAGGCACCATGACCAACGAAAACGGAGTCTTTTTTCGGTGGTATCGTTTGTTGGTGAATCCATAAACAATGTCTCTCCGAATTAGCCTTCGGAACAAATTCCTTCCTCGTGAATTTCTCTCTCGCCCTGGAAGACCCAAATCGTTGCAATCAACGAAATAAGCACCATGGCCAACGAAAATGGAGTCTTTTTTCGGTGGTATCGTTTGTTGGTGAATCCACAAACAATGTATCACCGAATCAGCCTTCGGGACAAATTCCTTCCTCGTGAATTTCGCTCTCGCCCTGGAAGACCCAAATCGTTGCAATCAACGAAATGGGCATGATGGCCAACGAAAATAGGGTCTTTTTTCAGTGGTATTGTTTGTTGGTGAACTAAGAAACAATATATCTCCGAATTAGTTTTGGGAACTAACTCCTTTCTAGTGAATTTCTCTCTCGCCCTGGAAGACCCAGATCGTTGCAATAAACGAAATGGGCACCATGCCCAACGAAAATGGAGTCTTTTTTCGGTGGTATCGTTTGTTGGTGAATCCATAAACAATATATCTCCGAATTAGCCTTCGGAACAAATTCCTTCCTCGTGAATTTCGCTCTCGTTTTGGAAGACCCAAATCGTTGCAATTAACGAAATGGGCATGATGGCCGACGAAAATGGGGTCTTTTTTCAGTGGTATTGTTTGTTGGTGAACTAAGAAACAATATATCTCCGAATTAGCCTCCGGAACCAATTCCTTTCTAGTAAATTTCGCTGCCGCTCTGACAGACACAAATCGTTGCAATAAACGAAATGGGCACCATGGCCAACGCAAATGGAGTCCTTTTTCAGTGGTATCGTTTGTTGGTGAACCAACAAACAATATATCCCCGAATTAGCCTTCGGAACCAACTCCTTCCTAGTGAATTTCTCTCTCGCCCTGGAAGACCCAAATCGTTGCAATCAACGAAATAAGCACTATGGGCAACGAAAATGGCGTCTTTTTTCGGTGGTATCGTTTGTTGGTGAATCCACAAACAATGTATCACCGAATCAGCCTTCGGAACCAACTCCTTCCTAGTTAATTTCTCTCTCGCCCCGGAAGACCCAAATCGTTGCAACCAACGAAATGGGCATGATAGCCAACGAAAATGGGGTCTTTTTTCAGTGGTATTGTTTGTTGGTGAACTAAGAAACAATATATCTCCGAATTAGCCTTCGGAACCAACTCCTTTCTAGTAAATTTCGCTCCCGCCCTGACAAACCCAAATCGTTGCAATAAACGAAATGGGAACAATGACCACCGAAAACGGGGTCTTTTTTCGGTGGTATCGTTTGTTGGTGAATCCATACACAATGTCTCTCCGAATTAGCCTTCGGAACAAATTCCTTCCTCGTGAATTTCGCTCTCGCCCTGGAAGACGCAAATCGTTGCAATCAACGAAATGGGCATGATGGCCAACGAAAATGGGGTCTTTCTCGGTGGTATCGTTTGTTGGTGAACCAACAAACAATATATCTCAGAATTAGCCTTCGGAAAAAATTCCTTCCTCGTGAATTTCGCTCTCGCCCTGGAAGACCCAAATCGTTGCAATCAACGAAATGGGCATGATGGCCAACGAAAATGGAGTCTTTTTTCGGTGGTATCGTTTGTTGGTGAATCCACAAAAAATGTATCACCGAATCAGCCTTCGGGACAAATTCCTTCCTCGTGAATTTCTCTCTCGCCCTGGAAGACCCAAATCGTTGCAATCAACGAAATGGGCACCATGGCCAACGAAAAAGGAGTCTTTTTCGGTGGTATCGTTTGTTGGTGAACCAACAAACAATATATCCCCGAATTAGCCTTCGGAACCAACTCCTTCCTAGTGAATTTCTCTGTCGCCCTGGAAGACCCAGATCGTTGCAATAAACGAAATGGGCACCATGCCCAACGAAAATGGAGTCTTTTTTCGGTGGTATCGTTTGTTGGTGAATCCATAAACAATATATCTCCGAATTAGCCTTCGGAACAAATTCCTTCCTCGTGAATTTCGCTCTCGTTTTGGAAGACCCAAATCGTTGCAATCAACGAAATGGGCATGATGGCCGACGAAAATGGGGTCTTTTTTCAGTGGTATTGTTTGTTGGTGAACTGAGAAACAATATATCTCCGAATTAGCCTCCGGAACCAACTCCTTTCTAGTAAATTTCGCTCCCGCTCTGACAGACACAAATCGTTGCAATAAACGAAATGGGCACCATGGCCAACGCAAATGGAGTCTTTTTTCAGTGGTATCGTTTGTTGGTGAACCAACAAACAATATATCCCCGAATTAGCCCTCGGAACCAACTCCTTCCTAGTCAATTTCTCTCTCGCCATGGAAGACCCGTATCGTTGCAACCAACGAAATGGGCATGATGGCCAACGAAAATGGGGTCTTTTTTCAGTGGTATTGTTTGTTGGTGAACTAAGAAACAATATATCTCCGAATTAGTTTTCGGAACCAACTCCTTTCTAGTAAATTTCGCTCCCGCTCTGACAGACACAAATCGTTGCAATAAACGAAATGGGCACCATGGCCAACGCAAATGGAGTCTTTTTTCAGTGGTATCGTTTGTTGGTGAACCAACAAACAATATATCCCCGAATTAGCCTTCGGAACCAACTCCTTCCTAGTGAATTTCTCTCTCGCCCCGGAAGACCCAAATCGTTGCAACAAACGAAATGGGCATGATAGCCAACGAAAATGGGGTCTTTTTTCAGTGGTATTGTTTGTTGGTGAACTAAGAAACAATATATCTCCGAATTAGTTTTCGGAACCGACTCCTTTCTAGTAAATTTCGCTCCCACTCTGACAGACACAAATCGTTGCAATAAACGAAATGGGCACCATGGCCAACGCAAATGGAGTCTTTTTTCAGTGGTATCGTTTGTTGGTGAACCAACAAACAATATATCCCCGAATTAGCCTTCGGAACCAACTCCTTCCTAGTGAATTTCTCTCTCGCCCTGGAAGACCCAAATCGTTGCAATCAACGAAATAAGCACTATGGCCAACGAAAATGGCGTCTTTTTTCGGTGGTATCGTTTGTTGGTGAATCCACAAACAATGTATCACCGAATCAGCCTTCGGGACAAATTCCTTCCTCGTGAATTTCGCTCTCGCCCTGGAAGACCCAAATCGTTGCAATCAACGAAATGGGCATGATGGCCAACGAAAATGGGGTCTTTTTTCAGTGGTATTGTTTGTTGGTGAACTAAGAAACAATATATCGCCGAATTAGTTTTCGGAACCAACTCCTTTCTAGTAAATTTCGCTCCCGCTCTGACAGACACAAATCGTTGCAATAAACGAAATGGGCACCATGGCCAACGCAAATGGAGTCTTTTTTCGGTGGTATCGTTTGTTGGTGAATCCATAAACAATATATCTCCGAATTAGCCTTCGGAAAAAATTCCTTCCTCGTGAATTTCGCTCTCGCCCTGGAAGACCCAAATCGTTGCAATCAACGAAATGGGCATGATGGCCAACGAAAATGGAGTCTTTTTTCGGTGTTATCGTTTGTTGGTGAATCCATAAACAACATATCTCCGAATTAGCCTTCGGAACAAATTCCTTCCTCGTGAATTTCGCTCTCGTTTTGGAAGACAGACCCAAATCGTTGCAATCAACGAAATGGGCACCATGGCCAACGAAAATGGAGTCTGTTTTTCGGTGGTATCGTTTGTTGGTGAATCCATAAACAATGTATCACCGAATTAGCCTTCGGGCCAAAGTCCTTCCTCGTGAATTTCGCTCTCGCCCTGGAAGACCCAAATCGTTGCAATCAACGAAATGGGCATGATGGCCAAGGAAAATGGGGTCTTTTTTCGCTAGTATCGTTTGTTGGTGAACCAACAAACAATATATCCCCGAATTAGCCTTCGGAACCAACTCCTTCCTAGTGAATTTCTCTCTCGCCCTGGAAGACCCAAATCGTTGCAACCAACGAAATGGGCATGATGGTCAACGAAAATGGGGTCTTTTTTCAGTGGTATTGTTTGTTGGTGAACTAAGAAACAATATATCTCCGAATTAGCCTTCGGAACCAACTCCTTTCTAGTAAATTTCGCTCCCGCCCTGACAAACCCAAATCGTTGCAATAAACGAAATAGGCACCATGACCAACGAAAACGGAGTCTTTTTTCGGTGGTATCGTTTGTTGGTGAATCCATAAACACTGTCTCTCCGAATTAGCCTTCGGAAGAAATTCCTTCCTCGTGAATTTCTCTCTCGCCCTGGAAGACCCAAATCGTTGCAATCAACGAAATAAGCACCATGGCCAACGAAAATGCAATAAACGAAATAGGCACCATGACCAACGAAAACGGAGTCTTTTTTCGGTGGTATCGTTTGTTGGTGAATCCATAAACACTGTCTCTCCGAATTAGCCTTCGGAAGAAATTCCTTCCTCGTGAATTTCTCTCTCGCCCTGGAAGACCCAAATCGTTGCAATCAACGAAATAAGCACCATGGCCAACGAAAATGGAGTCAAACAAACAATATATCTCAGTCGAACAAACAATATATCGAGTCGAACAAACAATATATCTCAGAATTAGCCTTCGGAACCAACTCCTTCCTAGTGAATTTCGCTTTCGCCCTGGAAGACCCAAATCGTTGCAATCAACGAAATGGGCACCATGGCCAACGAAAAAGGAGTCTTTTTTCGGTGGTATCGTTTGTTGCTGATTCCATAAACATTGTATCACCGAATCAGCCTTCGGGACAAATTCCTTCCTCGTGAATTTCGCTCTCGCCCTGGAAGACCCAAATCGTTGCAATCAACGAAATGGGCATGATGGCCAAGGAAAATGGGGTCTTTTTCGCTAGTATCGTTTGTTGGTGAACCCACAAACAATATATCCCCGAATTAGCCTTCGGAACCAACTCCTTCCTAGTGAATTTCTCTCTCGCCCTGGAAGACCCAAATCGTTGCAACCAACGAAATGGGCATGATGGCCAACGAAAATGGGGTCTTTTTTCAGTGGTATTGTTTGTTGGTGAACTAAGAAACAATATATCTCCGAATTAGTTTTCGGAACCAACTCCTTTCTAGTAAATTTCGCTCCCGCTCTGACAGACACAAATCGTTGCAATAAACGAAATGGGCACCATGGCCACCGCAAATGGTGTCTTTTTTCAGTGGTATCGTTTGTTGGTGAACTAAGAAACAATATATCTCCGAATTAGCCTTCGGAACCAACTCCTCTCTAGTAAATTTCGCTCCCGCCCTGACAAACCCAAATCGTTGCAATAAACGAAATAGGCACCATGACCAACGAAAACGGAGTCTTTTTTCGGTGGTATCGTTTGTTGGTGAATCCATAAACAATGTCTCTCCGAATTAGCCTTCGGAACAAATTCCTTCCTCGTGAATTTCGCTCTCGTTTTGGAAGATTCAAATCGTTGCAATTAACGAAATGGGCATGATGGCCGACGAAAATGGGGTCTTTTTTCAGTGGTATTGTTTGTTGGTGAACTAAGAAACAATATATCTCCGAATTAGCCTCCGGAACCAATTCCTTTCTAGTAAATTTCGCTGCCGCTCTGACAGACACAAATCGTTGCAATAAACGAAATGGGCACCATGGCCAACGCAAATGGAGTCCTTTTTCAGTGGTATCGTTAGTTGGTGAACCAACAAACAATATATCCCCGAATTAGCCTTCGGAACCAACTCCTTCCTAGTGAATTTCTCTCTCGCCCTGGAAGACCCAAATCGTTGCAACCAACGAAATGGGCATGATAGCCAACGAAAATGGGGTCTTTTTTCAGTGGTATTGTTTGTTGGTGAACTAAGAAACAATATATCTCCGAATTAGCCTTCGAAACCAACTTTTTTCTAGTAAATTTCGCTCCCGGCCTGACAAACCCAAATCGTTGCAATAAACGAAATGGGAACAATGACCAACGAAAACGGGGTCTTTTTTCGGTGGTATCGTTTGTTGGTGAATCCATAAACAATGTCTCTCCGAATTAGCCTTCGGAACAAATTCCTTCCTCGTGAATTTCGCTCTCGCCCTGGAAGACGCAAATCGTTGCAATCAACGAAATGGGCATGATGGCCAACGAAAATGGGGTCTTTCTCGGTGGTATCGTTTGTTGGTGAACCAACAAACAATATATCTCAGAATTAGCCTTCGGAACCAACTCCTTCCTAGTGAATTTCTCTCTCGCCCTGGAAGACCCAAATCGTTGCAATCAACGAAATAAGCACCATGGCCAACGAAAATGGAGGCTTTTTTCGGTGGTATCGTTTGTTGGTGAATCCACAAAAAATGTATCACCGAATCAGCCTTCGGGACAAATTCCTTCCTCGTGAATTTCGCTCTCGCCCTGGAAGACCCAAATCGTTGCAATCAACGAAATGGGCATGATGGCCAACGAAAATGGGGTCTTTTTTCAGTGGTATTGTTTGTTGGTAAACTAAGAAACAATATATCTCCGAATTAGTTTTCGGAACCAACTCCTTTCTAGTAAATTTCGCTCCCGCTCTGACAGACACAAATCGTTGCAATAAACGAAATGGGCACCATGGCCAACGCAAATGGAGTCTTTTTTCAGTGGTATCGTTTGTAGGTGAATCCATAAACAATATATCTCCGAATTAGCCTTCGGAAAAAATTCCTTCCTCGTGAATTTCGCTCTCGCCCTGGAAGACCCAAATCGTTGCAATCAACGAAATGGGCATGATGGCCAACGAAAATGGGGTCTTTTTTCAGTGGTATCGTTTGTTGGTGAACCAACAAACAATATATCTCAGAATTAGCCTTTGGAACCAACTCCTTCCTAGTGAATTTCTCTCTCGCCCTGGAAGACCCAAATCGTTGCAATCAACGAAATGGGCACCATGGCCAACGAAAATAGGGTCTTTTTCGGTGGTATCGTTCGTTGGTGAACCAACAAACAATATATCCCCGAATTAGCCTTCGGAACCAACTCCTTCCTAGTGAATTTCGCTCTCGCCCTGGAAGACCCAAATCGTTGCAATCAACGAAATGGGCATGATGGCCAACGAAAATGGGGTCTTTTTTCAGTGGTATCGTTTGTTGGTGAACCAACAAACAATATATCTCAGAATTAGCCTTTGGAACCAACTCCTTCCTAGTGAATTTCTCTCTCGCCCTGGAAGACCCAGATCGTTGCAATAAACGAAATGGGCACCATGCCCAACGAAAATGGAGTCTTTTTTCGGTGGTATCGTTTGTTGGTGAATCCATAAACAATATATCTCCGAATTGAGCCTTCGGAACAAATTCCTTCCTCGTGAATTTCGCTCTCGTTTTGGAAGACCCAAGTCGATGCAATCAACGAAATGGGCATGATGGCCGACGAAAATGGGGTCTTTTTTCAGTGGTATTGTTTGTTGGTGAACTAAGAAACAATATATCTCCGAATTAGCCTCCGGAACCAACTCCTTTCTAGTAAATTTCGCTGCCGCTCTGACAGACACAAATCGTTGCAATATACGAAATGGGCACCATGGCCAACGCAAATGGAGTCTTTTTTCAGTGGTATCGTTTGTTGGTGAACCAACAAACAATATATCCCCGAATTGGCCCTCGGAACCAACTCCTTCCTAGTGAATTCCTCTCTCGTCCTGGAAGACCCAAATCGTTGCAACCAACGAAATGGGCATGATGGCCAACGAAAATGGGGTCTTTTTTCAGTGGTATTGTTTGTTGGTGAACTAAGAAACAATATATCTCCGAATTAGTTTTCGGAACCAACTCCTTTCTAGTAAATTTCGCTCCCGCTCTGACAGACACAAATCGTTGCAATAAACGAAATGGGCACCATGGCCAACGCAAATGGAGTCTTTTTTCAGTGGTATCGTTTGTTGGTGAACCAACAAACAATATATCCCCGAATTAACCTTCGGAACCAACTCCTTCCTAGTGAATTTCTCTCTCGCCCTGGAAGACCCAAATCGTTGCAATCAACGAAATAAGCACTATGGCCAACGAAAATGGCGTCTTTTTTCGGTGGTATCGTTTGTTGGTGAATCCACAAACAATGTATCACCGAATCAGCCTTCGGGACAAATTCCTTCCTCGTGAATTTCGCTCTCGCCCTGGAAGACCCAAATCGTTGCAATCAACGAAATGGGCATGATGGCCAACGAAAATGGGGTCTTTTTTCAGTGGTATTGTTTGTTGGTGAACTAAGAAACAATATATCTCCGAATTAGTTTACGGAACCAACTCCTTTCTAGTAAATTTCGCTCCCGCTCTGACAGACACAAATCGTTGCAATAAACGAAATGGGCACCATGGCCAACGCAAATGGTGTCTTTTTTCAGTGGTATCGTTTGTTGGTGAACTAAGAAACAATATATCTCCGAATTAGCCTTCGGAACCAACTCCTCTCTAGTAAATTTCGCTCCCGCCCTGACAAACCCAAATCGTTGCAATAAACGAAATAGGCACCATGACCAACGAAAACGGAGTCTTTTTTCGGTGGTATCGTTTGTTGGTGAATCCATAAACAATGTCTCTCCGAATTAGCCTTCGGAACAAATTCCTTCCTCGTGAATTTCTCTCTCGCCCTGGAAGACCCAAATCGTTGCAATCAACGAAATAAGCACCATGGCCAACGAAAATGGAGTCTTTTTTCGGTGGTATCGTTTGTTTGTGAATCCACAAACAATGTATCACCGAATCAGCCTTCGGGACAAATTCCTTCCTCGTGAATTTCGCTCTCGCCCTGGAAGACCCAAATCGTTGCAATCAACGAAATGGGCATGATGGCCAACGAAAATAGGGTCTTTTTTCAGTGGTATTGTTTGTTGGTGAACTAAGAAACAATATATCTCCGAATTAGTTTTGGGAACTAACTCCTTTCTAGTGAATTTCTCTCTCGCCCTGGAAGACCCAGATCGTTGCAATAAACGAAATGGGCACCATGCCCAACGAAAATGGAGTCTTTTTTCGGTGGTATCGTTTGTTGGTGAATCCATAAACAATATATCTCCGAATTAGCCTTCGGAACAAATTCCTTCCTCGTGAATTTCGCTCTCGTTTTGGAAGACCCAAATCGTTGCAATTAACGAAATGGGCATGATGGCCGACGAAAATGGGGTCTTTTTTCAGTGGTATTGTTTGTTGGTGAACTAAGAAACAATATATCTCCGAATTAGCCTCCGGAACCAATTCCTTTCTAGTAAATTTCGCTGCCGCTCTGACAGACACAAATCGTTGCAATAAACGAAATGGGCACCATGGCCAACGCAAATGGAGTCCTTTTTCAGTGGTATCATTTGTTGGTGAACCAACAAACAATATATCTCCGAATTAGCCTTCGGAAAAAATTCCTTCCTCGTGAATTTCGCTCTCGCCCTGGAAGACCCAAATCGTTGCAATCAACGAAATGGGCATGATGGCCAACGAAAATGGAGTCTTTTTTCGGTGTTATCGTTTGTTGGTGAATCCATAAACAACATATCTCCGAATTAGCCTTCGGGCCAAAGTCCTTCCTCGTGAATTTCGCTCTCGCCCTGGAAGACCCAAATCGTTGCAATCAACGAAATGGGCATGATGGCCAAGGAAAATGGGGTCTTTTTTCGCTAGTATCGTTTGTTGGTGAACCAACAAACAATATATCCCCGAATTAGCCTTCGGAACCAACTCCTTCCTAGTGAATTTCTCTCTCGCCCTGGAAGACCCAAATCGTTGCAACCAACGAAATGGGCATGATGGCCAACGAAAATGGGGTCTTTTTTCAGTGGTATTGTTTGTTGGTGAACTAAGAAACAATATATCTCCGAATTAGCCTTCGGAACCAACTCCTTTCTAGTAAATTTCGCTCCCGCCCTGACAAACCCAAATCGTTGCAATAAACGAAATAGGCACCATGACCAACGAAAACGGAGTCTTTTTTCGGTGGTATCGTTTGTTGGTGAATCCATAAACACTGTCTCTCCGAATTAGCCTTCGGAAGAAATTCCTTCCTCGTGAATTTCTCTCTCGCCCTGGAAGACCCAAATCGTTGCAATCAACGAAATAAGCACCATGGCCAACGAAAATGGAGTCTTTTTTCGGTGGTATCGTTTGTTCGTGAATCCACAAAAAATGTATCACCGAATCAGCCTTCGGGACAAATTCCTTCCTCGTGAATTTCGCTCTCGCCCTGGAAGACCCAAATCGTTGCAATCAAAGAAATGGGCATGATGGCCAACGAAAATAGGGTCTTTTTTCAGTGGTATTGTTTGTTGGTGAACTAAGAAACAATATATCTCCGAATTAGTTTTCGGAACTAACTCCTTTCTAGTAAATTTCGCTCCCGCTCTGACAGACACAAATCGTTGCAATAAACGAAATGGGCACCATGGCCAACGCAAATGGAGTCTTTTTTCGGTGGTAACGTTTGTTGGTGAATCCACAAAAAATGTATCACCGAATCAGCCTTCGGGACAAATTCCTTCCTCGTGAATTTCGCTCTCTCCCTGGAAGACCCAAATCGTTGCAATCAACGAAATAAGCACCATGGCCAACGAAAATGGAGTCTTTTATCGGTGGTATCGTTTGTTCGTGAATCCACAAAAAATGTATCACCGAATCAGCCTTCGGGACAAATTCCTTCCTCGTGAATTTCGCTCTCTCCCTGGAAGACCCAAATCGTTGCAATCAACGAAATCGGCATGATGGCCAAGGAAAATGGGGTCTTTTTCGGTGGTATCGTTTGTTGGTGGATCCATAAAATATATCTCCGAATTAGCCTTCGGAAAAAATTCCTTCCTCGTGAATTTCGCTCTCGCCCTGTAAGACCCAAATCGTTGCAATCAACGAAATGGGCATGATGGCCAACGAAAATGGGGTCTTTTTTCGGTGTTATCGTTTGTTGGTGAATCAACAAACAATATATCCCCGAATTAGCCTTCGGAACAAACTCCTTCCTAGTGAATTTCTCTGTCGCCCTGGAAGACCCAGATCGTTGCAATAAACGAAATGGGCACCATGCCCAACGAAAATGGAGTCTTTTTTCGGTGGTATCGTTTGTTGGTGAATCCATAAACAACATATCTCCGAATTAGCCTTCGGAACAAATTCCTTCCTCGTGAATTTCGCTCTCGTTTTGGAAGACCCAAATCGTTGCAATCAACGAAATGGGCATGATGGCCGACGAAAATGGGGTCTTTTTTCAGTGGTATTGTTTGTTGGTGAACTAAGAAACAATATATCTCCGAATTAGCCTCCGGAACCAACTCCTTTCTAGTAAATTTCGCTGCCGCTCTGACAGACACAAATCGTTGCAATAAACGAAATGGGCACCATGGCCAACGCAAATGGAGTCTTTCTTCAGTGGTATCGTTTGTTGGTGAACCAACAAACAATATATCCCCGAATTAGCCCTCGGAACCAACTCCTTCCTAGTGAATTTCTCTCTCGCCCTGGAAGACCCAAATCGTTGCAACCAACGAAATGGGCATGATGGCCAATGAAAATGGGGTCTTTTTTCAGTGGTATTGTTTGTTGGTGAACTAAGAAACAATATATCTCCGAATTAGTTTTCGGAACCAACTCCTTTCTAGTAAATTTCGCTCCCGCTGTGACAGACACAAATCGTTGCAATAAACGAAATGGGCACCATGGCCAACGCAAATGGAGTCTTTTTTCAGTGGTATCGTTTGTTGGTGAACCAACAAACAATATATCCCCGAATTAGCCTTCGGAACCAACTCCTTCCTAGTGAATTTCTCTCTCGCCCCGGAAGACCCAAATCGTTGCAACCAACGAAATGGGCATGATAGCCAACGAAAATGGGGTCTTTTTTCAGTGGTATTGTTTGTTGGTGAACTAAGAAATAATATATCTCCGAATTAGCCTTCGGAACCAACTCCTTTCTAGTAAATTTCGCTCCCGCCCTGACAAACCCAAATCGTTGCAATAAACGAAATGGGCACCATGACCAACGAAAACGGGGTCTCTTTTCGGTGGTATCGTTTGTTGGTGAATCCATAAACAATGTCCCTCCGAATTAGCCTTCGGAACAAATTCCTTCCTCGTGAATTTCGCTCTCGCCCTGGAAGACGCAAATCGTTGCAATCAACGAAATGGGCATGATGGCCAACGACAATGGGATCTTTCTCGGTGGTATCGTTTGTTGGTGAACCAACAAACAATAATATATCTCAGAATTAGCCTTCGGAACCAACTCCTTCCTAGTGAATTTCTCTCTCGCCCTGGAAAACCCAAATCGTTGCAATCAACGAAATAAGCACCATGGCCAACGAAAATGGAGTCTTTTTTCGGTGGTATCGTTTGTTGGTGAATCCATAAACAATGTCTCTCCGAATTAGCCTTCGGAACAAATTCCTTCCTCGTGAATTTCGCTCTCGCCCTGGAAGTCCCAAATCGTTGCAATCAACGAAATGGGCATGATGGCCAACGAAAATGGGGTCTTTTTTCGGTGGTATCGTTTGTTGGTGAACCAACAAACAATATATCTCAGAATTAGCCTTCGGAACCAACTCCTTCCTAGTGAATTTCTCTCTCGCCCTGGAAGACCCAAATCGTTGCAATCAACGAAATGGGCACCATGGCCAACGAAAAAGGAGTCTTTTTTCGGTGGTATCGTTTGTTGGTGATTCCATAAACAATGTATCACCGAATCAGCCTTCGGGACAAATTCCTTCCTCGTGAATTTCGCTCTCGCCCTGGAAGACCCAAATCGTTGCAATCAACGAAATGGGCATGATGGCCAAGGAAAATGGGGTCTTTTTTCGCTAGTATCGTTTGTTGGTGAACCCACAGACAATATATCCCCGAATTAGCCTTCGGAACCAACTCCTTCCTAGTGAATTTCTCTCTCGCCCTGGAAGACCCAAATCGTTGCAACCAACGAAATGGGCATGATGGCCAACGAAAATGGGGTCTTTTTTCAGTGGTATTGTTTGTTGGTGAACTAAGAAACAATATATCTCCGAATTAGTTTTCGGAACCAACTCCTTTCTAGTAAATTTCGCTCCCGCTCTGACAGACACAAATCGTTGCAATAAACGAAATGGGCACCATGGCCAACGCAAATGGTGTCTTTTTTCAGTGGTATCGTTTGTTGGTGAACTAAGAAACAATATATCTCCGAATTAGCCTTCGGAACCAACTCCTCTCTAGTAAATTTCGCTCCCGCCCTGACAAACCCAAATCGTTGCAATAAACGAAATAGGCACCATGACCAACGAAAACGGAGTCTTTTTTCGGTGGTATCGTTTGTTGGTGAATCCATAAACAATGTCTCTCCGAATTAGCCTTCGGAACAAATTCCTTCCTCGTGAATTTCTCTCTCGCCCTGGAAGACCCAAATCGTTGCAATCAACGAAATAAGCACCATGGCCAACGAAAATGGAGTCTTTTTTCGGTGGTATCGTTTGTTGGTGAATCCACAAACAATGTATCACCGAATCAGCCTTCGGGACAAATTCCTTCCTCGTGAATTTCGCTCTCGCCCTGGAAGACCCAAATCGTTGCAATCAACGAAATGGGCATGATGGCCAACGAAAATAGGGTCTTTTTTCAGTGGTATTGTTTGTTGGTGAACTAAGAAACAATATATCTCCGAATTAGTTTTGGGAACTAACTCCTTTCTAGTGAATTTCTCTCTCGCCCTGGAAGACCCAGATCGTTGCAATAAACGAAATGGGCACCATGCCCAACGAAAATGGAGTCTTTTTTCGGTGGTATCGTTTGTTGGTGAATCCATAAACAATATATCTCCGAATTAGCCTTCGGAACAAATTCCTTCCTCGTGAATTTCGCTCTCGTTTTGGAAGACCCAAATCGTTGCAATTAACGAAATGGGCATGATGGCCGACGAAAATGGGGTCTTTTTTCAGTGGTATTGTTTGTTGGTGAACTAAGAAACAATATATCTCCGAATTAGCCTCCGGAACCAATTCCTTTCTAGTAAATTTCGCTGCCGCTCTGACAGACACAAATCGTTGCAATAAACGAAATGGGCACCATGGCCAACGCAAATGGAGTCCTTTTTCAGTGGTATCGTTTGTTGGTGAACCAACAAACAATATATCCCCGAATTAGCCTTCGGAACCAACTCCTTCCTAGTGAATTTCTCTCTCGCCCTGGAAGACCCAAATCGTTGCAATCAACGAAATAAGCACTATGGGCAACGAAAATGGCGTCTTTTTTCGGTGGTATCGTTTGTTGGTGAATCCACAAACAATGTATCACCGAATCAGCCTTCGGAACCAACTCCTTCCTAGTTAATTTCTCTCTCGCCCCGGAAGACCCAAATCGTTGCAACCAACGAAATGGGCATGATAGCCAACGAAAATGGGGTCTTTTTTCAGTGGTATTGTTTGTTGGTGAACTAAGAAACAATATATCTCCGAATTAGCCTTCGGAACCAACTCCTTTCTAGTAAATTTCGCTCCCGCCCTGACAAACCCAAATCGTTGCAATAAACGAAATGGGAACAATGACCACCGAAAACGGGGTCTTTTTTCGGTGGTATCGTTTGTTGGTGAATCCATACACAATGTCTCTCCGAATTAGCCTTCGGAACAAATTCCTTCCTCGTGAATTTCGCTCTCGCCCTGGAAGACGCAAATCGTTGCAATCAACGAAATGGGCATGATGGCCAACGAAAATGGGGTCTTTCTCGGTGGTATCGTTTGTTGGTGAACCAACAAACAATATATCTCAGAATTAGCCTTCGGAAAAAATTCCTTCCTCGTGAATTTCGCTCTCGCCCTGGAAGACCCAAATCGTTGCAATCAACGAAATGGGCATGATGGCCAACGAAAATGGAGTCTTTTTTCGGTGGTATCGTTTGTTGGTGAATCCACAAAAAATGTATCACCGAATCAGCCTTCGGGACAAATTCCTTCCTCGTGAATTTCTCTCTCGCCCTGGAAGACCCAAATCGTTGCAATCAACGAAATGGGCACCATGGCCAACGAAAAAGGAGTCTTTTTCGGTGGTATCGTTTGTTGGTGAACCAACAAACAATATATCCCCGAATTAGCCTTCGGAACCAACTCCTTCCTAGTGAATTTCTCTGTCGCCCTGGAAGACCCAGATCGTTGCAATAAACGAAATGGGCACCATGCCCAACGAAAATGGAGTCTTTTTTCGGTGGTATCGTTTGTTGGTGAATCCATAAACAATATATCTCCGAATTAGCCTTCGGAACAAATTCCTTCCTCGTGAATTTCGCTCTCGTTTTGGAAGACCCAAATCGTTGCAATCAACGAAATGGGCATGATGGCCGACGAAAATGGGGTCTTTTTTCAGTGGTATTGTTTGTTGGTGAACTGAGAAACAATATATCTCCGAATTAGCCTCCGGAACCAACTCCTTTCTAGTAAATTTCGCTCCCGCTCTGACAGACACAAATCGTTGCAATAAACGAAATGGGCACCATGGCCAACGCAAATGGAGTCTTTTTTCAGTGGTATCGTTTGTTGGTGAACCAACAAACAATATATCCCCGAATTAGCCCTCGGAACCAACTCCTTCCTAGTCAATTTCTCTCTCGCCATGGAAGACCCGTATCGTTGCAACCAACGAAATGGGCATGATGGCCAACGAAAATGGGGTCTTTTTTCAGTGGTATTGTTTGTTGGTGAACTAAGAAACAATATATCTCCGAATTAGTTTTCGGAACCAACTCCTTTCTAGTAAATTTCGCTCCCGCTCTGACAGACACAAATCGTTGCAATAAACGAAATGGGCACCATGGCCAACGCAAATGGAGTCTTTTTTCAGTGGTATCGTTTGTTGGTGAACCAACAAACAATATATCCCCGAATTAGCCTTCGGAACCAACTCCTTCCTAGTGAATTTCTCTCTCGCCCCGGAAGACCCAAATCGTTGCAACAAACGAAATGGGCATGATAGCCAACGAAAATGGGGTCTTTTTTCAGTGGTATTGTTTGTTGGTGAACTAAGAAACAATATATCTCCGAATTAGTTTTCGGAACCGACTCCTTTCTAGTAAATTTCGCTCCCACTCTGACAGACACAAATCGTTGCAATAAACGAAATGGGCACCATGGCCAACGCAAATGGAGTCTTTTTTCAGTGGTATCGTTTGTTGGTGAACCAACAAACAATATATCCCCGAATTAGCCTTCGGAACCAACTCCTTCCTAGTGAATTTCTCTCTCGCCCTGGAAGACCCAAATCGTTGCAATCAACGAAATAAGCACTATGGCCAACGAAAATGGCGTCTTTTTTCGGTGGTATCGTTTGTTGGTGAATCCACAAACAATGTATCGCCGAATCAGCCTTCGGGACAAATTCCTTCCTCGTGAATTTCGCTCTCGCCCTGGAAGACCCAAATCGTTGCAATCAACGAAATGGGCATGATGGCCAACGAAAATGGGGTCTTTTTTCAGTGGTATTGTTTGTTGGTGAACTAAGAAACAATATATCGCCGAATTAGTTTTCGGAACCAACTCCTTTCTAGTAAATTTCGCTCCCGCTCTGACAGACACAAATCGTTGCAATAAACGAAATGGGCACCATGGCCAACGCAAATGGAGTCTTTTTTCGGTGGTATCGTTTGTTGGTGAATCCATAAACAATATATCTCCGAATTAGCCTTCGGAAAAAATTCCTTCCTCGTGAATTTCGCTCTCGCCCTGGAAGACCCAAATCGTTGCAATCAACGAAATGGGCATGATGGCCAACGAAAATGGAGTCTTTTTTCGGTGTTATCGTTTGTTGGTGAATCCATAAACAACATATCTCCGAATATTAGCCTTCGGAACAAATTCCTTCCTCGTGAATTTCGCTCTCGTTTTGGAAGACAGACCCAAATCGTTGCAATCAACGAAATGGGCACCATGGCCAACGAAAATGGAGTCTGTTTTTCGGTGGTATCGTTTGTTGGTGAATCCATAAACAATGTATCACCGAATTAGCCTTCGGGCCAAAGTCCTTCCTCGTGAATTTCGCTCTCGCCCTGGAAGACCCAAATCGTTGCAATCAACGAAATGGGCATGATGGCCAAGGAAAATGGGGTCTTTTTTCGCTAGTATCGTTTGTTGGTGAACCAACAAACAATATATCCCCGAATTAGCCTTCGGAACCAACTCCTTCCTAGTGAATTTCTCTCTCGCCCTGGAAGACCCAAATCGTTGCAACCAACGAAATGGGCATGATGGTCAACGAAAATGGGGTCTTTTTTCAGTGGTATTGTTTGTTGGTGAACTAAGAAACAATATATCTCCGAATTAGCCTTCGGAACCAACTCCTTTCTAGTAAATTTCGCTCCCGCCCTGACAAACCCAAATCGTTGCAATAAACGAAATAGGCACCATGACCAACGAAAACGGAGTCTTTTTTCGGTGGTATCGTTTGTTGGTGAATCCATAAACACTGTCTCTCCGAATTAGCCTTCGGAAGAAATTCCTTCCTCGTGAATTTCTCTCTCGCCCTGGAAGACCCAAATCGTTGCAATCAACGAAATAAGCACCATGGCCAACGAAAATGCAATAAACGAAATAGGCACCATGACCAACGAAAACGGAGTCTTTTTTCGGTGGTATCGTTTGTTGGTGAATCCATAAACACTGTCTCTCCGAATTAGCCTTCGGAAGAAATTCCTTCCTCGTGAATTTCTCTCTCGCCCTGGAAGACCCAAATCGTTGCAATCAACGAAATAAGCACCATGGCCAACGAAAATGGAGTCAAACAAACAATATATCTCAGTCGAACAAACAATATATCGAGTCGAACAAACAATATATCTCAGAATTAGCCTTCGGAACCAACTCCTTCCTAGTGAATTTCTCTTTCGCCCTGGAAGACCCAAATCGTTGCAATCAACGAAATGGGCACCATGGCCAACGAAAAAGGAGTCTTTTTTCGGTGGTATCGTTTGTTGCTGATTCCATAAACATTGTATCACCGAATCAGCCTTCGGGACAAATTCCTTCCTCGTGAATTTCGCTCTCGCCCTGGAAGACCCAAATCGTTGCAATCAACGAAATGGGCATGATGGCCAAGGAAAATGGGGTCTTTTTCGCTAGTATCGTTTGTTGGTGAACCCACAAACAATATATCCCCGAATTAGCCTTCGGAACCAACTCCTTCCTAGTGAATTTCTCTCTCGCCCTGGAAGACCCAAATCGTTGCAACCAACGAAATGGGCATGATGGCCAACGAAAATGGGGTCTTTTTTCAGTGGTATTGTTTGTTGGTGAACTAAGAAACAATATATCTCCGAATTAGTTTTCGGAACCAACTCCTTTCTAGTAAATTTCGCTCCCGCTCTGACAGACACAAATCGTTGCAATAAACGAAATGGGCACCATGGCCACCGCAAATGGTGTCTTTTTTCAGTGGTATCGTTTGTTGGTGAACTAAGAAACAATATATCTCCGAATTAGCCTTCGGAACCAACTCCTCTCTAGTAAATTTCGCTCCCGCCCTGACAAACCCAAATCGTTGCAATAAACGAAATAGGCACCATGACCAACGAAAACGGAGTCTTTTTTCGGTGGTATCGTTTGTTGGTGAATCCATAAACAATGTCTCTCCGAATTAGCCTTCGGAACAAATTCCTTCCTCGTGAATTTCGCTCTCGTTTTGGAAGATTCAAATCGTTGCAATTAACGAAATGGGCATGATGGCCGACGAAAATGGGGTCTTTTTTCAGTGGTATTGTTTGTTGGTGAACTAAGAAACAATATATCTCCGAATTAGCCTCCGGAACCAATTCCTTTCTAGTAAATTTCGCTGCCGCTCTGACAGACACAAATCGTTGCAATAAACGAAATGGGCACCATGGCCAACGCAAATGGAGTCCTTTTTCAGTGGTATCGTTAGTTGGTGAACCAACAAACAATATATCCCCGAATTAGCCTTCGGAACCAACTCCTTCCTAGTGAATTTCTCTCTCGCCCTGGAAGACCCAAATCGTTGCAACCAACGAAATGGGCATGATAGCCAACGAAAATGGGGTCTTTTTTCAGTGGTATTGTTTGTTGGTGAACTAAGAAACAATATATCTCCGAATTAGCCTTCGAAACCAACTTTTTTCTAGTAAATTTCGCTCCCGGCCTGACAAACCCAAATCGTTGCAATAAACGAAATGGGAACAATGACCAACGAAAACGGGGTCTTTTTTCGGTGGTATCGTTTGTTGGTGAATCCATAAACAATGTCTCTCCGAATTAGCCTTCGGAACAAATTCCTTCCTCGTGAATTTCGCTCTCGCCCTGGAAGACGCAAATCGTTGCAATCAACGAAATGGGCATGATGGCCAACGAAAATGGGGTCTTTCTCGGTGGTATCGTTTGTTGGTGAACCAACAAACAATATATCTCAGAATTAGCCTTCGGAACCAACTCCTTCCTAGTGAATTTCTCTCTCGCCCTGGAAGACCCAAATCGTTGCAATCAACGAAATAAGCACCATGGCCAACGAAAATGGAGGCTTTTTTCGGTGGTATCGTTTGTTGGTGAATCCACAAAAAATGTATCACCGAATCAGCCTTCGGGACAAATTCCTTCCTCGTGAATTTCGCTCTCGCCCTGGAAGACCCAAATCGTTGCAATCAACGAAATGGGCATGATGGCCAACGAAAATGGGGTCTTTTTTCAGTGGTATTGTTTGTTGGTAAACTAAGAAACAATATATCTCCGAATTAGTTTTCGGAACCAACTCCTTTCTAGTAAATTTCGCTCCCGCTCTGACAGACACAAATCGTTGCAATAAACGAAATGGGCACCATGGCCAACGCAAATGGAGTCTTTTTTCAGTGGTATCGTTTGTAGGTGAATCCATAAACAATATATCTCCGAATTAGCCTTCGGAAAAAATTCCTTCCTCGTGAATTTCGCTCTCGCCCTGGAAGACCCAAATCGTTGCAATCAACGAAATGGGCATGATGGCCAACGAAAATGGGGTCTTTTTTCAGTGGTATCGTTTGTTGGTGAACCAACAAACAATATATCTCAGAATTAGCCTTTGGAACCAACTCCTTCCTAGTGAATTTCTCTCTCGCCCTGGAAGACCCAAATCGTTGCAATCAACGAAATGGGCACCATGGCCAACGAAAATAGGGTCTTTTTCGGTGGTATCGTTCGTTGGTGAACCAACAAACAATATATCCCCGAATTAGCCTTCGGAACCAACTCCTTCCTAGTGAATTTCGCTCTCGCCCTGGAAGACCCAAATCGTTGCAATCAACGAAATGGGCATGATGGCCAACGAAAATGGGGTCTTTTTTCAGTGGTATCGTTTGTTGGTGAACCAACAAACAATATATCTCAGAATTAGCCTTTGGAACCAACTCCTTCCTAGTGAATTTCTCTCTCGCCCTGGAAGACCCAGATCGTTGCAATAAACGAAATGGGCACCATGCCCAACGAAAATGGAGTCTTTTTTCGGTGGTATCGTTTGTTGGTGAATCCATAAACAATATATCTCCGAATTGAGCCTTCGGAACAAATTCCTTCCTCGTGAATTTCGCTCTCGTTTTGGAAGACCCAAGTCGATGCAATCAACGAAATGGGCATGATGGCCGACGAAAATGGGGTCTTTTTTCAGTGGTATTGTTTGTTGGTGAACTAAGAAACAATATATCTCCGAATTAGCCTCCGGAACCAACTCCTTTCTAGTAAATTTCGCTGCCGCTCTGACAGACACAAATCGTTGCAATATACGAAATGGGCACCATGGCCAACGCAAATGGAGTCTTTTTTCAGTGGTATCGTTTGTTGGTGAACCAACAAACAATATATCCCCGAATTGGCCCTCGGAACCAACTCCTTCCTAGTGAATTCCTCTCTCGTCCTGGAAGACCCAAATCGTTGCAACCAACGAAATGGGCATGATGGCCAACGAAAATGGGGTCTTTTTTCAGTGGTATTGTTTGTTGGTGAACTAAGAAACAATATATCTCCGAATTAGTTTTCGGAACCAACTCCTTTCTAGTAAATTTCGCTCCCGCTCTGACAGACACAAATCGTTGCAATAAACGAAATGGGCACCATGGCCAACGCAAATGGAGTCTTTTTTCAGTGGTATCGTTTGTTGGTGAACCAACAAACAATATATCCCCGAATTAACCTTCGGAACCAACTCCTTCCTAGTGAATTTCTCTCTCGCCCTGGAAGACCCAAATCGTTGCAATCAACGAAATAAGCACTATGGCCAACGAAAATGGCGTCTTTTTTCGGTGGTATCGTTTGTTGGTGAATCCACAAACAATGTATCACCGAATCAGCCTTCGGGACAAATTCCTTCCTCGTGAATTTCGCTCTCGCCCTGGAAGACCCAAATCGTTGCAATCAACGAAATGGGCATGATGGCCAACGAAAATGGGGTCTTTTTTCAGTGGTATTGTTTGTTGGTAAACTAAGAAACAATATATCTCCGAATTAGTTTTCGGAACCAACTCCTTTCTAGTAAATTTCTCTCCCGCTCTGACAGACACAAATCGTTGCAATAAACGAAATGGGCACCATGGCCAACGCAAATGGAGTCTTTTTACGGTAGTATCGTTTGTTGGTGAATCCATAAACAATATATCTCCGAATTAGCCTTCGGAAAAAATTCCTTCCTCGTGAATTTCGCTCTCGCCCTGTAAGACCCAAATCGATGCAATCAACGAAATGGGCATGATGGCCAACGAAAATGGGGTCTTTTTTCGGTGGTATCGTTTGGTGGTGAACCAACAAACAATATATCTCAGAATTAGCCTTCGGAACCAACTCCTTCCTAGTGAATTTCTCTCTCGCCCTGGAAGACCTAAATCGTTGCAATAATCGAAATGGGCACCATGGCCAACGAAAAAGGAGTCTTTTTCGGTGGTATCGTTTGTTGGTGAACCAACAAACAATATATCCCCGAATTAGCCTTCGGAACCAACTCCTTCCTAGTGAATTTCTCTCTCGCCCTGGAAGACCCAGATCGTTGCAATAAACGAAATGGGCACCATGCCCAACGAAAATGGAGTCTTTTTTCGGTGGTATCGTTTGTTGGTGAATCCATAAACAATATATCTCCGAATTAGCCTTCGGAACAAATTCCTTCCTCGTGAATTTCGCTCTCGTTTTGGAAGACCCAAATCGATGCAATCAACGAAATGGGCATGATGGCCGACGAAAATGGGGTCTTTTTTCAGTGGTATTGTTTGTTGGTGAACTAAGAAACAATATATCTCCGAATTAGCCTCCGGAACCAACTCCTTTCTAGTAAATTTCGCTGCCGCTCTGACAGACACAAATCGTTGCAATATACGAAATGGGCACCATGGCCAACGCAAATGGAGTCTTTTTTCCGTGGTATCGTTTGCTGGTGAACCAACAAACAATATATCCCCGAATTGGCCCTCGGAACCAACTCCTTCCTAGTGAATTTCTCTCTCGTCCTGGAAGACCCAAATCGTTGCAACCAACGAAATGGGCATGATGGCCAACGAAAATGGGGTCTTTTTTCAGTGGTATTGTTTGTTGGTGAACTAAGAAACAATATATCTCCGAATTAGTTTTCGGAACCAACTCCTTTCTAGTAAATTTCGCTCCCGCTCTGACAGACACAAATCGTTGCAATAAACGAAATGGGCACCATGGCCAACGCAAATGCAGTCTTTTTTCAGTGGTATCGTTTGTTGGTGAACCAACAAACAATATATTCCCGAATTAGCCTTCGGAACCAACTCCTTCCTAGTGAATTTCTCTCTCGCCCTGGAAGACCCAAATCGTTGCAATCAACGAAATAAGCACTATGGCCAACGAAAATGGCGTCTTTTTTCGGTGGTATCGTTTGTTGGTGAATCCACAAGCAATGTATCACCGAATCAGCCTTCGGGAGAAATTCCTTCCTAGTGAATTTCTCTCTCGCCCTGGAAGACCCAAATCGTTGCAACCAACGAAATGGGCATGATGGCCAACGAAAATGGGGTCTTTTTTCAGTGGTATTGTTTGTTGGTGAACTAAGAAACAATATATCTCCGAATTAGTTTTCGGAACCAACTCTTTTCTAGTAAATTTCGCTCCCGCTCTGACAGACACAAATCGTTGCAATAAACGAAATGGGCACCATGGCCAACGCAAATGGAGTCTTTTTTCAGTGGTATCGTTTGTTGGTGAACCAACAAACAATATATCCCCGAATTAGCCTTCGGAACCAACTCCTTCCTAGTGAATTTCTCTCTCGCCCCGGAAGACCCAAATCGTTGCAACCAACGAAATGGGCATGATAGCTAACGAAAATGGGGTCTTTTTTCAGTGGTATTGTTTGTTGGTGAACTAAGAAACAATATATCTCCGAATTAGCCTTCGGAACCAACTCCTTTCTAGTAAATTTCGCTCCCGCCCTGACAAACCCAAATCGTTGCAATAAACGAAATGGGCACCATGACCAACGAAAACGGGGTCTTTTTTCGGTAGTATCGTTTGTTGGTGAATCCATAAACAATGCTTCTCCGAGTTAGCCTTCGGAACAAATTCCTTCCTCGTGAATTTCGCTCTCGCCCTGGAAGACGCAAATCGTTGCAATCAACGAAATGGGCATGATCGCCAACGAAAATGGGGTCTTTCTCGGTGGTATCGTTTGTTGGTGAACCAACAAACAATATATCTCAGAATTAGCCTTCGGAACCAACTCCTTCCTAGTGAATTTCTCTTTCGCCCTGGAAGACCCAAATCGTTGCAATCAACGAAATAAGCACCATGGCCAACGAAAATGGAGTCTTTTTTCGGTGGTATCGTTTGTTGGTGAATCCACAAAAAATGTATCACCGAATCAGCCTTCGGGACAAATTCCTTCCTCGTGAATTTCGCTCTCGCCCTGGAAGACCCAAATCGTTGCAATCAACGAAATGGGCATGATGGCCAACGAAAATGGGGTCTTTTTTCAGTGGTATTGTTTGTTGGTGAACTAAGAAACAATATATCTCCGAATTAGTTTTCGGAACCAACTCCTTTCTAGTAAATTTCGCTCCCGCTCTGACAGACACAAATCGTTGCAATAAACGAAATGGGCACCATGGCCAAGGCAAATGGAGTCTTTTTTCAGTGGTATCGTTTGTTGGTGAATCCATAAACAATATATCTCCGAATTAGCCTTCGGAAAAAATTCCTTCCTCGTGAATTTCGCTCTCGCCCTGGAAGACCCAAATCGTTGCAATCAACGAAATGGGCATGATGGAAAACGAAAATGGGGTCTTTTTTCGGTGGTATCGTTTGTTGGTGAACCAACAAACAATATATCTCAGAATTAGCCTTCGGAACCAACTCCTTCCTAGTGAATTTCTCTCTCGCCCTGGAAGACCCAAATCGTTGCAATCAACGAAATGGGCACCATGGCCAACGAAAATAGGGTCTTTTTCGGTGGTATCGTTCGTTGGTGAACCAACAAACAATATATCCCCGTATTAGCCTTCGGAACCGACTCCTTCCTAGTGAATTTCTCTCTCACCCTGGAAGACCCAGATCGTTGCAATAAACGATATGGGCACCATGGCCAACGAAAATGGAGTCTTTTTTCGGTGGTATCGTTTGTTGGTGAATCCATAAACAATATATCTCCGAATTAGCCTTCGGAACAAATTCCATCCTCGTGAATTTCGCTCTCGTTTTGGAAGACCCAAATCGTTGCAATCAACGAAATGGGCATGATGGCCGACGAAAATGGGGTCTTTTTTCAGTGGTATTGTTTGTTGGTGAACTAAGAAACAATATATCTCCGAATTAGTTTTCGGAACCGACTCCTTTCTAGTAAATTTCGCTCCCACTCTGACAGACACAAATCGTTCGAATAAACGAAATGGGCACCATGGCCAACGCAAATGGAGTCTTTTTTCAGTGGTATCGTTTGTTGGTGAACCAACAAACAATATATCCCCGAATTAGCCCTCGGAACCAACTCCTTCCTAGTGAATTTCTCTCTCGCCCTGGAAGACCCAAATCGTTGCAACCAACGAAATGGGCATGATGGACAACGAAAATGGGGTCTTTTTTCAGTGGTATTGTTTGTTGGTGAACTAAGAAACAATATATCTCCGAATTAGTTTTCGGGACCAACTCTTTTCTAGTAAATTTCGCTCCCGCTCTGACAGACACAAATCGTTGCAATAAACGAAATGGGCACCATGGCCAACGCAAATGGAGTCTTTTTTCAGTGGTATCGTTTGTTGGTGAAACAACAAACAATATATCCCCGAATTAGCCTTCGGAACCAACTCCTTCCTAGTGAATTTCTCTCTCGCCCCGGAAGACCCAAATCGTTGCAACCAACGAAATGGGCATGATAGCTAACGAAAATGGGGTCTTTTTTCAGTGGTATTGTTTGTTGGTGAACTAAGAAAAGATATAACTCCGAATTAGCCTTCGGAACAAATTCCTTCCTCGTGAATTTCGCTCTCGCCCTGGAAGACGCAAATCGTTGCAATCAACGAAATGGGCATGATCGCCAACGAAAATGGGGTCTTTCTCGGTGGTATCGTTTGTTGGTGAACCAACAAACAATATATCTCAGAATTAGCCTTCGGAACCAACTCCTTCCTAGTGAATTTCTCTTTCGCCCTGGAAGACCCAAATCGTTGCAATCAACGAAATAAGCACCATGGCCAACGAAAATGGAGTCTTTTTTCGGTGGTATCGTTTGTTGGTGAATCCACAAAAAATGTATCACCGAATCAGCCTTCGGGACAAATTCCTTCCTCGTGAATTTCGCTCTCGCCCTGGAAGACCCAAATCGTTGCAATCAACGAAATGGGCATGATGGCCAACGAAAATGGGGTCTTTTTTCAGTGGTATTGTTTGTTGGTGAACTAAGAAACAATATATCTCCGAATTAGTTTTCGGAACCAACTCCTTTCTAGTAAATTTCGCTCCCGCTCTGACAGACACAAATCGTTGCAATAAACGAAATGGGCACCATGGCCAACGCAAATGGAGTCTTTTTTCAGTGGTATCGTTTGTTGGTGAATCCATAAACAATATATCTCCGAATTAGCCTTCGGAACAAATTCCATCCTCGTGAATTTCGCTCTCGTTTTGGAAGACCCAAATCGTTGCAATCAACGAAATGGGCATGATGGCCGACGAAAATAGGGTCTTTTTCGGTGGTATCGTTCGTTGGTGAACCAACAAACAATATATCCCCGAATTAGCCTTCGGAACCAACTCCTTCCTAGTGAATTTCTCTCTCACCCTGGAAGACCCAGATCGTTGCAATAAACGAAATGGGCACCATGGCCAACGAAAATGGAGTCTTTTTTCGGTGGTATCGTTTGTTGGTGAATCCATAAACAATATATCTCCGAATTAGCCTTCGGAACAAATTCCTTCCTCGTGAATTTCGCTCTCGTTTTGGAAGACCCAAATCGTTGCAATCGACGAAATGGGCATGATGGCCGACGAAAATGGGGTCTTTTTTCAGTGGTATTGTTTGTTGGTGAACTAAGAAACAATATATCTCCGAGATAGCCTTCGGAACCAGCTCCTTTCTAGTCAATTTCGCTGCCGCTCTGACAGACACAAATCGTTGCAATAAACGAAATGGGCAGTATGGCCAACGCAAATGGAGTCTTTTTTCAGTGGTATCGTTTGTTGGTGAACCAACAAACAATATATCCCCGAATTAGCCCTCGGAACCAACTCCTTCCTAGTGAATTTCTCTCTCGCCCTGGAAGACCCAATTCGTTGCAACCAACGAAATGGGCATGATGGCCAACGAAAATGGGGTCTTTTTTCAGTGGTATTGTTTGTTGGTGAACTAAGAAACAATATATCTCCGAATTAGTTTTCGGAACCGACTCCTTTCTAGTAAATTTCGCTCCCGCTCTGACAGACACAAATCGTTGGAATAAACGAAATGAGCACCATGGCCAACGCAAATGGAGTCTTTTTTCAGTGGTATCGTTTGTTGGTGAACCAACAAACAATATATCCCCGAATTAGCCTTCGGAACCAACTCCTTCCTAGTGAATTTCTCTCTCGCCCTGGAAGACCCAAATCGTTGCAATCAACGAAATAAGCACTATGGCCAACGAAAATAGCGTCTTTTTTCGGTGGTATCGTTTGTTGGTGAATCCACAAGCAATGTATCACCGAATCAGCCTTCGGGACAAATTCCTTCCTCGTGAATTTCGCTCTCGCCCTGGAAGACGCAAATCGTTGCAATCAACGAAATGGGCATGATGGCCAACGAAAATGGGGTCTTTTTTCAGTGGTATTGTTTGTTGGTGAACTAAGAAACAATATATCTCCGAATTAGCCTTCGGAACCAACTCCTTTCTAGTAAATTTCGCTCCCGCCCTGACAAACCCAAATCGTTGCAATAAATGAAATGGGCACCATGACCAACGAAAACGGGGTCTTTTTTCGGTAGTATCGTTTGTTGGTGAATCCATAAACAATGTCTCTCCGAGTTAGCCTTCGGAACAAATTCCTTCCTCGTGAATTTCGCTCTCGCCCTGGAAGACGCAAATCGTTGCATTCAACGAAATGGGCATGATCGCCAACGAAAATGGGGTCTTTCTCGGTGGTATCGTTTGTTGGTGAACCAACAAACAATATATCTCAGAATTAGCCTTCGGAACCAACTCCTTCCTAGTGAATTTCTCTTTCGCCCTGGAAGACCCAAATCGTTGCAATCAACGAAATAAGCACCATGGCCAACGAAAATGGAGTCTTTTTTCGGTGGTATCGTTTGTTGGTGAATCCACAAAAAATGTATCACCGAATCAGCCTTCGGGACAAATCCCTTCCTCGTGAATTTCGCTCTCGCCCTGGAAGACCCAATTCGTTGCAATCAACGAAATGGGCATGATGGCCAACGAAAATGGGGTCTTTTTTCAGTGGTATTGTTTGTTGGTGAACTAAGAAACAATATATCTCCGAGATAGCCTTCGGAACCAGCTCCTTTCTAGTAAATTTCGCTGCCGCTCTGACAGACACAAATCGTTGCAATAAACGAAATGGGCAGTATGGCCAACGCAAATGGAGTCTTTTTTCAGTGGTATCGTTTGTTGGTGAACCAACAAACAATATATCCCCGAATTAGCCCTCGGAACCAACTCCTTCCTAGTGAATTTCTCTCTCGCCCTGGAAGACCCAATTCGTTGCAACCAACGAAATGGGCATGATGGCCAACGAAAATGGGGTCTTTTTTCAGTGGTATTGTTTGTTGGTGAACTAAGAAACAATATATCTCCGAATTAGTTTTCGGAACCAACTCCTTTCTAGTAAATTTCGCTCCCGCTCTGACAGACACAAATCGTTGCAATAAACGAAATGGGCACCATGGCCAACGCAAATGGAGTCTTTTTTCAGTGGTATCGTTTGTTGGTGAATCCATAAACAATATATCTCCGAATTAGCCTTCGGAACAAATTCCATCCTCGTGAATTTCGCTCTCGTTTTGGAAGACCCAAATCGTTGCAATCAACGAAATGGGCATGATGGCCGACGAAAATGGGGTCTTTTTTCGGTGGTATCGTTTGTTGGTGAACCAACAAACAATATATCTCAGAATTAGCCTTCGGAACCAACTCCTTCCTAGTGAATTTCTCTCTCACCCTGGAAGACCCAGATCGTTGCAATAAACGAAATGGGCACCATGGCCAACGAAAATGGAGTCTTTTTTCGGTGGTATCGTTTGTTGGTGAATCCATAAACAATATATCTCCGAATTAGACTTCGGAACAAATTCCTTCCTCGTGAATTTCGCTCTCGTTTTGGAAGACCCAAATCGTTGCAATCAACGAAATGGGCATGATGGCCGACAAAAATAGGGTCTTTTTTCAGTGGTATTGTTTGTTGGTGAACTAAGAAACAATATATCTCCGAGATAGCCTTCGGAACCAGCTCCTTTCTAGTAAATTTCGCTGCCGCTCTGACAGACACAAATCGTTGCAATAAACGAAATGGGCAGTATGGCCAACGCAAATGGAGTCTTTTTTCAGTGGTATCGTTTGTTGGTGAACCAACAAACAATATATCCCCGAATTAGCCCTCGGAACCAACTCCTTCCTAGTGAATTTCTCTCTCGCCCTGGAAGACCCAATTCGTTGCAACCAACGAAATGGGCATGATGGCCAACGAAAATGGGGTCTTTTTTCAGTGGTATTGTTTGTTGGTGAACTAAGAAACAATATATCTCCGAATTAGTTTTCGGAACCGACTCCTTTCTAGTAAATTTCGCTCCCGCTCTGACAGACACAAATCGTTGGAATAAACGAAATGGGCACCATGGCCAACGCAAATGGAGTCTTTTTCCAGTGGTATCGTTTGTTGGTGAACCAACAAACAATATATCCCCGAATTAGCCTTCGGAACCAACTCCTTCCTAGTGAATTTCTCTCTCGCCCTGGAAGACCCAAATCGTTGCAATCAACGAAATAAGCACTATGGCCAACAAAAATGGCGTCTTTTTTCGGTGGTATCGTTTGTTGGTGAATCCACAAGCAATGTATCACCGAATCAGCCTTCGGGACAAATTCCTTCCTCGTGAATTTCGCTCTCGCCCTGGAAGACCCAAATCGTTGCAATCAACGAAATGGGCATGATGGCCAACGAAAATGGGGTCTTTTTTCAGTGGTATTGTTTGTTGGTGAACTAAGAAACAATATATCTCCGAATTAGTTTTCGGAACCAACTCCTTTCTAGTAAATTTCGCTCCCGCTCTGACAGACACAAATCGTTGCAATAAACGAAATGGGCACCATGGCCAACGCAAATGGAGTCTTTTTTCAGTGGTATCGTTTGTTGGCGAATCCATAAACAATATATCTCCGAATTAGCCTTCCGAAAAAATTCCTTCCTCGTGAATTTCGCTCTCGCCCTGGAAGACCCAAATCGTTGCAATCAACGAAATAGGCATGATGGAAAACGAAAATGGGGTCTTTTTTCGGTGGTATCGTTTGTTGGTGAACCAACAAACAAAATATCTCAGAATTAGCCTTCGGAACCAACTCCTTCCTAGTGAATTTCTCTCTCGCCCTGGAAGACCCAAATCGTTGCAATCAACGAAATGGGCACCATTGCCAACGCAAATGGAGTCTTTTTTCAGTGGTATCGTTTGTTGGTGAACCAACAAACAATATATCCCCGAATTAGCCCTCGGAACCAACTCCTTCCTAGTGAATTTCTCTCTCGCCCTGGAAGACCCAAATCGTTGCAATCAACGAAATAAGCACCATGGCCAACGAAAATGGGGTCTTTTTTCAGTGGAATTGTTTGTTGGTGAACTAAGAAACAATATATCTCCGAACTAGTTTTCGGAACCAACTCCTTTCTAGTAAATTTCGCTCCCGCTCTGACAGACACAAATCGTTGCAATAAACGAAATGGGCACCATGGCCAACGCAAATGGAGTCTTTTTTCAGTGGTATCGTTTGTTGGTGAATCCATAAACAATGTCTCTCCGAATTAGCCTTCGGAACAAATTCCTTCCTCGTGAATTTCGCTCTCGTTTTGGAAGACCCAAATCGTTGCAATCAACGAAATGGGCATGATGGAAAACGAAAATGGGGTCTTTTTTCGGTGGTATCGTTTGTTGGTGAACCAACAAACAATATATCTCAGAATTAGCCTTCGGAACCGACTCCTTCCTAGTGAATTTCTCTCTCGCCTTGGAAGACCCAAATCGTTGCAATCAACGAAATGGGCACCATGGCGAACGAAAATAGGGTCTTTGTTCGGTGGTATCGTTCGTTGGTGAACCAACAAACAATATATCCCCGAATTAGCCTTCGGAACCAACTCCTTTCTAGTGAATTTCTCTCTCGCCCTGGAAGACCCAAATCGTTGCAATCAACGAAATGGGCACCATGGCCAACGAAAATAGGGTCTTTTTCGGTGGTATCGTTCGTTGGTGAACCAACAAACAATATATCCCCGAATTAGCCTTCGGAACCAACTCCTTCCTAGTGAATTTCGCTCTCGCCCTGGAAGACCCAAATCGTTGCAATCAACGAAATGGGCATGATGGCCAACGAAAATGGGGTCTTTTTTCAGTGGTATCGTTTGTTGGTGAACCAACAAACAATATATCTCAGAATTAGCCTTTGGAACCAACTCCTTCCTAGTGAATTTCTCTCTCGCCCTGGAAGACCCAGATCGTTGCAATAAACGAAATGGGCACCATGCCCAACGAAAATGGAGTCTTTTTTCGGTGGTATCGTTTGTTGGTGAATCCATAAACAATATATCTCCGAATTGAGCCTTCGGAACAAATTCCTTCCTCGTGAATTTCGCTCTCGTTTTGGAAGACCCAAGTCGATGCAATCAACGAAATGGGCATGATGGCCGACGAAAATGGGGTCTTTTTTCAGTGGTATTGTTTGTTGGTGAACTAAGAAACAATATATCTCCGAATTAGCCTCCGGAACCAACTCCTTTCTAGTAAATTTCGCTGCCGCTCTGACAGACACAAATCGTTGCAATATACGAAATGGGCACCATGGCCAACGCAAATGGAGTCTTTTTTCAGTGGTATCGTTTGTTGGTGAACCAACAAACAATATATCCCCGAATTGGCCCTCGGAACCAACTCCTTCCTAGTGAATTCCTCTCTCGTCCTGGAAGACCCAAATCGTTGCAACCAACGAAATGGGCATGATGGCCAACGAAAATGGGGTCTTTTTTCAGTGGTATTGTTTGTTGGTGAACTAAGAAACAACATATCTCCGAATTAGTTTTCGGAACCAACTCCTTTCTAGTAAATTTCGCTCCCGCTCTGACAGACACAAATCGTTGCAATAAACGAAATGGGCACCATGGCCAACGCAAATGGAGTCTTTTTTCAGTGGTATCGTTTGTTGGTGAACCAACAAACAATATATCCCCGAATTAGCCTTCGGAACCAACTCCTTCCTAGTGAATTTCTCTCTCGCCCTGGAAGACCCAAATCGTTGCAATCAACGAAATGGGCATGATGGCCAACGAAAATGGGGTCTTTTTTCAGTGGTATCGTTTGTTGGTGAACCAACAAACAATATATCTCAGAATTAGCCTTTGGAACCAACTCCTTCCTAGTGAATTTCTCTCTCGCCCTGGAAGACCCAGATCGTTGCAATAAACGAAATGGGCACCATGCCCAACGAAAATGGAGTCTTTTTTCGGTGGTATCGTTTGTTGGTGAATCCATAAACAATATATCTCCGAATTGAGCCTTCGGAACAAATTCCTTCCTCGTGAATTTCGCTCTCGTTTTGGAAGACCCAAGTCGATGCAATCAACGAAATGGGCATGATGGCCGACGAAAATGGGGTCTTTTTTCAGTGGTATTGTTTGTTGGTGAACTAAGAAACAATATATCTCCGAATTAGCCTCCGGAACCAACTCCTTTCTAGTAAATTTCGCTGCCGCTCTGACAGACACAAATCGTTGCAATATACGAAATGGGCACCATGGCCAACGCAAATGGAGTCTTTTTTCAGTGGTATCGTTTGTTGGTGAACCAACAAACAATATATCCCCGAATTGGCCCTCGGAACCAACTCCTTCCTAGTGAATTCCTCTCTCGTCCTGGAAGACCCAAATCGTTGCAACCAACGAAATGGGCATGATGGCCAACGAAAATGGGGTCTTTTTTCAGTGGTATTGTTTGTTGGTGAACTAAGAAACAACATATCTCCGAATTAGTTTTCGGAACCAACTCCTTTCTAGTAAATTTCGCTGCCGCTCTGACAGACACAAATCGTTGCAATAAACGAAATGGGCAGTATGGCCAACGCAAATGGAGTCTTTTTTCAGTGGTATCGTTTGTTGGTGAACCAACAAACAATATATCCCCGAATTAGCCCTCGGAACCAACTCCTTCCTAGTGAATTTCTCTCTCGCCCTGGAAGACCCAATTCGTTGCAACCAACGAAATGGGCATGATGGCCAACGAAAATGGGGTCTTTTTTCAGTGGTATTGTTTGTTGGTGAACTAAGAAACAATATATCTCCGAATTAGTTTTCGGAACCAACTCCTTTCTAGTAAATTTCGCTCCCGCTCTGACAGACACAAATCGTTGCAATAAACGAAATGGGCACCATGGCCAACGCAAATGGAGTCTTTTTTCAGTGGTATCGTTTGTTGGTGAATCCATAAACAATATATCTCCGAATTAGCCTTCGGAACAAATTCCATCCTCGTGAATTTCGCTCTCGTTTTGGAAGACCCAAATCGTTGCAATCAACGAAATGGGCATGATGGCCGACGAAAATGGGGTCTTTTTTCGGTGGTATCGTTTGTTGGTGAACCAACAAACAATATATCTCAGAATTAGCCTTCGGAACCAACTCCTTCCTAGTGAATTTCTCTCTCACCCTGGAAGACCCAGATCGTTGCAATAAACGAAATGGGCACCATGGCCAACGAAAATGGAGTCTTTTTTCGGTGGTATCGTTTGTTGGTGAATCCATAAACAATATATCTCCGAATTAGACTTCGGAACAAATTCCTTCCTCGTGAATTTCGCTCTCGTTTTGGAAGACCCAAATCGTTGCAATCAACGAAATGGGCATGATGGCCGACAAAAATAGGGTCTTTTTTCAGTGGTATTGTTTGTTGGTGAACTAAGAAACAATATATCTCCGAGATAGCCTTCGGAACCAGCTCCTTTCTAGTAAATTTCGCTGCCGCTCTGACAGACACAAATCGTTGCAATAAACGAAATGGGCAGTATGGCCAACGCAAATGGAGTCTTTTTTCAGTGGTATCGTTTGTTGGTGAACCAACAAACAATATATCCCCGAATTAGCCCTCGGAACCAACTCCTTCCTAGTGAATTTCTCTCTCGCCCTGGAAGACCCAATTCGTTGCAACCAACGAAATGGGCATGATGGCCAACGAAAATGGGGTCTTTTTTCAGTGGTATTGTTTGTTGGTGAACTAAGAAACAATATATCTCCGAATTAGTTTTCGGAACCGACTCCTTTCTAGTAAATTTCGCTCCCGCTCTGACAGACACAAATCGTTGGAATAAACGAAATGGGCACCATGGCCAACGCAAATGGAGTCTTTTTCCAGTGGTATCGTTTGTTGGTGAACCAACAAACAATATATCCCCGAATTAGCCTTCGGAACCAACTCCTTCCTAGTGAATTTCTCTCTCGCCCTGGAAGACCCAAATCGTTGCAATCAACGAAATAAGCACTATGGCCAACAAAAATGGCGTCTTTTTTCGGTGGTATCGTTTGTTGGTGAATCCACAAGCAATGTATCACCGAATCAGCCTTCGGGACAAATTCCTTCCTCGTGAATTTCGCTCTCGCCCTGGAAGACCCAAATCGTTGCAATCAACGAAATGGGCATGATGGCCAACGAAAATGGGGTCTTTTTTCAGTGGTATTGTTTGTTGGTGAACTAAGAAACAATATATCTCCGAATTAGTTTTCGGAACCAACTCCTTTCTAGTAAATTTCGCTCCCGCTCTGACAGACACAAATCGTTGCAATAAACGAAATGGGCACCATGGCCAACGCAAATGGAGTCTTTTTTCAGTGGTATCGTTTGTTGGCGAATCCATAAACAATATATCTCCGAATTAGCCTTCCGAAAAAATTCCTTCCTCGTGAATTTCGCTCTCGCCCTGGAAGACCCAAATCGTTGCAATCAACGAAATAGGCATGATGGAAAACGAAAATGGGGTCTTTTTTCGGTGGTATCGTTTGTTGGTGAACCAACAAACAAAATATCTCAGAATTAGCCTTCGGAACCAACTCCTTCCTAGTGAATTTCTCTCTCGCCCTGGAAGCCCCAAATCGTTGCAATCAACGAAATGGGCACCATTGCCAACGCAAATGGAGTCTTTTTTCAGTGGTATCGTTTGTTGGTGAACCAACAAACAATATATCCCCGAATTAGCCCTCGGAACCAACTCCTTCCTAGTGAATTTCTCTCTCGCCCTGGAAGACCCAAATCGTTGCAATCAACGAAATAAGCACCATGGCCAACGAAAATGGGGTCTTTTTTCAGTGGAATTGTTTGTTGGTGAACTAAGAAACAATATATCTCCGAACTAGTTTTCGGAACCAACTCCTTTCTAGTAAATTTCGCTCCCGCTCTGACAGACACAAATCGTTGCAATAAACGAAATGGGCACCATGGCCAACGCAAATGGAGTCTTTTTTCAGTGGTATCGTTTGTTGGTGAATCCATAAACAATGTCTCTCCGAATTAGCCTTCGGAACAAATTCCTTCCTCGTGAATTTCGCTCTCGTTTTGGAAGACCCAAATCGTTGCAATCAACGAAATGGGCATGATGGAAAACGAAAATGGGGTCTTTTTTCGGTGGTATCGTTTGTTGGTGAACCAACAAACAATATATCTCAGAATTAGCCTTCGGAACCGACTCCTTCCTAGTGAATTTCTCTCTCGCCTTGGAAGACCCAAATCGTTGCAATCAACGAAATGGGCACCATGGCGAACGAAAATAGGGTCTTTGTTCGGTGGTATCGTTCGTTGGTGAACCAACAAACAATATATCCCCGAATTAGCCTTCGGAACCAACTCCTTTCTAGTGAATTTCTCTCTCGCCCTGGAAGACCCAAATCGTTGCAATCAACGAAATGGGCACCATGGCCAACGAAAATAGGGTCTTTTTCGGTGGTATCGTTCGTTGGTGAACCAACAAACAATATATCCCCGAATTAGCCTTCGGAACCAACTCCTTCCTAGTGAATTTCGCTCTCGCCCTGGAAGACCCAAATCGTTGCAATCAACGAAATGGGCATGATGGCCAACGAAAATGGGGTCTTTTTTCAGTGGTATCGTTTGTTGGTGAACCAACAAACAATATATCTCAGAATTAGCCTTTGGAACCAACTCCTTCCTAGTGAATTTCTCTCTCGCCCTGGAAGACCCAGATCGTTGCAATAAACGAAATGGGCACCATGCCCAACGAAAATGGAGTCTTTTTTCGGTGGTATCGTTTGTTGGTGAATCCATAAACAATATATCTCCGAATTGAGCCTTCGGAACAAATTCCTTCCTCGTGAATTTCGCTCTCGTTTTGGAAGACCCAAGTCGATGCAATCAACGAAATGGGCATGATGGCCGACGAAAATGGGGTCTTTTTTCAGTGGTATTGTTTGTTGGTGAACTAAGAAACAATATATCTCCGAATTAGCCTCCGGAACCAACTCCTTTCTAGTAAATTTCGCTGCCGCTCTGACAGACACAAATCGTTGCAATATACGAAATGGGCACCATGGCCAACGCAAATGGAGTCTTTTTTCAGTGGTATCGTTTGTTGGTGAACCAACAAACAATATATCCCCGAATTGGCCCTCGGAACCAACTCCTTCCTAGTGAATTCCTCTCTCGTCCTGGAAGACCCAAATCGTTGCAACCAACGAAATGGGCATGATGGCCAACGAAAATGGGGTCTTTTTTCAGTGGTATTGTTTGTTGGTGAACTAAGAAACAACATATCTCCGAATTAGTTTTCGGAACCAACTCCTTTCTAGTAAATTTCGCTCCCGCTCTGACAGACACAAATCGTTGCAATAAACGAAATGGGCACCATGGCCAACGCAAATGGAGTCTTTTTTCAGTGGTATCGTTTGTTGGTGAACCAACAAACAATATATCCCCGAATTAGCCTTCGGAACCAACTCCTTCCTAGTGAATTTCTCTCTCGCCCCGGAAGACCCAAATCGTTGCAACCAACGAAATGGGCATGATAGCTAACGAAAATGGGGTCTTTTTTCAGTGGTATTGTTTGTTGGTGAACTAAGAAACAATATATCTCCGAATTAGCCTTCGGAACCAACTCCTTTCTAGTAAATTTCGCTCCCGCCCTGACAAACCCAAATCGTTGCAATAAACGAAATGGGCACCATGACCAACGAAAACGGGGTCTTTTTTCGGTAGTATCGTTTGTTGGTGAATCCATAAACAATGCTTCTCCGAGTTAGCCTTCGGAACAAATTCCTTCCTCGTGAATTTCGCTCTCGCCCTGGAAGACGCAAATCGTTGCAATCAACGAAATGGGCATGATCGCCAACGAAAATGGGGTCTTTCTCGGTGGTATCGTTTGTTGGTGAACCAACAAACAATATATCTCAGAATTAGCCTTCGGAACCAACTCCTTCCTAGTGAATTTCTCTTTCGCCCTGGAAGACCCAAATCGTTGCAATCAACGAAATAAGCACCATGGCCAACGAAAATGGAGTCTTTTTTCGGTGGTATCGTTTGTTGGTGAATCCACAAAAAATGTATCACCGAATCAGCCTTCGGGACAAATTCCTTCCTCGTGAATTTCGCTCTCGCCCTGGAAGACCCAAATCGTTGCAATCAACGAAATGGGCATGATGGCCAACGAAAATGGGGTCTTTTTTCAGTGGTATTGTTTGTTGGTGAACTAAGAAACAATATATCTCCGAATTAGTTTTCGGAACCAACTCCTTTCTAGTAAATTTCGCTCCCGCTCTGACAGACACAAATCGTTGCAATAAACGAAATGGGCACCATGGCCAAGGCAAATGGAGTCTTTTTTCAGTGGTATCGTTTGTTGGTGAATCCATAAACAATATATCTCCGAATTAGCCTTCGGAAAAAATTCCTTCCTCGTGAATTTCGCTCTCGCCCTGGAAGACCCAAATCGTTGCAATCAACGAAATGGGCATGATGGAAAACGAAAATGGGGTCTTTTTTCGGTGGTATCGTTTGTTGGTGAACCAACAAACAATATATCTCAGAATTAGCCTTCGGAACCAACTCCTTCCTAGTGAATTTCTCTCTCGCCCTGGAAGACCCAAATCGTTGCAATCAACGAAATGGGCACCATGGCCAACGAAAATAGGGTCTTTTTCGGTGGTATCGTTCGTTGGTGAACCAACAAACAATATATCCCCGTATTAGCCTTCGGAACCGACTCCTTCCTAGTGAATTTCTCTCTCACCCTGGAAGACCCAGATCGTTGCAATAAACGATATGGGCACCATGGCCAACGAAAATGGAGTCTTTTTTCGGTGGTATCGTTTGTTGGTGAATCCATAAACAATATATCTCCGAATTAGCCTTCGGAACAAATTCCATCCTCGTGAATTTCGCTCTCGTTTTGGAAGACCCAAATCGTTGCAATCAACGAAATGGGCATGATGGCCGACGAAAATGGGGTCTTTTTTCAGTGGTATTGTTTGTTGGTGAACTAAGAAACAATATATCTCCGAATTAGTTTTCGGAACCGACTCCTTTCTAGTAAATTTCGCTCCCACTCTGACAGACACAAATCGTTCGAATAAACGAAATGGGCACCATGGCCAACGCAAATGGAGTCTTTTTTCAGTGGTATCGTTTGTTGGTGAACCAACAAACAATATATCCCCGAATTAGCCCTCGGAACCAACTCCTTCCTAGTGAATTTCTCTCTCGCCCTGGAAGACCCAAATCGTTGCAACCAACGAAATGGGCATGATGGACAACGAAAATGGGGTCTTTTTTCAGTGGTATTGTTTGTTGGTGAACTAAGAAACAATATATCTCCGAATTAGTTTTCGGGACCAACTCTTTTCTAGTAAATTTCGCTCCCGCTCTGACAGACACAAATCGTTGCAATAAACGAAATGGGCACCATGGCCAACGCAAATGGAGTCTTTTTTCAGTGGTATCGTTTGTTGGTGAAACAACAAACAATATATCCCCGAATTAGCCTTCGGAACCAACTCCTTCCTAGTGAATTTCTCTCTCGCCCCGGAAGACCCAAATCGTTGCAACCAACGAAATGGGCATGATAGCTAACGAAAATGGGGTCTTTTTTCAGTGGTATTGTTTGTTGGTGAACTAAGAAAAGATATAACTCCGAATTAGCCTTCGGAACAAATTCCTTCCTCGTGAATTTCGCTCTCGCCCTGGAAGACGCAAATCGTTGCAATCAACGAAATGGGCATGATCGCCAACGAAAATGGGGTCTTTCTCGGTGGTATCGTTTGTTGGTGAACCAACAAACAATATATCTCAGAATTAGCCTTCGGAACCAACTCCTTCCTAGTGAATTTCTCTTTCGCCCTGGAAGACCCAAATCGTTGCAATCAACGAAATAAGCACCATGGCCAACGAAAATGGAGTCTTTTTTCGGTGGTATCGTTTGTTGGTGAATCCACAAAAAATGTATCACCGAATCAGCCTTCGGGACAAATTCCTTCCTCGTGAATTTCGCTCTCGCCCTGGAAGACCCAAATCGTTGCAATCAACGAAATGGGCATGATGGCCAACGAAAATGGGGTCTTTTTTCAGTGGTATTGTTTGTTGGTGAACTAAGAAACAATATATCTCCGAATTAGTTTTCGGAACCAACTCCTTTCTAGTAAATTTCGCTCCCGCTCTGACAGACACAAATCGTTGCAATAAACGAAATGGGCACCATGGCCAACGCAAATGGAGTCTTTTTTCAGTGGTATCGTTTGTTGGTGAATCCATAAACAATATATCTCCGAATTAGCCTTCGGAACAAATTCCATCCTCGTGAATTTCGCTCTCGTTTTGGAAGACCCAAATCGTTGCAATCAACGAAATGGGCATGATGGCCGACGAAAATAGGGTCTTTTTCGGTGGTATCGTTCGTTGGTGAACCAACAAACAATATATCCCCGAATTAGCCTTCGGAACCAACTCCTTCCTAGTGAATTTCTCTCTCACCCTGGAAGACCCAGATCGTTGCAATAAACGAAATGGGCACCATGGCCAACGAAAATGGAGTCTTTTTTCGGTGGTATCGTTTGTTGGTGAATCCATAAACAATATATCTCCGAATTAGCCTTCGGAACAAATTCCTTCCTCGTGAATTTCGCTCTCGTTTTGGAAGACCCAAATCGTTGCAATCGACGAAATGGGCATGATGGCCGACGAAAATGGGGTCTTTTTTCAGTGGTATTGTTTGTTGGTGAACTAAGAAACAATATATCTCCGAGATAGCCTTCGGAACCAGCTCCTTTCTAGTCAATTTCGCTGCCGCTCTGACAGACACAAATCGTTGCAATAAACGAAATGGGCAGTATGGCCAACGCAAATGGAGTCTTTTTTCAGTGGTATCGTTTGTTGGTGAACCAACAAACAATATATCCCCGAATTAGCCCTCGGAACCAACTCCTTCCTAGTGAATTTCTCTCTCGCCCTGGAAGACCCAATTCGTTGCAACCAACGAAATGGGCATGATGGCCAACGAAAATGGGGTCTTTTTTCAGTGGTATTGTTTGTTGGTGAACTAAGAAACAATATATCTCCGAATTAGTTTTCGGAACCGACTCCTTTCTAGTAAATTTCGCTCCCGCTCTGACAGACACAAATCGTTGGAATAAACGAAATGAGCACCATGGCCAACGCAAATGGAGTCTTTTTTCAGTGGTATCGTTTGTTGGTGAACCAACAAACAATATATCCCCGAATTAGCCTTCGGAACCAACTCCTTCCTAGTGAATTTCTCTCTCGCCCTGGAAGACCCAAATCGTTGCAATCAACGAAATAAGCACTATGGCCAACGAAAATAGCGTCTTTTTTCGGTGGTATCGTTTGTTGGTGAATCCACAAGCAATGTATCACCGAATCAGCCTTCGGGACAAATTCCTTCCTCGTGAATTTCGCTCTCGCCCTGGAAGACGCAAATCGTTGCAATCAACGAAATGGGCATGATGGCCAACGAAAATGGGGTCTTTTTTCAGTGGTATTGTTTGTTGGTGAACTAAGAAACAATATATCTCCGAATTAGCCTTCGGAACCAACTCCTTTCTAGTAAATTTCGCTCCCGCCCTGACAAACCCAAATCGTTGCAATAAATGAAATGGGCACCATGACCAACGAAAACGGGGTCTTTTTTCGGTAGTATCGTTTGTTGGTGAATCCATAAACAATGTCTCTCCGAGTTAGCCTTCGGAACAAATTCCTTCCTCGTGAATTTCGCTCTCGCCCTGGAAGACGCAAATCGTTGCATTCAACGAAATGGGCATGATCGCCAACGAAAATGGGGTCTTTCTCGGTGGTATCGTTTGTTGGTGAACCAACAAACAATATATCTCAGAATTAGCCTTCGGAACCAACTCCTTCCTAGTGAATTTCTCTTTCGCCCTGGAAGACCCAAATCGTTGCAATCAACGAAATAAGCACCATGGCCAACGAAAATGGAGTCTTTTTTCGGTGGTATCGTTTGTTGGTGAATCCACAAAAAATGTATCACCGAATCAGCCTTCGGGACAAATCCCTTCCTCGTGAATTTCGCTCTCGCCCTGGAAGACCCAATTCGTTGCAATCAACGAAATGGGCATGATGGCCAACGAAAATGGGGTCTTTTTTCAGTGGTATTGTTTGTTGGTGAACTAAGAAACAATATATCTCCGAGATAGCCTTCGGAACCAGCTCCTTTCTAGTAAATTTCGCTGCCGCTCTGACAGACACAAATCGTTGCAATAAACGAAATGGGCAGTATGGCCAACGCAAATGGAGTCTTTTTTCAGTGGTATCGTTTGTTGGTGAACCAACAAACAATATATCCCCGAATTAGCCCTCGGAACCAACTCCTTCCTAGTGAATTTCTCTCTCGCCCTGGAAGACCCAATTCGTTGCAACCAACGAAATGGGCATGATGGCCAACGAAAATGGGGTCTTTTTTCAGTGGTATTGTTTGTTGGTGAACTAAGAAACAATATATCTCCGAATTAGTTTTCGGAACCGACTCCTTTCTAGTAAATTTCGCTCCCGCTCTGACAGACACAAATCGTTGGAATAAACGAAATGGGCACCATGGCCAACGCAAATGGAGTCTTTTTCCAGTGGTATCGTTTGTTGGTGAACCAACAAACAATATATCCCCGAATTAGCCTTCGGAACCAACTCCTTCCTAGTGAATTTCTCTCTCGCCCTGGAAGACCCAAATCGTTGCAATCAACGAAATAAGCACTATGGCCAACAAAAATGGCGTCTTTTTTCGGTGGTATCGTTTGTTGGTGAATCCACAAGCAATGTATCACCGAATCAGCCTTCGGGACAAATTCCTTCCTCGTGAATTTCGCTCTCGCCCTGGAAGACCCAAATCGTTGCAATCAACGAAATGGGCATGATGGCCAACGAAAATGGGGTCTTTTTTCAGTGGTATTGTTTGTTGGTGAACTAAGAAACAATATATCTCCGAATTAGTTTTCGGAACCAACTCCTTTATAGTAAATTTCGCTCCCGCTCTGACAGACACAAATCGTTGCAATAAACGAAATGGGCACCATGGCCAACGCAAATGGAGTCTTTTTTCAGTGGTATCGTTTGTTGGCGAATCCATAAACAATATATCTCCGAATTAGCCTTCCGAAAAAATTCCTTCCTCGTGAATTTCGCTCTCGCCCTGGAAGACCCAAATCGTTGCAATCAACGAAATAGGCATGATGGAAAACGAAAATGGGGTCTTTTTTCGGTGGTATCGTTTGTTGGTGAACCAACAAACAAAATATCTCAGAATTAGCCTTCGGAACCAACTCCTTCCTAGTGAATTTCTCTCTCGCCCTGGAAGACCCAAATCGTTGCAATCAACGAAATGGGCACCATTGCCAACGCAAATGGAGTCTTTTTTCAGTGGTATCGTTTGTTGGTGAACCAACAAACAATATATCCCCGAATTAGCCCTCGGAACCAACTCCTTCCTAGTGAATTTCTCTCTCGCCCTGGAAGACCCAAATCGTTGCAATCAACGAAATAAGCACCATGGCCAACGAAAATGGGGTCTTTTTTCAGTGGAATTGTTTGTTGGTGAACTAAGAAACAATATATCTCCGAACTAGTTTTCGGAACCAACTCCTTTCTAGTAAATTTCGCTCCCGCTCTGACAGACACAAATCGTTGCAATAAACGAAATGGGCACCATGGCCAACGCAAATGGAGTCTTTTTTCAGTGGTATCGTTTGTTGGTGAATCCATAAACAATGTCTCTCCGAATTAGCCTTCGGAACAAATTCCTTCCTCGTGAATTTCGCTCTCGTTTTGGAAGACCCAAATCGTTGCAATCAACGAAATGGGCATGATGGAAAACGAAAATGGGGTCTTTTTTCGGTGGTATCGTTTGTTGGTGAACCAACAAACAATATATCTCAGAATTAGCCTTCGGAACCGACTCCTTCCTAGTGAATTTCTCTCTCGCCTTGGAAGACCCAAATCGTTGCAATCAACGAAATGGGCACCATGGCGAACGAAAATAGGGTCTTTGTTCGGTGGTATCGTTCGTTGGTGAACCAACAAACAATATATCCCCGAATTAGCCTTCGGAACCAACTCCTTTCTAGTGAATTTCTCTCTCGCCCTGGAAGACCCAAATCGTTGCAATCAACGAAATGGGCACCATGGCCAACGAAAATAGGGTCTTTTTCGGTGGTATCGTTCGTTGGTGAACCAACAAACAATATATCCCCGAATTAGCCTTCGGAACCAACTCCTTCCTAGTGAATTTCGCTCTCGCCCTGGAAGACCCAAATCGTTGCAATCAACGAAATGGGCATGATGGCCAACGAAAATGGGGTCTTTTTTCAGTGGTATCGTTTGTTGGTGAACCAACAAACAATATATCTCAGAATTAGCCTTTGGAACCAACTCCTTCCTAGTGAATTTCTCTCTCGCCCTGGAAGACCCAGATCGTTGCAATAAACGAAATGGGCACCATGCCCAACGAAAATGGAGTCTTTTTTCGGTGGTATCGTTTGTTGGTGAATCCATAAACAATATATCTCCGAATTGAGCCTTCGGAACAAATTCCTTCCTCGTGAATTTCGCTCTCGTTTTGGAAGACCCAAGTCGATGCAATCAACGAAATGGGCATGATGGCCGACGAAAATGGGGTCTTTTTTCAGTGGTATTGTTTGTTGGTGAACTAAGAAACAATATATCTCCGAATTAGCCTCCGGAACCAACTCCTTTCTAGTAAATTTCGCTGCCGCTCTGACAGACACAAATCGTTGCAATATACGAAATGGGCACCATGGCCAACGCAAATGGAGTCTTTTTTCAGTGGTATCGTTTGTTGGTGAACCAACAAACAATATATCCCCGAATTGGCCCTCGGAACCAACTCCTTCCTAGTGAATTCCTCTCTCGTCCTGGAAGACCCAAATCGTTGCAACCAACGAAATGGGCATGATGGCCAACGAAAATGGGGTCTTTTTTCAGTGGTATTGTTTGTTGGTGAACTAAGAAACAACATATCTCCGAATTAGTTTTCGGAACCAACTCCTTTCTAGTAAATTTCGCTCCCGCTCTGACAGACACAAATCGTTGCAATAAACGAAATGGGCACCATGGCCAACGCAAATGGAGTCTTTTTTCAGTGGTATCGTTTGTTGGTGAACCAACAAACAATATATCCCCGAATTAGCCTTCGGAACCAACTCCTTCCTAGTGAATTTCTCTCTCGCCCCGGAAGACCCAAATCGTTGCAACCAACGAAATGGGCATGATAGCTAACGAAAATGGGGTCTTTTTTCAGTGGTATTGTTTGTTGGTGAACTAAGAAACAATATATCTCCGAATTAGCCTTCGGAACCAACTCCTTTCTAGTAAATTTCGCTCCCGCCCTGACAAACCCAAATCGTTGCAATAAACGAAATGGGCACCATGACCAACGAAAACGGGGTCTTTTTTCGGTAGTATCGTTTGTTGGTGAATCCATAAACAATGCTTCTCCGAGTTAGCCTTCGGAACAAATTCCTTCCTCGTGAATTTCGCTCTCGCCCTGGAAGACGCAAATCGTTGCAATCAACGAAATGGGCATGATCGCCAACGAAAATGGGGTCTTTCTCGGTGGTATCGTTTGTTGGTGAACCAACAAACAATATATCTCAGAATTAGCCTTCGGAACCAACTCCTTCCTAGTGAATTTCTCTTTCGCCCTGGAAGACCCAAATCGTTGCAATCAACGAAATAAGCACCATGGCCAACGAAAATGGAGTCTTTTTTCGGTGGTATCGTTTGTTGGTGAATCCACAAAAAATGTATCACCGAATCAGCCTTCGGGACAAATTCCTTCCTCGTGAATTTCGCTCTCGCCCTGGAAGACCCAAATCGTTGCAATCAACGAAATGGGCATGATGGCCAACGAAAATGGGGTCTTTTTTCAGTGGTATTGTTTGTTGGTGAACTAAGAAACAATATATCTCCGAATTAGTTTTCGGAACCAACTCCTTTCTAGTAAATTTCGCTCCCGCTCTGACAGACACAAATCGTTGCAATAAACGAAATGGGCACCATGGCCAAGGCAAATGGAGTCTTTTTTCAGTGGTATCGTTTGTTGGTGAATCCATAAACAATATATCTCCGAATTAGCCTTCGGAAAAAATTCCTTCCTCGTGAATTTCGCTCTCGCCCTGGAAGACCCAAATCGTTGCAATCAACGAAATGGGCATGATGGAAAACGAAAATGGGGTCTTTTTTCGGTGGTATCGTTTGTTGGTGAACCAACAAACAATATATCTCAGAATTAGCCTTCGGAACCAACTCCTTCCTAGTGAATTTCTCTCTCGCCCTGGAAGACCCAAATCGTTGCAATCAACGAAATGGGCACCATGGCCAACGAAAATAGGGTCTTTTTCGGTGGTATCGTTCGTTGGTGAACCAACAAACAATATATCCCCGTATTAGCCTTCGGAACCGACTCCTTCCTAGTGAATTTCTCTCTCACCCTGGAAGACCCAGATCGTTGCAATAAACGATATGGGCACCATGGCCAACGAAAATGGAGTCTTTTTTCGGTGGTATCGTTTGTTGGTGAATCCATAAACAATATATCTCCGAATTAGCCTTCGGAACAAATTCCATCCTCGTGAATTTCGCTCTCGTTTTGGAAGACCCAAATCGTTGCAATCAACGAAATGGGCATGATGGCCGACGAAAATGGGGTCTTTTTTCAGTGGTATTGTTTGTTGGTGAACTAAGAAACAATATATCTCCGAATTAGTTTTCGGAACCGACTCCTTTCTAGTAAATTTCGCTCCCACTCTGACAGACACAAATCGTTCGAATAAACGAAATGGGCACCATGGCCAACGCAAATGGAGTCTTTTTTCAGTGGTATCGTTTGTTGGTGAACCAACAAACAATATATCCCCGAATTAGCCCTCGGAACCAACTCCTTCCTAGTGAATTTCTCTCTCGCCCTGGAAGACCCAAATCGTTGCAACCAACGAAATGGGCATGATGGACAACGAAAATGGGGTCTTTTTTCAGTGGTATTGTTTGTTGGTGAACTAAGAAACAATATATCTCCGAATTAGTTTTCGGGACCAACTCTTTTCTAGTAAATTTCGCTCCCGCTCTGACAGACACAAATCGTTGCAATAAACGAAATGGGCACCATGGCCAACGCAAATGGAGTCTTTTTTCAGTGGTATCGTTTGTTGGTGAAACAACAAACAATATATCCCCGAATTAGCCTTCGGAACCAACTCCTTCCTAGTGAATTTCTCTCTCGCCCCGGAAGACCCAAATCGTTGCAACCAACGAAATGGGCATGATAGCTAACGAAAATGGGGTCTTTTTTCAGTGGTATTGTTTGTTGGTGAACTAAGAAAAGATATAACTCCGAATTAGCCTTCGGAACAAATTCCTTCCTCGTGAATTTCGCTCTCGCCCTGGAAGACGCAAATCGTTGCAATCAACGAAATGGGCATGATCGCCAACGAAAATGGGGTCTTTCTCGGTGGTATCGTTTGTTGGTGAACCAACAAACAATATATCTCAGAATTAGCCTTCGGAACCAACTCCTTCCTAGTGAATTTCTCTTTCGCCCTGGAAGACCCAAATCGTTGCAATCAACGAAATAAGCACCATGGCCAACGAAAATGGAGTCTTTTTTCGGTGGTATCGTTTGTTGGTGAATCCACAAAAAATGTATCACCGAATCAGCCTTCGGGACAAATTCCTTCCTCGTGAATTTCGCTCTCGCCCTGGAAGACCCAAATCGTTGCAATCAACGAAATGGGCATGATGGCCAACGAAAATGGGGTCTTTTTTCAGTGGTATTGTTTGTTGGTGAACTAAGAAACAATATATCTCCGAATTAGTTTTCGGAACCAACTCCTTTCTAGTAAATTTCGCTCCCGCTCTGACAGACACAAATCGTTGCAATAAACGAAATGGGCACCATGGCCAACGCAAATGGAGTCTTTTTTCAGTGGTATCGTTTGTTGGTGAATCCATAAACAATATATCTCCGAATTAGCCTTCGGAACAAATTCCATCCTCGTGAATTTCGCTCTCGTTTTGGAAGACCCAAATCGTTGCAATCAACGAAATGGGCATGATGGCCGACGAAAATAGGGTCTTTTTCGGTGGTATCGTTCGTTGGTGAACCAACAAACAATATATCCCCGAATTAGCCTTCGGAACCAACTCCTTCCTAGTGAATTTCTCTCTCACCCTGGAAGACCCAGATCGTTGCAATAAACGAAATGGGCACCATGGCCAACGAAAATGGAGTCTTTTTTCGGTGGTATCGTTTGTTGGTGAATCCATAAACAATATATCTCCGAATTAGCCTTCGGAACAAATTCCTTCCTCGTGAATTTCGCTCTCGTTTTGGAAGACCCAAATCGTTGCAATCGACGAAATGGGCATGATGGCCGACGAAAATGGGGTCTTTTTTCAGTGGTATTGTTTGTTGGTGAACTAAGAAACAATATATCTCCGAGATAGCCTTCGGAACCAGCTCCTTTCTAGTCAATTTCGCTGCCGCTCTGACAGACACAAATCGTTGCAATAAACGAAATGGGCAGTATGGCCAACGCAAATGGAGTCTTTTTTCAGTGGTATCGTTTGTTGGTGAACCAACAAACAATATATCCCCGAATTAGCCTTCGGAACCAACTCCTTCCTAGTGAATTTCTCTCTCGCCCTGGAAGACCCAAATCGTTGCAATCAACGAAATAAGCACTATGGCCAACGAAAATAGCGTCTTTTTTCGGTGGTATCGTTTGTTGGTGAATCCACAAGCAATGTATCACCGAATCAGCCTTCGGGACAAATTCCTTCCTCGTGAATTTCGCTCTCGCCCTGGAAGACGCAAATCGTTGCAATCAACGAAATGGGCATGATGGCCAACGAAAATGGGGTCTTTTTTCAGTGGTATTGTTTGTTGGTGAACTAAGAAACAATATATCTCCGAATTAGCCTTCGGAACCAACTCCTTTCTAGTAAATTTCGCTCCCGCCCTGACAAACCCAAATCGTTGCAATAAATGAAATGGGCACCATGACCAACGAAAACGGGGTCTTTTTTCGGTAGTATCGTTTGTTGGTGAATCCATAAACAATGTCTCTCCGAGTTAGCCTTCGGAACAAATTCCTTCCTCGTGAATTTCGCTCTCGCCCTGGAAGACGCAAATCGTTGCATTCAACGAAATGGGCATGATCGCCAACGAAAATGGGGTCTTTCTCGGTGGTATCGTTTGTTGGTGAACCAACAAACAATATATCTCAGAATTAGCCTTCGGAACCAACTCCTTCCTAGTGAATTTCTCTTTCGCCCTGGAAGACCCAAATCGTTGCAATCAACGAAATAAGCACCATGGCCAACGAAAATGGAGTCTTTTTTCGGTGGTATCGTTTGTTGGTGAATCCACAAAAAATGTATCACCGAATCAGCCTTCGGGACAAATCCCTTCCTCGTGAATTTCGCTCTCGCCCTGGAAGACCCAATTCGTTGCAATCAACGAAATGGGCATGATGGCCAACGAAAATGGGGTCTTTTTTCAGTGGTATTGTTTGTTGGTGAACTAAGAAACAATATATCTCCGAGATAGCCTTCGGAACCAGCTCCTTTCTAGTAAATTTCGCTGCCGCTCTGACAGACACAAATCGTTGCAATAAACGAAATGGGCAGTATGGCCAACGCAAATGGAGTCTTTTTTCAGTGGTATCGTTTGTTGGTGAACCAACAAACAATATATCCCCGAATTAGCCCTCGGAACCAACTCCTTCCTAGTGAATTTCTCTCTCGCCCTGGAAGACCCAATTCGTTGCAACCAACGAAATGGGCATGATGGCCAACGAAAATGGGGTCTTTTTTCAGTGGTATTGTTTGTTGGTGAACTAAGAAACAATATATCTCCGAATTAGTTTTCGGAACCAACTCCTTTCTAGTAAATTTCGCTCCCGCTCTGACAGACACAAATCGTTGCAATAAACGAAATGGGCACCATGGCCAACGCAAATGGAGTCTTTTTTCAGTGGTATCGTTTGTTGGTGAATCCATAAACAATATATCTCCGAATTAGCCTTCGGAACAAATTCCATCCTCGTGAATTTCGCTCTCGTTTTGGAAGACCCAAATCGTTGCAATCAACGAAATGGGCATGATGGCCGACGAAAATGGGGTCTTTTTTCGGTGGTATCGTTTGTTGGTGAACCAACAAACAATATATCTCAGAATTAGCCTTCGGAACCAACTCCTTCCTAGTGAATTTCTCTCTCACCCTGGAAGACCCAGATCGTTGCAATAAACGAAATGGGCACCATGGCCAACGAAAATGGAGTCTTTTTTCGGTGGTATCGTTTGTTGGTGAATCCATAAACAATATATCTCCGAATTAGACTTCGGAACAAATTCCTTCCTCGTGAATTTCGCTCTCGTTTTGGAAGACCCAAATCGTTGCAATCAACGAAATGGGCATGATGGCCGACAAAAATAGGGTCTTTTTTCAGTGGTATTGTTTGTTGGTGAACTAAGAAACAATATATCTCCGAGATAGCCTTCGGAACCAGCTCCTTTCTAGTAAATTTCGCTGCCGCTCTGACAGACACAAATCGTTGCAATAAACGAAATGGGCAGTATGGCCAACGCAAATGGAGTCTTTTTTCAGTGGTATCGTTTGTTGGTGAACCAACAAACAATATATCCCCGAATTAGCCCTCGGAACCAACTCCTTCCTAGTGAATTTCTCTCTCGCCCTGGAAGACCCAATTCGTTGCAACCAACGAAATGGGCATGATGGCCAACGAAAATGGGGTCTTTTTTCAGTGGTATTGTTTGTTGGTGAACTAAGAAACAATATATCTCCGAATTAGTTTTCGGAACCGACTCCTTTCTAGTAAATTTCGCTCCCGCTCTGACAGACACAAATCGTTGGAATAAACGAAATGGGCACCATGGCCAACGCAAATGGAGTCTTTTTCCAGTGGTATCGTTTGTTGGTGAACCAACAAACAATATATCCCCGAATTAGCCTTCGGAACCAACTCCTTCCTAGTGAATTTCTCTCTCGCCCTGGAAGACCCAAATCGTTGCAATCAACGAAATAAGCACTATGGCCAACAAAAATGGCGTCTTTTTTCGGTGGTATCGTTTGTTGGTGAATCCACAAGCAATGTATCACCGAATCAGCCTTCGGGACAAATTCCTTCCTCGTGAATTTCGCTCTCGCCCTGGAAGACCCAAATCGTTGCAATCAACGAAATGGGCATGATGGCCAACGAAAATGGGGTCTTTTTTCAGTGGTATTGTTTGTTGGTGAACTAAGAAACAATATATCTCCGAATTAGTTTTCGGAACCAACTCCTTTCTAGTAAATTTCGCTCCCGCTCTGACAGACACAAATCGTTGCAATAAACGAAATGGGCACCATGGCCAACGCAAATGGAGTCTTTTTTCAGTGGTATCGTTTGTTGGCGAATCCATAAACAATATATCTCCGAATTAGCCTTCCGAAAAAATTCCTTCCTCGTGAATTTCGCTCTCGCCCTGGAAGACCCAAATCGTTGCAATCAACGAAATAGGCATGATGGAAAACGAAAATGGGGTCTTTTTTCGGTGGTATCGTTTGTTGGTGAACCAACAAACAAAATATCTCAGAATTAGCCTTCGGAACCAACTCCTTCCTAGTGAATTTCTCTCTCGCCCTGGAAGACCCAAATCGTTGCAATCAACGAAATGGGCACCATTGCCAACGCAAATGGAGTCTTTTTTCAGTGGTATCGTTTGTTGGTGAACCAACAAACAATATATCCCCGAATTAGCCCTCGGAACCAACTCCTTCCTAGTGAATTTCTCTCTCGCCCTGGAAGACCCAAATCGTTGCAATCAACGAAATAAGCACCATGGCCAACGAAAATGGGGTCTTTTTTCAGTGGAATTGTTTGTTGGTGAACTAAGAAACAATATATCTCCGAACTAGTTTTCGGAACCAACTCCTTTCTAGTAAATTTCGCTCCCGCTCTGACAGACACAAATCGTTGCAATAAACGAAATGGGCACCATGGCCAACGCAAATGGAGTCTTTTTTCAGTGGTATCGTTTGTTGGTGAATCCATAAACAATGTCTCTCCGAATTAGCCTTCGGAACAAATTCCTTCCTCGTGAATTTCGCTCTCGTTTTGGAAGACCCAAATCGTTGCAATCAACGAAATGGGCATGATGGAAAACGAAAATGGGGTCTTTTTTCGGTGGTATCGTTTGTTGGTGAACCAACAAACAATATATCTCAGAATTAGCCTTCGGAACCGACTCCTTCCTAGTGAATTTCTCTCTCGCCTTGGAAGACCCAAATCGTTGCAATCAACGAAATGGGCACCATGGCGAACGAAAATAGGGTCTTTGTTCGGTGGTATCGTTCGTTGGTGAACCAACAAACAATATATCCCCGAATTAGCCTTCGGAACCAACTCCTTTCTAGTGAATTTCTCTCTCGCCCTGGAAGACCCAAATCGTTGCAATCAACGAAATGGGCACCATGGCCAACGAAAATAGGGTCTTTTTCGGTGGTATCGTTCGTTGGTGAACCAACAAACAATATATCCCCGAATTAGCCTTCGGAACCAACTCCTTCCTAGTGAATTTCGCTCTCGCCCTGGAAGACCCAAATCGTTGCAATCAACGAAATGGGCATGATGGCCAACGAAAATGGGGTCTTTTTTCAGTGGTATCGTTTGTTGGTGAACCAACAAACAATATATCTCAGAATTAGCCTTTGGAACCAACTCCTTCCTAGTGAATTTCTCTCTCGCCCTGGAAGACCCAGATCGTTGCAATAAACGAAATGGGCACCATGCCCAACGAAAATGGAGTCTTTTTTCGGTGGTATCGTTTGTTGGTGAATCCATAAACAATATATCTCCGAATTGAGCCTTCGGAACAAATTCCTTCCTCGTGAATTTCGCTCTCGTTTTGGAAGACCCAAGTCGATGCAATCAACGAAATGGGCATGATGGCCGACGAAAATGGGGTCTTTTTTCAGTGGTATGTTTGTTGGTGAACTAAGAAACAATATATCTCCGAATTAGCCTCCGGAACCAACTCCTTTCTAGTAAATTTCGCTGCCGCTCTGACAGACACAAATCGTTGCAATATACGAAATGGGCACCATGGCCAACGCAAATGGAGTCTTTTTTCAGTGGTATCGTTTGTTGGTGAACCAACAAACAATATATCCCCGAATTGGCCCTCGGAACCAACTCCTTCCTAGTGAATTCCTCTCTCGTCCTGGAAGACCCAAATCGTTGCAACCAACGAAATGGGCATGATGGCCAACGAAAATGGGGTCTTTTTTCAGTGGTATTGTTTGTTGGTGAACTAAGAAACAACATATCTCCGAATTAGTTTTCGGAACCAACTCCTTTCTAGTAAATTTCGCTCCCGCTCTGACAGACACAAATCGTTGCAATAAACGAAATGGGCATCATGGCCAACGCAAATGGAGTCTTTTTAAAGTGGTATCGTTTGTTGGTGAACCAACAAACAATATATCCCCGAATTAGCCTTCGGAACCAACTCCTTCCTAGTGAATTTCTCTCTCGCCCTGGAAGACCCAAATCGTTGCAATCAACGAAATGGGCATGATGGCCAACGAAAATGGGGTCTTTTTTCAGTGGTATCGTTTGTTGGTGAACCAACAAACAATATATCTCAGAATTAGCCTTTGGAACCAACTCCTTCCTAGTGAATTTCTCTCTCGCCCTGGAAGACCCAGATCGTTGCAATAAACGAAATGGGCACCATGCCCAACGAAAATGGAGTCTTTTTTCGGTGGTATCGTTTGTTGGTGAATCCATAAACAATATATCTCCGAATTGAGCCTTCGGAACAAATTCCTTCCTCGTGAATTTCGCTCTCGTTTTGGAAGACCCAAGTCGATGCAATCAACGAAATGGGCATGATGGCCGACGAAAATGGGGTCTTTTTTCAGTGGTATTGTTTGTTGGTGAACTAAGAAACAATATATCTCCGAATTAGCCTCCGGAACCAACTCCTTTCTAGTAAATTTCGCTGCCGCTCTGACAGACACAAATCGTTGCAATATACGAAATGGGCACCATGGCCAACGCAAATGGAGTCTTTTTTCAGTGGTATCGTTTGTTGGTGAACCAACAAACAATATATCCCCGAATTGGCCCTCGGAACCAACTCCTTCCTAGTGAATTCCTCTCTCGTCCTGGAAGACCCAAATCGTTGCAACCAACGAAATGGGCATGATGGCCAACGAAAATGGGGTCTTTTTTCAGTGGTATTGTTTGTTGGTGAACTAAGAAACAACATATCTCCGAATTAGTTTTCGGAACCAACTCCTTTCTAGTAAATTTCGCTGCCGCTCTGACAGACACAAATCGTTGCAATAAACGAAATGGGCAGTATGGCCAACGCAAATGGAGTCTTTTTTCAGTGGTATCGTTTGTTGGTGAACCAACAAACAATATATCCCCGAATTAGCCCTCGGAACCAACTCCTTCCTAGTGAATTTCTCTCTCGCCCTGGAAGACCCAATTCGTTGCAACCAACGAAATGGGCATGATGGCCAACGAAAATGGGGTCTTTTTTCAGTGGTATTGTTTGTTGGTGAACTAAGAAACAATATATCTCCGAATTAGTTTTCGGAACCAACTCCTTTCTAGTAAATTTCGCTCCCGCTCTGACAGACACAAATCGTTGCAATAAACGAAATGGGCACCATGGCCAACGCAAATGGAGTCTTTTTTCAGTGGTATCGTTTGTTGGTGAATCCATAAACAATATATCTCCGAATTAGCCTTCGGAACAAATTCCATCCTCGTGAATTTCGCTCTCGTTTTGGAAGACCCAAATCGTTGCAATCAACGAAATGGGCATGATGGCCGACGAAAATGGGGTCTTTTTTCGGTGGTATCGTTTGTTGGTGAACCAACAAACAATATATCTCAGAATTAGCCTTCGGAACCAACTCCTTCCTAGTGAATTTCTCTCTCACCCTGGAAGACCCAGATCGTTGCAATAAACGAAATGGGCACCATGGCCAACGAAAATGGAGTCTTTTTTCGGTGGTATCGTTTGTTGGTGAATCCATAAACAATATATCTCCGAATTAGACTTCGGAACAAATTCCTTCCTCGTGAATTTCGCTCTCGTTTTGGAAGACCCAAATCGTTGCAATCAACGAAATGGGCATGATGGCCGACAAAAATAGGGTCTTTTTTCAGTGGTATTGTTTGTTGGTGAACTAAGAAACAATATATCTCCGAGATAGCCTTCGGAACCAGCTCCTTTCTAGTAAATTTCGCTGCCGCTCTGACAGACACAAATCGTTGCAATAAACGAAATGGGCAGTATGGCCAACGCAAATGGAGTCTTTTTTCAGTGGTATCGTTTGTTGGTGAACCAACAAACAATATATCCCCGAATTAGCCCTCGGAACCAACTCCTTCCTAGTGAATTTCTCTCTCGCCCTGGAAGACCCAATTCGTTGCAACCAACGAAATGGGCATGATGGCCAACGAAAATGGGGTCTTTTTTCAGTGGTATTGTTTGTTGGTGAACTAAGAAACAATATATCTCCGAATTAGTTTTCGGAACCGACTCCTTTCTAGTAAATTTCGCTCCCGCTCTGACAGACACAAATCGTTGGAATAAACGAAATGGGCACCATGGCCAACGCAAATGGAGTCTTTTTCCAGTGGTATCGTTTGTTGGTGAACCAACAAACAATATATCCCCGAATTAGCCTTCGGAACCAACTCCTTCCTAGTGAATTTCTCTCTCGCCCTGGAAGACCCAAATCGTTGCAATCAACGAAATAAGCACTATGGCCAACAAAAATGGCGTCTTTTTTCGGTGGTATCGTTTGTTGGTGAATCCACAAGCAATGTATCACCGAATCAGCCTTCGGGACAAATTCCTTCCTCGTGAATTTCGCTCTCGCCCTGGAAGACCCAAATCGTTGCAATCAACGAAATGGGCATGATGGCCAACGAAAATGGGGTCTTTTTTCAGTGGTATTGTTTGTTGGTGAACTAAGAAACAATATATCTCCGAATTAGTTTTCGGAACCAACTCCTTTCTAGTAAATTTCGCTCCCGCTCTGACAGACACAAATCGTTGCAATAAACGAAATGGGCACCATGGCCAACGCAAATGGAGTCTTTTTTCAGTGGTATCGTTTGTTGGCGAATCCATAAACAATATATCTCCGAATTAGCCTTCCGAAAAAATTCCTTCCTCGTGAATTTCGCTCTCGCCCTGGAAGACCCAAATCGTTGCAATCAACGAAATAGGCATGATGGAAAACGAAAATGGGGTCTTTTTTCGGTGGTATCGTTTGTTGGTGAACCAACAAACAAAATATCTCAGAATTAGCCTTCGGAACCAACTCCTTCCTAGTGAATTTCTCTCTCGCCCTGGAAGACCCAAATCGTTGCAATCAACGAAATGGGCACCATTGCCAACGCAAATGGAGTCTTTTTTCAGTGGTATCGTTTGTTGGTGAACCAACAAACAATATATCCCCGAATTAGCCCTCGGAACCAACTCCTTCCTAGTGAATTTCTCTCTCGCCCTGGAAGACCCAAATCGTTGCAATCAACGAAATAAGCACCATGGCCAACGAAAATGGGGTCTTTTTTCAGTGGAATTGTTTGTTGGTGAACTAAGAAACAATATATCTCCGAACTAGTTTTCGGAACCAACTCCTTTCTAGTAAATTTCGCTCCCGCTCTGACAGACACAAATCGTTGCAATAAACGAAATGGGCACCATGGCCAACGCAAATGGAGTCTTTTTTCAGTGGTATCGTTTGTTGGTGAATCCATAAACAATGTCTCTCCGAATTAGCCTTCGGAACAAATTCCTTCCTCGTGAATTTCGCTCTCGTTTTGGAAGACCCAAATCGTTGCAATCAACGAAATGGGCATGATGGAAAACGAAAATGGGGTCTTTTTTCGGTGGTATCGTTTGTTGGTGAACCAACAAACAATATATCTCAGAATTAGCCTTCGGAACCGACTCCTTCCTAGTGAATTTCTCTCTCGCCTTGGAAGACCCAAATCGTTGCAATCAACGAAATGGGCACCATGGCGAACGAAAATAGGGTCTTTGTTCGGTGGTATCGTTCGTTGGTGAACCAACAAACAATATATCCCCGAATTAGCCTTCGGAACCAACTCCTTTCTAGTGAATTTCTCTCTCGCCCTGGAAGACCCAAATCGTTGCAATCAACGAAATGGGCACCATGGCCAACGAAAATAGGGTCTTTTTCGGTGGTATCGTTCGTTGGTGAACCAACAAACAATATATCCCCGAATTAGCCTTCGGAACCAACTCCTTCCTAGTGAATTTCGCTCTCGCCCTGGAAGACCCAAATCGTTGCAATCAACGAAATGGGCATGATGGCCAACGAAAATGGGGTCTTTTTTCAGTGGTATCGTTTGTTGGTGAACCAACAAACAATATATCTCAGAATTAGCCTTTGGAACCAACTCCTTCCTAGTGAATTTCTCTCTCGCCCTGGAAGACCCAGATCGTTGCAATAAACGAAATGGGCACCATGCCCAACGAAAATGGAGTCTTTTTTCGGTGGTATCGTTTGTTGGTGAATCCATAAACAATATATCTCCGAATTGAGCCTTCGGAACAAATTCCTTCCTCGTGAATTTCGCTCTCGTTTTGGAAGACCCAAGTCGATGCAATCAACGAAATGGGCATGATGGCCGACGAAAATGGGGTCTTTTTTCAGTGGTATTGTTTGTTGGTGAACTAAGAAACAATATATCTCCGAATTAGCCTCCGGAACCAACTCCTTTCTAGTAAATTTCGCTGCCGCTCTGACAGACACAAATCGTTGCAATATACGAAATGGGCACCATGGCCAACGCAAATGGAGTCTTTTTTCAGTGGTATCGTTTGTTGGTGAACCAACAAACAATATATCCCCGAATTGGCCCTCGGAACCAACTCCTTCCTAGTGAATTCCTCTCTCGTCCTGGAAGACCCAAATCGTTGCAACCAACGAAATGGGCATGATGGCCAACGAAAATGGGGTCTTTTTTCAGTGGTATTGTTTGTTGGTGAACTAAGAAACAACATATCTCCGAATTAGTTTTCGGAACCAACTCCTTTCTAGTAAATTTCGCTCCCGCTCTGACAGACACAAATCGTTGCAATAAACGAAATGGGCACCATGGCCAACGCAAATGGAGTCTTTTTTCAGTGGTATCGTTTGTTGGTGAACCAACAAACAATATATCCCCGAATTAGCCTTCGGAACCAACTCCTTCCTAGTGAATTTCTCTCTCGCCCTGGAAGACCCAAATCGTTGCAATCAACGAAATGGGCATGATGGCCAACGAAAATGGGGTCTTTTTTCAGTGGTATCGTTTGTTGGTGAACCAACAAACAATATATCTCAGAATTAGCCTTTGGAACCAACTCCTTCCTAGTGAATTTCTCTCTCGCCCTGGAAGACCCAGATCGTTGCAATAAACGAAATGGGCACCATGCCCAACGAAAATGGAGTCTTTTTTCGGTGGTATCGTTTGTTGGTGAATCCATAAACAATATATCTCCGAATTGAGCCTTCGGAACAAATTCCTTCCTCGTGAATTTCGCTCTCGTTTTGGAAGACCCAAGTCGATGCAATCAACGAAATGGGCATGATGGCCGACGAAAATGGGGTCTTTTTTCAGTGGTATTGTTTGTTGGTGAACTAAGAAACAATATATCTCCGAATTAGCCTCCGGAACCAACTCCTTTCTAGTAAATTTCGCTGCCGCTCTGACAGACACAAATCGTTGCAATATACGAAATGGGCACCATGGCCAACGCAAATGGAGTCTTTTTTCAGTGGTATCGTTTGTTGGTGAACCAACAAACAATATATCCCCGAATTGGCCCTCGGAACCAACTCCTTCCTAGTGAATTCCTCTCTCGTCCTGGAAGACCCAAATCGTTGCAACCAACGAAATGGGCATGATGGCCAACGAAAATGGGGTCTTTTTTCAGTGGTATTGTTTGTTGGTGAACTAAGAAACAATATATCTCCGAATTAGTTTTCGGAACCAACTCCTTTCTAGTAAATTTCGCTCCCGCTCTGACAGACACAAATCGTTGCAATAAACGAAATGGGCACCATGGCCAACGCAAATGCAGTCTTTTTTCAGTGGTATCGTTTGTTGGTGAACCAACAAACAATATATTCCCGAATTAGCCTTCGGAACCAACTCCTTCCTAGTGAATTTCTCTCTCGCCCTGGAAGACCCAAATCGTTGCAATCAACGAAATAAGCACTATGGCCAACGAAAATGGCGTCTTTTTTCGGTGGTATCGTTTGTTGGTGAATCCACAAGCAATGTATCACCGAATCAGCCTTCGGGAGAAATTCCTTCCTAGTGAATTTCTCTCTCGCCCTGGAAGACCCAAATCGTTGCAACCAACGAAATGGGCATGATGGCCAACGAAAATGGGGTCTTTTTTCAGTGGTATTGTTTGTTGGTGAACTAAGAAACAATATATCTCCGAATTAGTTTTCGGAACCAACTCTTTTCTAGTAAATTTCGCTCCCGCTCTGACAGACACAAATCGTTGCAATAAACGAAATGGGCACCATGGCCAACGCAAATGGAGTCTTTTTTCAGTGGTATCGTTTGTTGGTGAACCAACAAACAATATATCCCCGAATTAGCCTTCGGAACCAACTCCTTCCTAGTGAATTTCTCTCTCGCCCTGGAAGACCTAAATCGTTGCAATAAACGAAATGGGCACCATGCCCAACGAAAATGGAGTCTTTTTTCGGTGGTATCGTTTGTTGGTGAATCCATAAACAATATATCTCCGAATTAGCCTTCGGAACAAATTCCTTCCTCGTGAATTTCGCTCTCGTTTTGGAAGACCCAAATCGTTGCAATCAACGAAATGGGCATGATGGCCGACGAAAATGGGGTCTTTTTTCGGTGGTATCGTTTGTTTGTGAATCCACAAACAATGTATCACCGAATCAGCCTTCGGGACAAATTCCTTCCTCGTGAATTTCGCTCTCGCCCTGGAAGACCCAAATCGTTGCAATCAACGAAATGGGCATGATGGCCAACGAAAATAGGGTCTTTTTTCAGTGGTATTGTTTGTTGGTGAACTAAGAAACAATATATCTCCGAATTAGTTTTGGGAACTAACTCCTTTCTAGTGAATTTCTCTCTCGCCCTGGAAGACCCAGATCGTTGCAATAAACGAAATGGGCACCATGCCCAACGAAAATGGAGTCTTTTTTCGGTGGTATCGTTTGTTGGTGAATCCATAAACAATATATCTCCGAATTAGCCTTCGGAACAAATTCCTTCCTCGTGAATTTCGCTCTCGTTTTGGAAGACCCAAATCGTTGCAATTAACGAAATGGGCATGATGGCCGACGAAAATGGGGTCTTTTTTCAGTGGTATTGTTTGTTGGTGAACTAAGAAACAATATATCTCCGAATTAGCCTCCGGAACCAATTCCTTTCTAGTAAATTTCGCTGCCGCTCTGACAGACACAAATCGTTGCAATAAACGAAATGGGCACCATGGCCAACTCAAATGGAGTCCTTTTTCAGTGGTATCATTTGTTGGTGAACCAACAAACAATATATCTCCGAATTAGCCTTCGGAAAAAATTCCTTCCTCGTGAATTTCGCTCTCGCCCTGGAAGACCCAAATCGTTGCAATCAACGAAATGGGCATGATGGCCAACGAAAATGGAGTCTTTTTTCGGTGTTATCGTTTGTTGGTGAATCCATAAACAACATATCTCCGAATTAGCCTTCGGGCCAAAGTCCTTCCTCGTGAATTTCGCTCTCGCCCTGGAAGACCCAAATCGTTGCAATCAACGAAATGGGCATGATGGCCAAGGAAAATGGGGTCTTTTTTCGCTAGTATCGTTTGTTGGTGAACCAACAAACAATATATCCCCGAATTAGCCTTCGGAACCAACTCCTTCCTAGTGAATTTCTCTCTCGCCCTGGAAGACCCAAATCGTTGCAACCAACGAAATGGGCATGATGGCCAACGAAAATGGGGTCTTTTTTCAGTGGTATTGTTTGTTGGTGAACTAAGAAACAATATATCTCCGAATTAGCCTTCGGAACCAACTCCTTTCTAGTAAATTTCGCTCCCGCCCTGACAAACCCAAATCGTTGCAATAAACGAAATAGGCACCATGACCAACGAAAACGGAGTCTTTTTTCGGTGGTATCGTTTGTTGGTGAATCCATAAACACTGTCTCTCCGAATTAGCCTTCGGAAGAAATTCCTTCCTCGTGAATTTCTCTCTCGCCCTGGAAGACCCAAATCGTTGCAATCAACGAAATAAGCACCATGGCCAACGAAAATGGAGTCTTTTTTCGGTGGTATCGTTTGTTCGTGAATCCACAAAAAATGTATCACCGAATCAGCCTTCGGGACAAATTCCTTCCTCGTGAATTTCGCTCTCGCCCTGGAAGACCCAAATCGTTGCAATCAAAGAAATGGGCATGATGGCCAACGAAAATAGGGTCTTTTTTCAGTGGTATTGTTTGTTGGTGAACTAAGAAACAATATATCTCCGAATTAGTTTTCGGAACTAACTCCTTTCTAGTAAATTTCGCTCCCGCTCTGACAGACACAAATCGTTGCAATAAACGAAATGGGCACCATGGCCAACGCAAATGGAGTCTTTTTTCGGTGGTAACGTTTGTTGGTGAATCCACAAAAAATGTATCACCGAATCAGCCTTCGGGACAAATTCCTTCCTCGTGAATTTCGCTCTCTCCCTGGAAGACCCAAATCGTTGCAATCAACGAAATAAGAACCATGGCCAACGAAAATGGAGTCTTTTATCGGTGGTATCGTTTGTTCGTGAATCCACAAAAAATGTATCACCGAATCAGCCTTCGGGACAAATTCCTTCCTCGTGAATTTCGCTCTCTCCCTGGAAGACCCAAATCGTTGCAATCAACGAAATCGGCATGATGGCCAAGGAAAATGGGGTCTTTTTTCGGTGGTATCGTTTGTTGGTGGATCCATAAAATATATCTCCGAATTAGCCTTCGGAAAAAATTCCTTCCTCGTGAATTTCGCTCTCGCCCTGGAAGACCCAAATCGTTGCAATCAACGAAATGGGCATGATGGCCAACGAAAATGGGGTCTTTTTTCGGTGGTATCGTTTGTTGGTGAATCAACAAACAATATATCTCAGAGTTAGCCTTCGGAACCAACTCCTTCCTAGTGAATTTCCCTCTCGCCCTGGAAGACACAAATCGTTGCAATCAACGAAATGGGCACCATGGCCAACGAAAAAGGAGTCTTTTTTCGGTGGTATCGTTTGTTGGTGAACCAACAAACAATATATCCCCGAATTAGCCTTCGGAACAAACTCCTTCCTAGTGAATTTCTCTGTCGCCCTGGAAGACCCAGATCGTTGCAATAAACGAAATGGGCACCATGCCCAACGAAAATGGAGTCTTTTTTCGGTGGTATCGTTTGTTGGTGAATCCATAAACAATATATCTCCGAATTAGCCTTCGGAACAAATTCCTTCCTCGTGAATTTCGCTCTCGTTTTGGAAGACCCAAATCGTTGCAATCAACGAAATGGGCATGATGGCCGACGAAAATGGGGTCTTTTTTCAGTGGTATTGTTTGTTGGTGAACTAAGAAACAATATATCTCCGAATTAGCCTCCGGAACCAACTCCTTTCTAGTAAATTTCGCTGCCGCTCTGACAGACACAAATCGTTGCAATAAACGAAATGGGCACCATGGCCAACGCAAATGGAGTCTTTCTTCAGTGGTATCGTTTGTTGGTGAACCAACAAACAATATATCCCCGAATTAGCCCTCGGAACCAACTCCTTCCTAGTGAATTTCTCTCTCGCCCTGGAAGACCCAAATCGTTGCAACCAACGAAATGGGCATGATGGCCAATGAAAATGGGGTCTTTTTTCAGTGGTATTGTTTGTTGGTGAACTAAGAAACAATATATCTCCGAATTAGTTTTCGGAACCAACTCCTTTCTAGTAAATTTCGCTCCCGCTGTGACAGACACAAATCGTTGCAATAAACGAAATGGGCACCATGGCCAACGCAAATGGAGTCTTTTTTCAGTGGTATCGTTTTTTGGTGAACCAACAAACAATATATCCCCGAATATTAGCCTTCGGAACCAACTCCTTCCTAGTGAATTTCTCTCTCGCCCCGGAAGACCCAAATCGTTGCAACCAACGAAATGGGCATGATAGCCAACGAAAATGGGGTCTTTTTTCAGTGGTATTGTTTGTTGGTGAACTAAGAAACAATATATCTCCGAATTAGCCTTCGGAACCAACTCCTTTCTAGTAAATTTCGCTCCCGCCCTGACAAACCCAAATCGTTGCAATAAACGAAATGGGAACAATGACCACCGAAAACGGGGTCTTTTTTCGGTGGTATCGTTTGTTGGTGAATCCATACACAATGTCTCTCCGAATTAGCCTTCGGAACAAATTCCTTCCTCGTGAATTTCGCTCTCGCCCTGGAAGACGCAAATCGTTGCAATCAACGAAATGGGCATGATGGCCAACGAAAATGGGGTCTTTCTCGGTGGTATCGTTTGTTGGTGAACCAACAAACAATATATCTCAGAATTAGCCTTCGGAAAAAATTCCTTCCTCGTGAATTTCGCTCTCGCCCTGGAAGACCCAAATCGTTGCAATCAACGAAATGGGCATGATGGCCAACGAAAATGGAGTCTTTTTTCGGTGGTATCGTTTGTTGGTGAATCCACAAAAAATGTATCACCGAATCAGCCTTCGGGACAAATTCCTTCCTCGTGAATTTCTCTCTCGCCCTGGAAGACCCAAATCGTTGCAATCAACGAAATGGGCACCATGGCCAACGAAAAAGGAGTCTTTTTCGGTGGTATCGTTTGTTGGTGAACCAACAAACAATATATCCCCGAATTAGCCTTCGGAACCAACTCCTTCCTAGTGAATTTCTCTGTCGCCCTGGAAGACCCAGATCGTTGCAATAAACGAAATGGGCACCATGCCCAACGAAAATGGAGTCTTTTTTCGGTGGTATCGTTTGTTGGTGAATCCATAAACAATATATCTCCGAATTAGCCTTCGGAACAAATTCCTTCCTCGTGAATTTCGCTCTCGTTTTGGAAGACCCAAATCGTTGCAATCAACGAAATGGGCATGATGGCCGACGAAAATGGGGTCTTTTTTCAGTGGTATTGTTTGTTGGTGAACTGAGAAACAATATATCTCCGAATTAGCCTCCGGAACCAACTCCTTCCTAGTAAATTTCGCTCCCGCTCTGACAGACACAAATCGTTGCAATAAACGAAATGGGCACCATGGCCAACGCAAATGGAGTCTTTTTTCAGTGGTATCGTTTGTTGGTGAACCAACAAACAATATATCCCCGAATTAGCCCTCGGAACCAACTCCTTCCTAGTCAATTTCTCTCTCGCCCTGGAAGACCCGTATCGTTGCAACCAACAAAATGGGCATGATGGCCAACGAAAATGGGGTCTTTTTTCAGTGGTATTGTTTGTTGGTGAACTAAGAAACAATATATCTCCGAATTAGTTTTCGGAACCAACTCCTTTCTAGTAAATTTCGCTCCCGCTCTGACAGACACAAATCGTTGCAATAAACGAAATGGGCACCATGGCCAACGCAAATGGAGTCTTTTTTAGTGGTATCGTTTGTTGGTGAACCAACAAACAATATATCCCCGAATTAGCCTTCGGAACCAACTCCTTCCTAGTGAATTTCTCTCTCGCCCCGGAAGACCCAAATCGTTGCAACAAACGAAATGGGCATGATAGCCAACGAAAATGGGGTCTTTTTTCAGTGGTATTGTTTGTTGGTGAACTAAGAAACAATATATCTCCGAATTAGTTTTCGGAACCGACTCCTTTCTAGTAAATTTCGCTCCCACTCTGACAGACACAAATCGTTGCAATAAACGAAATGGGCACCATGGCCAACGCAAATGGAGTCTTTTTTCAGTGGTATCGTTTGTTGGTGAACCAACAAACAATATATCCCCGAATTAGCCTTCGGAACCAACTCCTTCCTAGTGAATTTCTCTCTCGCCCTGGAAGACCCAAATCGTTGCAATCAACGAAATAAGCACTATGGCCAACGAAAATGGCGTCTTTTTTCGGTGGTATCGTTTGTTGGTGAATCCACAAACAATGTATCACCGAATCAGCCTTCGGGACAAATTCCTTCCTCGTGAATTTCGCTCTCGCCCTGGAAGACCCAAATCGTTGCAATCAACGAAATGGGCATGATGGCCAACGAAAATGGGGTCTTTTTTCAGTGGTATTGTTTGTTGGTGAACTAAGAAACAATATATCGCCGTATTAGTTTTCGGAACCAACTCCTTTCTAGTAAATTTCGCTCCCGCTCTGACAGACACAAATCGTTGCAATAAACGAAATGGGCACCATGGCCAACGCAAATGGAGTCTTTTTTCGGTGGTATCGTTTGTTGGTGAATCCATAAACAATATATCTCCGAATTAGCCTTCGGAAAAAATTCCTTCCTCGTGAATTTCGCTCTCGCCCTGGAAGACCCAAATCGTTGCAATCAACGAAATGGGCATGATGGCCAACGAAAATGGAGTCTTTTTTCGGTGTTATCGTTTGTTGGTGAATCCATAAACAACATATCTCCGAATTAGCCTTCGGAACAAATTCCTTCCTCGTGAATTTCGCTCTCGTTTTGGAAGACAGACCCAAATCGTTGCAATCAACGAAATGGGCACCATGGCCAACGAAAATGGAGTCTGTTTTTCGGTGGTATCGTTTGTTGGTGAATCCATAAACAATGTATCACCGAATTAGCCTTCGGGCCAAAGTCCTTCCTCGTGAATTTCGCTCTCGCCCTGGAAGACCCAAATCGTTGCAATCAACGAAATGGGCATGATGGCCAAGGAAAATGGGGTCTTTTTTCGCTAGTATCGTTTGTTGGTGAACCAACAAACAATATATCCCCGAATTAGCCTTCGGAACCAACTCCTTCCTAGTGAATTTCTCTCTCGCCCTGGAAGACCCAAATCGTTGCAACCAACGAAATGGGCATGATGGTCAACGAAAATGGGGTCTTTTTTCAGTGGTATTGTTTGTTGGTGAACTAAGAAACAATATATCTCCGAATTAGCCTTCGGAACCAACTCCTTTCTAGTAAATTTCGCTCCCGCCCTGACAAACCCAAATCGTTGCAATAAACGAAATAGGCACCATGACCAACGAAAACGGAGTCTTTTTTCGGTGGTATCGTTTGTTGGTGAATCCATAAACACTGTCTCTCCGAATTAGCCTTCGGAAGAAATTCCTTCCTCGTGAATTTCTCTCTCGCCCTGGAAGACCCAAATCGTTGCAATCAACGAAATAAGCACCATGGCCAACGAAAATGCAATAAACGAAATAGGCACCATGACCAACGAAAACGGAGTCTTTTTTCGGTGGTATCGTTTGTTGGTGAATCCATAAACACTGTCTCTCCGAATTAGCCTTCGGAAGAAATTCCTTCCTCGTGAATTTCTCTCTCGCCCTGGAAGACCCAAATCGTTGCAATCAACGAAATAAGCACCATGGCCAACGAAAATGGAGTCAAACAAACAATATATCTCAGTCGAACAAACAATATATCGAGTCGAACAAACAATATATCTCAGAATTAGCCTTCGGAACCAACTCCTTCCTCGTGAATTTCGCTCTCGCCCTGGAAGACCCAAATCGTTGCAATCAACGAAATGGGCATGATGGCCAAGGAAAATGGGGTCTTTTTCGCTAGTATCGTTTGTTGGTGAACCCACAAACAATATATCCCCGAATTAGCCTTCGGAACTAACTCCTTCCTAGTGAATTTCTCTCTCGCCCTGGAAGACCCAAATCGTTGCAACCAACGAAATGGGCATGATGGCCAACGAAAATGGGGTCTTTTTTCAGTGGTATTGTTTGTTGGTGAACTATGAAACAATATATCTCCGAATTAGTTTTCGGAACCAACTCCTTTCTAGTAAATTTCGCTCCCGCTCTGACAGACACAAATCGTTGCAATAAACGAAATGGGCACCATGGCCACCGCAAATGGTGTCTTTTTTCAGTGGTATCGTTTGTTGGTGAACTAAGAAACAATATATCTCCGAATTAGCCTTCGGAACCAACTCCTCTCTAGTAAATTTCGCTCCCGCCCTGACAAACCCAAATCGTTGCAATAAACGAAATAGGCACCATGACCAACGAAAACGGAGTCTTTTTTCGGTGGTATCGTTTGTTGGTGAATCCATAAACAATGTCTCTCCGAATTAGCCTTCGGAACAAATTCCTTCCTCGTGAATTTCGCTCTCGTTTTGGAAGACCCAAATCGTTGCAATTAACGAAATGGGCATGATGGCCGACGAAAATGGGGTCTTTTTTCAGTGGTATTGTTTGTTGGTGAACTAAGAAACAATATATCTCCGAATTAGCCTCCGGAACCAATTCCTTTCTAGTAAATTTCGCTGCCGCTCTGACAGACACAAATCGTTGCAATAAACGAAATGGGCACCATGGCCAACGCAAATGGAGTCCTTTTTCAGTGGTATCGTTAGTTGGTGAACCAACAAACAATATATCCCCGAATTAGCCTTCGGAACCAACTCCTTCCTAGTGAATTTCTCTCTCGCCCTGGAAGACCCAAATCGTTGCAACCAACGAAATGGGCATGATAGCCAACGAAAATGGGGTCTTTTTTCAGTGGTATTGTTTGTTGGTGAACTAAGAAACAATATATCTCCGAATTAGCCTTCGGAACCAACTTTTTTCTAGTAAATTTCGCTCCCGGCCTGACAAACCCAAATCGTTGCAATAAACGAAATGGGAACAATGACCAACGAAAACGGGGTCTTTTTTCGGTGGTATCGTTTGTTGGTGAATCCATAAACAATGTCTCTCCGAATTAGCCTTCGGAACAAATTCCTTCCTCGTGAATTTCGCTCTCGCCCTGGAAGACGCAAATCGTTGCAATCAACGAAATGGGCATGATGGCCAACGAAAATGGGGTCTTTCTCGGTGGTATCGTTTGTTGGTGAACCAACAAACAATATATCTCAGAATTAGCCTTCGGAACCAACTCCTTCCTAGTGAATTTCTCTCTCGCCCTGGAAGACCCAAATCGTTGCAATCAACGAAATAAGCACCATGGCCAACGAAAATGGAGGCTTTTTTCGGTGGTATCGTTTGTTGGTGAATCCACAAAAAATGTACCACCGAATCAGCCTTCGGGACAAATTCCTTCCTCGTGAATTTCGCTCTCGCCCTGGAAGACCCAAATCGTTGCAATCAACGAAATGGGCATGATGGCCAACGAAAATGGGGTCTTTTTTCAGTGGTATTGTTTGTTGGTAAACTAAGAAACAATATATCTCCGAATTAGTTTTCGGAACCAACTCCTTTCTAGTAAATTTCGCTCCCGCTCTGACAGACACAAATCGTTGCAATAAACGAAATGGGCACCATGGCCAACGCAAATGGAGTCTTTTTTCAGTGGTATCGTTTGTAGGTGAATCCATAAACAATATATCTCCGAATTAGCCTTCGGAAAAAATTCCTTCCTCGTGAATTTCGCTCTCGCCCTGGAAGACCCAAATCGTTGCAATCAACGAAATGGGCATGATGGCCAACGAAAATGGGGTCTTTTTTCAGTGGTATCGTTTGTTGGTGAACCAACAAACAATATATCTCAGAATTAGCCTTTGGAACCAACTCCTTCCTAGTGAATTTCTCTCTCGCCCTGGAAGACCCAAATCGTTGCAATCAACGAAATGGGCACCATGGCCAACGAAAATAGGGTCTTTTTCGGTGGTATCGTTCGTTGGTGAACCAACAAACAATATATCCCCGAATTAGCCTTCGGAACCAACTCCTTCCTAGTGAATTTCGCTCTCGCCCTGGAAGACCCAAATCGTTGCAATCAACGAAATGGGCATGATGGCCAACGAAAATGGGGTCTTTTTTCAGTGGTATCGTTTGTTGGTGAACCAACAAACAATATATCTCAGAATTAGCCTTTGGAACCAACTCCTTCCTAGTGAATTTCTCTCTCGCCCTGGAAGACCCAGATCGTTGCAATAAACGAAATGGGCACCATGCCCAACGAAAATGGAGTCTTTTTTCGGTGGTATCGTTTGTTGGTGAATCCATAAACAATATATCTCCGAATTGAGCCTTCGGAACAAATTCCTTCCTCGTGAATTTCGCTCTCGTTTTGGAAGACCCAAGTCGATGCAATCAACGAAATGGGCATGATGGCCGACGAAAATGGGGTCTTTTTTCAGTGGTATTGTTTGTTGGTGAACTAAGAAACAATATATCTCCGAATTAGCCTCCGGAACCAACTCCTTTCTAGTAAATTTCGCTGCCGCTCTGACAGACACAAATCGTTGCAATATACGAAATGGGCACCATGGCCAACGCAAATGGAGTCTTTTTTCAGTGGTATCGTTTGTTGGTGAACCAACAAACAATATATCCCCGAATTGGCCCTCGGAACCAACTCCTTCCTCGTGAATTTCGCTCTCGCCCTGGAAGACCCAAATCGTTGCAATCAACGAAATGGGCATGATGGCCAACGAAAATGGAGTCTTTTTTCGGTGTTATCGTTTGTTGGTGAATCCATAAACAACATATCTCCGAATTAGCCTTCGGGCCAAAGTCCTTCCTCGTGAATTTCGCTCTCGCCCTGGAAGACCCAAATCGTTGCAATCAACGAAATGGGCATGATGGCCAAGGAAAATGGGGTCTTTTTTCGCTAGTATCGTTTGTTGGTGAACCAACAAACAATATATCCCCGAATTAGCCTTCGGAACCAACTCCTTCCTAGTGAATTTCTCTCTCGCCCTGGAAGACCCAAATCGTTGCAACCAACGAAATGGGCATGATGGCCAACGAAAATGGGGTCTTTTTTCAGTGGTATTGTTTGTTGGTGAACTAAGAAACAATATATCTCCGAATTAGCCTTCGGAACCAACTCCTTTCTAGTAAATTTCGCTCCCGCCCTGACAAACCCAAATCGTTGCAATAAACGAAATAGGCACCATGACCAACGAAAACGGAGTCTTTTTTCGGTGGTATCGTTTGTTGGTGAATCCATAAACACTGTCTCTCCGAATTAGCCTTCGGAAGAAATTCCTTCCTCGTGAATTTCTCTCTCGCCCTGGAAGACCCAAATCGTTGCAATCAACGAAATAAGCACCATGGCCAACGAAAATGGAGTCTTTTTTCGGTGGTATCGTTTGTTCGTGAATCCACAAAAAATGTATCACCGAATCAGCCTTCGGGACAAATTCCTTCCTCGTGAATTTCGCTCTCGCCCTGGAAGACCCAAATCGTTGCAATCAAAGAAATGGGCATGATGGCCAACGAAAATAGGGTCTTTTTTCAGTGGTATTGTTTGTTGGTGAACTAAGAAACAATATATCTCCGAATTAGCCTTCGGAACCAACTCCTTTCTAGTAAATTTCGCTCCCGCCCTGACAAACCCAAATCGTTGCAATAAACGAAATAGGCACCATGACCAACGAAAACGGAGTCTTTTTTCGGTGGTATCGTTTGTTGGTGAATCCATAAACACTGTCTCTCCGAATCAGCCTTCGGGACAAATTCCTTCCTCGTGAATTTCGCTCTCTCCCTGGAAGACCCAAATCGTTGCAATCAACGAAATAAGCACCATGGCCAACGAAAATGGAGTCTTTTATCGGTGGTATCGTTTGTTCGTGAATCCACAAAAAATGTATCACCGAATCAGCCTTCGGGACAAATTCCTTCCTCGTGAATTTCGCTCTCTCCCTGGAAGACCCAAATCGTTGCAATCAACGAAATCGGCATGATGGCCAAGGAAAATGGGGTCTTTTTTCGGTGGTATCGTTTGTTGGTGGATCCATAAAATATATCTCCGAATTAGCCTTCGGAAAAAATTCCTTCCTCGTGAATTTCGCTCTCGCCCTGGAAGACCCAAATCGTTGCAATCAACGAAATGGGCATGATGGCCAACGAAAATGGGGTCTTTTTTCGGTGGTATCGTTTGTTGGTGAATCAACAAACAATATATCTCAGAGTTAGCCTTCGGAACCAACTCCTTCCTAGTGAATTTCCCTCTCGCCCTGGAAGACACAAATCGTTGCAATCAACGAAATGGGCACCATGGCCAACGAAAAAGGAGTCTTTTTTCGGTGGTATCGTTTGTTGGTGAACCAACAAACAATATATCCCCGAATTAGCCTTCGGAACAAACTCCTTCCTAGTGAATTTCTCTGTCGCCCTGGAAGACCCAGATCGTTGCAATAAACGAAATGGGCACCATGCCCAACGAAAATGGAGTCTTTTTTCGGTGGTATCGTTTGTTGGTGAATCCATAAACAATATATCTCCGAATTAGCCTTCGGAACAAATTCCTTCCTCGTGAATTTCGCTCTCGTTTTGGAAGACCCAAATCGTTGCAATCAACGAAATGGGCATGATGGCCGACGAAAATGGGGTCTTTTTTCAGTGGTATTGTTTGTTGGTGAACTAAGAAACAATATATCTCCGAATTAGCCTCCGGAACCAACTCCTTTCTAGTAAATTTCGCTGCCGCTCTGACAGACACAAATCGTTGCAATAAACGAAATGGGCACCATGGCCAACGCAAATGGAGTCTTTCTTAAGTGGTATCGTTTGTTGGTGAACCAACAAACAATATATCCCCGAATTAGCCCTCGGAACCAACTCCTTCCTAGTGAATTTCTCTCTCGCCCTGGAAGACCCAAATCGTTGCAACCAACGAAATGGGCATGATGGCCAATGAAAATGGGGTCTTTTTTCAGTGGTATTGTTTGTTGGTGAACTAAGAAACAATATATCTCCGAATTAGTTTTCGGAACCAACTCCTTTCTAGTAAATTTCGCTCCCGCTGTGACAGACACAAATCGTTGCAATAAACGAAATGGGCACCATGGCCAACGCAAATGGAGTCTTTTTTCAGTGGTATCGTTTGTTGGTGAACCAACAAACAATATATCCCCGAATTAGCCTTCGGAACCAACTCCTTCCTAGTGAATTTCTCTCTCGCCCCGGAAGACCCAAATCGTTGCAACCAACGAAATGGGCATGATAGCCAACGAAAATGGGGTCTTTTTTCAGTGGTATTGTTTGTTGGTGAACTAAGAAACAATATATCTCCGAATTAGCCTTCGGAACCAACTCCTTTCTAGTAAATTTCGCTCCCGCCCTGACAAACCCAAATCGTTGCAATAAACGAAATGGGCACCATGACCAACGAAAACGGGGTCTCTTTTCGGTGGTATCGTTTGTTGGTGAATCCATAAACAATGTCCCTCCGAATTAGCCTTCGGAACAAATTCCTTCCTCGTGAATTTCGCTCTCGCCCTGGAAGACGCAAATCGTTGCAATCAACGAAATGGGCATGATGGCCAACGACAATGGGATCTTTCTCGGTGGTATCGTTTGTTGGTGAACCAACAAACAATATATCTCAGAATTAGCCTTCGGAACCAACTCCTTCCTAGTGAATTTCTCTCTCGCCCTGGAAAACCCAAATCGTTGCAATCAACGAAATAAGCACCATGGCCAACGAAAATGGAGTCTTTTTTCGGTGGTATCGTTTGTTGGTGAATCCATAAACAATGTCTCTCCGAATTAGCCTTCGGAACAAATTCCTTCCTCGTGAATTTCGCTCTCGCCCTGGAAGTCCCAAATCGTTGCAATCAACGAAATGGGCATGATGGCCAACGAAAATGGGGTCTTTTTTCAGTGGTATCGTTTGTTGGTGAACCAACAAACAATATATCTCAGAATTAGCCTTCGGAACCAACTCCTTCCTAGTGAATTTCTCTCTCGCCCTGGAAGACCCAAATCGTTGCAATCAACGAAATGGGCACCATGGCCAACGAAAAAGGAGTCTTTTTTCGGTGGTATCGTTTGTTGGTGATTCCATAAACAATGTATCACCGAATCAGCCTTCGGGACAAATTCCTTCCTCGTGAATTTCGCTCTCGCCCTGGAAGACCCAAATCGTTGCAATCAACGAAATGGGCATGATGGCCAAGGAAAATGGGGTCTTTTTTCGCTAGTATCGTTTGTTGGTGAACCCACAGACAATATATCCCCGAATTAGCCTTCGGAACCAACTCCTTCCTAGTGAATTTCTCTCTCGCCCTGGAAGACCCAAATCGTTGCAACCAACGAAATGGGCATGATGGCCAACGAAAATGGGGTCTTTTTTCAGTGGTATTGTTTGTTGGTGAACTAAGAAACAATATATCTCCGAATTAGTTTTCGGAACCAACTCCTTTCTAGTAAATTTCGCTCCCGCTCTGACAGACACAAATCGTTGCAATAAACGAAATGGGCACCATGGCCAACGCAAATGGTGTCTTTTTTCAGTGGTATCGTTTGTTGGTGAACTAAGAAACAATATATCTCCGAATTAGCCTTCGGAACCAACTCCTCTCTAGTAAATTTCGCTCCCGCCCTGACAAACCCAAATCGTTGCAATAAACGAAATAGGCACCATGACCAACGAAAACGGAGTCTTTTTTCGGTGGTATCGTTTGTTGGTGAATCCATAAACAATGTCTCTCCGAATTAGCCTTCGGAACAAATTCCTTCCTCGTGAATTTCTCTCTCGCCCTGGAAGACCCAAATCGTTGCAATCAACGAAATAAGCACCATGGCCAACGAAAATGGAGTCTTTTTTCGGTGGTATCGTTTGTTGGTGAATCCACAAACAATGTATCACCGAATCAGCCTTCGGGACAAATTCCTTCCTCGTGAATTTCGCTCTCGCCCTGGAAGACCCAAATCGTTGCAATCAACGAAATGGGCATGATGGCCAACGAAAATAGGGTCTTTTTCAGTGGTATTGTTTGTTGGTGAACTAAGAAACAATATATCTCCGAATTAGTTTTGGGAACTAACTCCTTTCTAGTGAATTTCTCTCTCGCCCTGGAAGACCCAGATCGTTGCAATAAACGAAATGGGCACCATGCCCAACGAAAATGGAGTCTTTTTTCGGTGGTATCGTTTGTTGGTGAATCCATAAACAATATATCTCCGAATTAGCCTTCGGAACAAATTCCTTCCTCGTGAATTTCGCTCTCGTTTTGGAAGACCCAAATCGTTGCAATTAACGAAATGGGCATGATGGCCGACGAAAATGGGGTCTTTTTTCAGTGGTATTGTTTGTTGGTGAACTAAGAAACAATATATCTCCGAATTAGCCTCCGGAACCAATTCCTTTCTAGTAAATTTCGCTGCCGCTCTGACAGACACAAATCGTTGCAATAAACGAAATGGGCACCATGGCCAACGCAAATGGAGTCCTTTTTCAGTGGTATCGTTTGTTGGTGAACCAACAAACAATATATCCCCGAATTAGCCTTCGGAACCAACTCCTTCCTAGTGAATTTCTCTCTCGCCCTGGAAGACCCAAATCGTTGCAATCAACGAAATAAGCACTATGGCCAACGAAAATGGCGTCTTTTTTCGGTGGTATCGTTTGTTGGTGAATCCACAAACAATGTATCACCGAATCAGCCTTCGGAACCAACTCCTTCCTAGTTAATTTCTCTCTCGCCCCGGAAGACCCAAATCGTTGCAACCAACGAAATGGGCATGATAGCCAACGAAAATGGGGTCTTTTTTCAGTGGTATTGTTTGTTGGTGAACTAAGAAACAATATATCTCCGAATTAGCCTTCGGAACCAACTCCTTTCTAGTAAATTTCGCTCCCGCCCTGACAAACCCAAATCGTTGCAATAAACGAAATGGGAACAATGACCACCGAAAACGGGGTCTTTTTTCGGTGGTATCGTTTGTTGGTGAATCCATACACAATGTCTCTCCGAATTAGCCTTCGGAACAAATTCCTTCCTCGTGAATTTCGCTCTCGCCCTGGAAGACGCAAATCGTTGCAATCAACGAAATGGGCATGATGGCCAACGAAAATGGGGTCTTTCTCGGTGGTATCGTTTGTTGGTGAACCAACAAACAATATATCTCAGAATTAGCCTTCGGAAAAAATTCCTTCCTCGTGAATTTCGCTCTCGCCCTGGAAGACCCAAATCGTTGCAATCAACGAAATGGGCATGATGGCCAACGAAAATGGAGTCTTTTTTCGGTGGTATCGTTTGTTGGTGAATCCACAAAAAATGTATCACCGAATCAGCCTTCGGGACAAATTCCTTCCTCGTGAATTTCTCTCTCGCCCTGGAAGACCCAAATCGTTGCAATCAACGAAATGGGCACCATGGCCAACGAAAAAGGAGTCTTTTTCGGTGGTATCGTTTGTTGGTGAACCAACAAACAATATATCCCCGAATTAGCCTTCGGAACCAACTCCTTCCTAGTGAATTTCTCTGTCGCCCTGGAAGACCCAGATCGTTGCAATAAACGAAATGGGCACCATGCCCAACGAAAATGGAGTCTTTTTTCGGTGGTATCGTTTGTTGGTGAATCCATAAACAATATATCTCCGAATTAGCCTTCGGAACAAATTCCTTCCTCGTGAATTTCGCTCTCGTTTTGGAAGACCCAAATCGTTGCAATCAACGAAATGGGCATGATGGCCGACGAAAATGGGGTCTTTTTTCAGTGGTATTGTTTGTTGGTGAACTGAGAAACAATATATCTCCGAATTAGCCTCCGGAACCAACTCCTTTCTAGTAAATTTCGCTCCCGCTCTGACAGACACAAATCGTTGCAATAAACGAAATGGGCACCATGGCCAACGCAAATGGAGTCTTTTTTCAGTGGTATCGTTTGTTGGTGAACCAACAAACAATATATCCCCGAATTAGCCCTCGGAACCAACTCCTTCCTAGTCAATTTCTCTCTCGCCCTGGAAGACCCGTATCGTTGCAACCAACGAAATGGGCATGATGGCCAACGAAAATGGGGTCTTTTTTCAGTGGTATTGTTTGTTGGTGAACTAAGAAACAATATATCTCCGAATTAGTTTTCGGAACCAACTCCTTTCTAGTAAATTTCGCTCCCGCTCTGACAGACACAAATCGTTGCAATAAACGAAATGGGCACCATGGCCAACGCAAATGGAGTCTTTTTTCAGTGGTATCGTTTGTTGGTGAACCAACAAACAATATATCCCCGAATTAGCCTTCGGAACCAACTCCTTCCTAGTGAATTTCTCTCTCGCCCCGGAAGACCCAAATCGTTGCAACAAACGAAATGGGCATGATAGATAACGAAAATGGGGTCTTTTTTCAGTGGTATTGTTTGTTGGTGAACTAAGAAACAATATATCTCCGAATTAGTTTTCGGAACCGACTCCTTTCTAGTAAATTTCGCTCCCACTCTGACAGACACAAATCGTTGCAATAAACGAAATGGGCACCATGGCCAACGCAAATGGAGTCTTTTTTCAGTGGTATCGTTTGTTGGTGAACCAACAAACAATATATCCCCGAATTAGCCTTCGGAACCAACTCCTTCCTAGTGAATTTCTCTCTCGCCCTGGAAGACCCAAATCGTTGCAATCAACGAAATAAGCACTATGGCCAACGAAAATGGCGTCTTTTTTCGGTGGTATCGTTTGTTGGTGAATCCACAAACAATGTATCACCGAATCAGCCTTCGGGACAAATTCCTTCCTCGTGAATTTCGCTCTCGCCCTGGAAGACCCAAATCGTTGCAATCAACGAAATGGGCATGATGGCCAACGAAAATGGGGTCTTTTTTCAGTGGTATTGTTTGTTGGTGAACTAAGAAACAATATATCGCCGAATTAGTTTTCGGAACCAACTCCTTTCTAGTAAATTTCGCTCCCGCTCTGACAGACACAAATCGTTGCAATAAACGAAATGGGCACCATGGCCAACGCAAATGGAGTCTTTTTTCGGTGGTATCGTTTGTTGGTGAATCCATAAACAATATATCTCCGAATTAGCCTTCGGAAAAAATTCCTTCCTCGTGAATTTCGCTCTCGCCCTGGAAGACCCAAATCGTTGCAATCAACGAAATGGGCATGATGGCCAACGAAAATGGAGTCTTTTTTCGGTGTTATCGTTTGTTGGTGAATCCATAAACAACATATCTCCGAATTAGCCTTCGGAACAAATTCCTTCCTCGTGAATTTCGCTCTCGTTTTGGAAGACAGACCCAAATCGTTGCAATCAACGAAATGGGCACCATGGCCAACGAAAATGGAGTCTGTTTTTCGGTGGTATCGTTTGTTGGTGAATCCATAAACAATGTATCACCGAATTAGCCTTCGGGCCAAAGTCCTTCCTCGTGAATTTCGCTCTCGCCCTGGAAGACCCAAATCGTTGCAATCAACGAAATGGGCATGATGGCCAAGGAAAATGGGGTCTTTTTTCGCTAGTATCGTTTGTTGGTGAACCAACAAACAATATATCCCCGAATTAGCCTTCGGAACCAACTCCTTCCTAGTGAATTTCTCTCTCGCCCTGGAAGACCCAAATCGTTGCAACCAACGAAATGGGCATGATGGTCAACGAAAATGGGGTCTTTTTTCAGTGGTATTGTTTGTTGGTGAACTAAGAAACAATATATCTCCGAATTAGCCTTCGGAACCAACTCCTTTCTAGTAAATTTCGCTCCCGCCCTGACAAACCCAAATCGTTGCAATAAACGAAATAGGCACCATGACCAACGAAAACGGAGTCTTTTTTCGGTGGTATCGTTTGTTGGTGAATCCATAAACACTGTCTCTCCGAATTAGCCTTCGGAAGAAATTCCTTCCTCGTGAATTTCTCTCTCGCCCTGGAAGACCCAAATCGTTGCAATCAACGAAATAAGCACCATGGCCAACGAAAATGCAATAAACGAAATAGGCACCATGACCAACGAAAACGGAGTCTTTTTTCGGTGGTATCGTTTGTTGGTGAATCCATAAACACTGTCTCTCCGAATTAGCCTTCGGAAGAAATTCCTTCCTCGTGAATTTCTCTCTCGCCCTGGAAGACCCAAATCGTTGCAATCAACGAAATAAGCACCATGGCCAACGAAAATGGAGTCAAACAAACAATATATCTCAGTCGAACAAACAATATATCGAGTCGAACAAACAATATATCTCAGAATTAGCCTTCGGAACCAACTCCTTCCTAGTGAATTTCTCTTTCGCCCTGGAAGACCCAAATCGTTGCAATCAACGAAATGGGCACCATGGCCAACGAAAAAGGAGTCTTTTTTCGGTGGTATCGTTTGTTGCTGATTCCATAAACATTGTATCACCGAATCAGCCTTCGGGACAAATTCCTTCCTCGTGAATTTCGCTCTCGCCCTGGAAGACCCAAATCGTTGCAATCAACGAAATGGGCATGATGGCCAAGGAAAATGGGGTCTTTTTCGCTAGTATCGTTTGTTGGTGAACCCACAAACAATATATCCCCGAATTAGCCTTCGGAACCAACTCCTTCCTAGTGAATTTCTCTCTCGCCCTGGAAGACCCAAATCGTTGCAACCAACGAAATGGGCATGATGGCCAACGAAAATGGGGTCTTTTTTCAGTGGTATTGTTTGTTGGTGAACTAAGAAACAATATATCTCCGAATTAGTTTTCGGAACCAACTCCTTTCTAGTAAATTTCGCTCCCGCTCTGACAGACACAAATCGTTGCAATAAACGAAATGGGCACCATGGCCACCGCAAATGGTGTCTTTTTTCAGTGGTATCGTTTGTTGGTGAACTAAGAAACAATATATCTCCGAATTAGCCTTCGGAACCAACTCCTCTCTAGTAAATTTCGCTCCCGCCCTGACAAACCCAAATCGTTGCAATAAACGAAATAGGCACCATGACCAACGAAAACGGAGTCTTTTTTCGGTGGTATCGTTTGTTGGTGAATCCATAAACAATGTCTCTCCGAATTAGCCTTCGGAACAAATTCCTTCCTCGTGAATTTCGCTCTCGTTTTGGAAGACCCAAATCGTTGCAATTAACGAAATGGGCATGATGGCCGACGAAAATGGGGTCTTTTTTCAGTGGTATTGTTTGTTGGTGAACTAAGAAACAATATATCTCCGAATTAGCCTTCGGAACCAACTTTTTTCTAGTAAATTTCGCTCCCGGCCTGACAAACCCAAATCGTTGCAATAAACGAAATGGGAACAATGACCAACGAAAACGGGGTCTTTTTTCGGTGGTATCGTTTGTTGGTGAATCCATAAACAATGTCTCTCCGAATTAGCCTTCGGAACAAATTCCTTCCTCGTGAATTTCGCTCTCGCCCTGGAAGACGCAAATCGTTGCAATCAACGAAATGGGCATGATGGCCAACGAAAATGGGGTCTTTCTCGGTGGTATCGTTTGTTGGTGAACCAACAAACAATATATCTCAGAATTAGCCTTCGGAACCAACTCCTTCCTAGTGAATTTCTCTCTCGCCCTGGAAGACCCAAATCGTTGCAATCAACGAAATAAGCACCATGGCCAACGAAAATGGAGGCTTTTTTCGGTGGTATCGTTTGTTGGTGAATCCACAAAAAATGTATCACCGAATCAGCCTTCGGGACAAATTCCTTCCTCGTGAATTTCGCTCTCGCCCTGGAAGACCCAAATCGTTGCAATCAACGAAATGGGCATGATGGTTAACGAAAATGGGGTCTTTTTTCAGTGGTATTGTTTGTTGGTAAACTAAGAAACAATATATGTCCGAATTAGTTTTCGGAACCATCTCCTTTCTAGTAAATTTCGCTCCCGCTCTGACAGACACAAATCGTTGCAATAAACGAAATGGGCACCATGGCCAACGCAAATGGAGTCTTTTTTCAGTGGTATCGTTTGTAGGTGAATCCATAAACAATATATCTCCGAATTAGCCTTCGGAAAAAATTCCTTCCTCGTGAATTTCGCTCTCGCCCTGGAAGACCCAAATCGTTGCAATCAACGAAATGGGCATGATGGCCAACGAAAATGGGGTCTTTTTTCAGTGGTATCGTTTGTTGGTGAACCAACAAACAATATATCTCAGAATTAGCCTTTGGAACCAACTCCTTCCTAGTGAATTTCTCTCTCGCCCTGGAAGACCCAAATCGTTGCAATCAACGAAATGGGCACCATGGCCAACGAAAATAGGGTCTTTTTCGGTGGTATCGTTCGTTGGTGAACCAACAAACAATATATCCCCGAATTAGCCTTCGGAACCAACTCCTTCCTAGTGAATTTCGCTCTCGCCCTGGAAGACCCAAATCGTTGCAATCAACGAAATGGGCATGATGGCCAACGAAAATGGGGTCTTTTTTCAGTGGTATCGTTTGTTGGTGAACCAACAAACAATATATCTCAGAATTAGCCTTTGGAACCAACTCCTTCCTAGTGAATTTCTCTCTCGCCCTGGAAGACCCAGATCGTTGCAATAAACGAAATGGGCACCATGCCCAACGAAAATGGAGTCTTTTTTCGGTGGTATCGTTTGTTGGTGAATCCATAAACAATATATCTCCGAATTGAGCCTTCGGAACAAATTCCTTCCTCGTGAATTTCGCTCTCGTTTTGGAAGACCCAAGTCGATGCAATCAACGAAATGGGCATGATGGCCGACGAAAATGGGGTCTTTTTTCAGTGGTATTGTTTGTTGGTGAACTAAGAAACAATATATCTCCGAATTAGCCTCCGGAACCAACTCCTTTCTAGTAAATTTCGCTGCCGCTCTGACAGACACAAATCGTTGCAATATACGAAATGGGCACCATGGCCAACGCAAATGGAGTCTTTTTCAGTGGTATCGTTTGTTGGTGAACCAACAAACAATATATCCCCGAATTGGCCCTCGGAACCAACTCCTTCCTAGTGAATTCCTCTCTCGTCCTGGAAGACCCAAATCGTTGCAACCAACGAAATGGGCATGATGGCCAACGAAAATGGGGTCTTTTTTCAGTGGTATTGTTTGTTGGTGAACTAAGAAACAATATATCTCCGAATTAGTTTTCGGAACCAACTCCTTTCTAGTAAATTTCGCTCCCGCTCTGACAGACACAAATCGTTGCAATAAACGAAATGGGCACCATGGCCAACGCAAATGCAGTCTTTTTTCAGTGGTATCGTTTGTTGGTGAACCAACAAACAATATATTCCCGAATTAGCCTTCGGAACCAACTCCTTCCTAGTGAATTTCTCTCTCGCCCTGGAAGACCCAAATCGTTGCAATCAACGAAATAAGCACTATGGCCAACGAAAATGGCGTCTTTTTTCGGTGGTATCGTTTGTTGGTGAATCCACAAGCAATGTATCACCGAATCAGCCTTCGGGAGAAATTCCTTCCTAGTGAATTTCTCTCTCGCCCTGGAAGACCCAAATCGTTGCAACCAACGAAATGGGCATGATGGCCAACGAAAATGGGGTCTTTTTTCAGTGGTATTGTTTGTTGGTGAACTAAGAAACAATATATCTCCGAATTAGTTTTCGGAACCAACTCTTTTCTAGTAAATTTCGCTCCCGCTCTGACAGACACAAATCGTTGCAATAAACGAAATGGGCACCATGGCCAACGCAAATGGAGTCTTTTTTCAGTGGTATCGTTTGTTGGTGAACCAACAAACAATATATCCCCGAATTAGCCTTCGGAACCAACTCCTTCCTAGTGAATTTCTCTCTCGCCCCGGAAGACCCAAATCGTTGCAACCAACGAAATGGGCATGATAGCTAACGAAAATGGGGTCTTTTTTCAGTGGTATTGTTTGTTGGTGAACTAAGAAACAATATATCTCCGAATTAGCCTTCGGAACCAACTCCTTTCTAGTAAATTTCGCTCCCGCCCTGACAAACCCAAATCGTTGCAATAAACGAAATGGGCACCATGACCAACGAAAACGGGGTCTTTTTTCGGTAGTATCGTTTGTTGGTGAATCCATAAACAATGCTTCTCCGAGTTAGCCTTCGGAACAAATTCCTTCCTCGTGAATTTCGCTCTCGCCCTGGAAGACGCAAATCGTTGCAATCAACGAAATGGGCATGATCGCCAACGAAAATGGGGTCTTTCTCGGTGGTATCGTTTGTTGGTGAACCAACAAACAATATATCTCAGAATTAGCCTTCGGAACCAACTCCTTCCTAGTGAATTTCTCTTTCGCCCTGGAAGACCCAAATCGTTGCAATCAACGAAATAAGCACCATGGCCAACGAAAATGGAGTCTTTTTTCGGTGGTATCGTTTGTTGGTGAATCCACAAAAAATGTATCACCGAATCAGCCTTCGGGACAAATTCCTTCCTCGTGAATTTCGCTCTCGCCCTGGAAGACCCAAATCGTTGCAATCAACGAAATGGGCATGATGGCCAACGAAAATGGGGTCTTTTTTCAGTGGTATTGTTTGTTGGTGAACTAAGAAACAATATATCTCCGAATTAGTTTTCGGAACCAACTCCTTTCTAGTAAATTTCGCTCCCGCTCTGACAGACACAAATCGTTGCAATAAACGAAATGGGCACCATGGCCAAGGCAAATGGAGTCTTTTTTCAGTGGTATCGTTTGTTGGTGAATCCATAAACAATATATCTCCGAATTAGCCTTCGGAAAAAATTCCTTCCTCGTGAATTTCGCTCTCGCCCTGGAAGACCCAAATCGTTGCAATCAACGATGGAAAACGAAAATGGGGTCTTTTTTCGGTGGTATCGTTTGTTGGTGAACCAACAAACAATATATCCCCGAATTAGCCTTCGGAACCAACTCCTTCCTAGTGAATTTCTCTCTCACCCTGGAAGACCCAGATCGTTGCAATAAACGAAATGGGCACCATGGCCAACGAAAATGGAGTCTTTTTTCGGTGGTATCGTTTGTTGGTGAATCCATAAACAATATATCTCCGAATTAGCCTTCGGAACAAATTCCATCCTCGTGAATTTCGCTCTCGTTTTGGAAGACCCAAATCGTTGCAATCAACGAAATGGGCATGATGGCCGACGAAAATGGGGTCTTTTTTCAGTGGTATTGTTTGTTGGTGAACTAAGAAACAATATATCTCCGAATTAGTTTTCGGAACCGACTCCTTTCTAGTAAATTTCGCTCCCACTCTGACAGACACAAATCGTTCGAATAAACGAAATGGGCACCATGGCCAACGCAAATGGAGTCTTTTTTCAGTGGTATCGTTTGTTGGTGAACCAACAAACAATATATCCCCGAATTAGCCCTCGGAACCAATTCCTTCCTAGTGAATTTCTCTCTCGCCCTGGAAGACCCAAATCGTTGCAACCAACGAAATGGGCATGATGGACAACGAAAATGGGGTCTTTTTTCAGTGGTATTGTTTGTTGGTGAACTAAGAAACAATATATCTCCGAATTAGTTTTCGGGACCAACTCTTTTCTAGTAAATTTCGCTCCCGCTCTGACAGACACAAATCGTTGCAATAAACGAAATGGGCACCATGGCCAACGCAAATGGAGTCTTTTTTCAGTGGTATCGTTTGTTGGTGAAACAACAAACAATATATCCCCGAATTAGCCTTCGGAACCAACTCCTTCCTAGTGAATTTCTCTCTCGCCCCGGAAGACCCAAATCGTTGCAACCAACGAAATGGGCATGATAGCTAACGAAAATGGGGTCTTTTTTCAGTGGTATTGTTTGTTGGTGAACTAAGAAAAGATATAACTCCGAATTAGCCTTCGGAACAAATTCCTTCCTCGTGAATTTCGCTCTCGCCCTGGAAGACGCAAATCGTTGCAATCAACGAAATGGGCATGATCGCCAACGAAAATGGGGTCTTTCTCGGTGGTATCGTTTGTTGGTGAACCAACAAACAATATATCTCAGAATTAGCCTTCGGAACCAACTCCTTCCTAGTGAATTTCTCTTTCGCCCTGGAAGACCCAAATCGTTGCAATCAACGAAATAAGCACCATGGCCAACGAAAATGGAGTCTTTTTTCGGTGGTATCGTTTGTTGGTGAATCCACAAAAAATGTATCACCGAATCAGCCTTCGGGACAAATTCCTTCCTCGTGAATTTCGCTCTCGCCCTGGAAGACCCAAATCGTTGCAATCAACGAAATGGGCATGATGGCCAACGAAAATGGGGTCTTTTTTCAGTGGTATTGTTTGTTGGTGAACTAAGAAACAATATATCTCCGAATTAGTTTTCGGAACCAACTCCTTTCTAGTAAATTTCGCTCCCGCTCTGACAGACACAAATCGTTGCAATAAACGAAATGGGCACCATGGCCAACGCAAATGGAGTCTTTTTTCAGTGGTATCGTTTGTTGGTGAATCCATAAACAATATATCTCCGAATTAGCCTTCGGAACAAATTCCATCCTCGTGAATTTCGCTCTCGTTTTGGAAGACCCAAATCGTTGCAATCAACGAAATGGGCATGATGGCCGACGAAAATAGGGTCTTTTTCGGTGGTATCGTTCGTTGGTGAACCAACAAACAATATATCCCCGAATTAGCCTTCGGAACCAACTCCTTCCTAGTGAATTTCTCTCTCACCCTGGAAGACCCAGATCGTTGCAATAAACGAAATGGGCACCATGGCCAACGAAAATGGAGTCTTTTTTCGGTGGTATCGTTTGTTGGTGAATCCATAAACAATGTCTCTCCGAATTAGCCTTCGGAACAAATTCCTTCCTCGTGAATTTCGCTCTCGCCCTGGAAGACGCAAATCGTTGCAATCAACGAAATGGGCATGATGGCCAACGAAAATGGGGTCTTTCTCGGTGGTATCGTTTGTTGGTGAACCAACAAACAATATATCTCAGAATTAGCCTTCGGAACCAACTCCTTCCTAGTGAATTTCTCTCTCGCCCTGGAAGACCCAAATCGTTGCAATCAACGAAATAAGCACCATGGCCAACGAAAATGGAGGCTTTTTTCGGTGGTATCGTTTGTTGGTGAATCCACAAAAAATGTATCACCGAATCAGCCTTCGGGACAAATTCCTTCCTCGTGAATTTCGCTCTCGCCCTGGAAGACCCAAATCGTTGCAATCAACGAAATGGGCATGATGGTTAACGAAAATGGGGTCTTTTTTCAGTGGTATTGTTTGTTGGTAAACTAAGAAACAATATATGTCCGAATTAGTTTTCGGAACCATCTCCTTTCTAGTAAATTTCGCTCCCGCTCTGACAGACACAAATCGTTGCAATAAACGAAATGGGCACCATGGCCAACGCAAATGGAGTCTTTTTTCAGTGGTATCGTTTGTAGGTGAATCCATAAACAATATATCTCCGAATTAGCCTTCGGAAAAAATTCCTTCCTCGTGAATTTCGCTCTCGCCCTGGAAGACCCAAATCGTTGCAATCAACGAAATGGGCATGATGGCCAACGAAAATGGGGTCTTTTTTCAGTGGTATCGTTTGTTGGTGAACCAACAAACAATATATCTCAGAATTAGCCTTTGGAACCAACTCCTTCCTAGTGAATTTCTCTCTCGCCCTGGAAGACCCAAATCGTTGCAATCAACGAAATGGGCACCATGGCCAACGAAAATAGGGTCTTTTTCGGTGGTATCGTTCGTTGGTGAACCAACAAACAATATATCCCCGAATTAGCCTTCGGAACCAACTCCTTCCTAGTGAATTTCGCTCTCGCCCTGGAAGACCCAAATCGTTGCAATCAACGAAATGGGCATGATGGCCAACGAAAATGGGGTCTTTTTTCAGTGGTATCGTTTGTTGGTGAACCAACAAACAATATATCTCAGAATTAGCCTTTGGAACCAACTCCTTCCTAGTGAATTTCTCTCTCGCCCTGGAAGACCCAGATCGTTGCAATAAACGAAATGGGCACCATGCCCAACGAAAATGGAGTCTTTTTTCGGTGGTATCGTTTGTTGGTGAATCCATAAACAATATATCTCCGAATTGAGCCTTCGGAACAAATTCCTTCCTCGTGAATTTCGCTCTCGTTTTGGAAGACCCAAGTCGATGCAATCAACGAAATGGGCATGATGGCCGACGAAAATGGGGTCTTTTTTCAGTGGTATTGTTTGTTGGTGAACTAAGAAACAATATATCTCCGAATTAGCCTCCGGAACCAACTCCTTTCTAGTAAATTTCGCTGCCGCTCTGACAGACACAAATCGTTGCAATATACGAAATGGGCACCATGGCCAACGCAAATGGAGTCTTTTTCAGTGGTATCGTTTGTTGGTGAACCAACAAACAATATATCCCCGAATTGGCCCTCGGAACCAACTCCTTCCTAGTGAATTCCTCTCTCGTCCTGGAAGACCCAAATCGTTGCAACCAACGAAATGGGCATGATGGCCAACGAAAATGGGGTCTTTTTTCAGTGGTATTGTTTGTTGGTGAACTAAGAAACAATATATCTCCGAATTAGTTTTCGGAACCAACTCCTTTCTAGTAAATTTCGCTCCCGCTCTGACAGACACAAATCGTTGCAATAAACGAAATGGGCACCATGGCCAACGCAAATGCAGTCTTTTTTCAGTGGTATCGTTTGTTGGTGAACCAACAAACAATATATTCCCGAATTAGCCTTCGGAACCAACTCCTTCCTAGTGAATTTCTCTCTCGCCCTGGAAGACCCAAATCGTTGCAATCAACGAAATAAGCACTATGGCCAACGAAAATGGCGTCTTTTTTCGGTGGTATCGTTTGTTGGTGAATCCACAAGCAATGTATCACCGAATCAGCCTTCGGGAGAAATTCCTTCCTAGTGAATTTCTCTCTCGCCCTGGAAGACCCAAATCGTTGCAACCAACGAAATGGGCATGATGGCCAACGAAAATGGGGTCTTTTTTCAGTGGTATTGTTTGTTGGTGAACTAAGAAACAATATATCTCCGAATTAGTTTTCGGAACCAACTCTTTTCTAGTAAATTTCGCTCCCGCTCTGACAGACACAAATCGTTGCAATAAACGAAATGGGCACCATGGCCAACGCAAATGGAGTCTTTTTTCAGTGGTATCGTTTGTTGGTGAACCAACAAACAATATATCCCCGAATTAGCCTTCGGAACCAACTCCTTCCTAGTGAATTTCTCTCTCGCCCCGGAAGACCCAAATCGTTGCAACCAACGAAATGGGCATGATAGCTAACGAAAATGGGGTCTTTTTTCAGTGGTATTGTTTGTTGGTGAACTAAGAAACAATATATCTCCGAATTAGCCTTCGGAACCAACTCCTTTCTAGTAAATTTCGCTCCCGCCCTGACAAACCCAAATCGTTGCAATAAACGAAATGGGCACCATGACCAACGAAAACGGGGTCTTTTTTCGGTAGTATCGTTTGTTGGTGAATCCATAAACAATGCTTCTCCGAGTTAGCCTTCGGAACAAATTCCTTCCTCGTGAATTTCGCTCTCGCCCTGGAAGACGCAAATCGTTGCAATCAACGAAATGGGCATGATCGCCAACGAAAATGGGGTCTTTCTCGGTGGTATCGTTTGTTGGTGAACCAACAAACAATATATCTCAGAATTAGCCTTCGGAACCAACTCCTTCCTAGTGAATTTCTCTTTCGCCCTGGAAGACCCAAATCGTTGCAATCAACGAAATAAGCACCATGGCCAACGAAAATGGAGTCTTTTTTCGGTGGTATCGTTTGTTGGTGAATCCACAAAAAATGTATCACCGAATCAGCCTTCGGGACAAATTCCTTCCTCGTGAATTTCGCTCTCGCCCTGGAAGACCCAAATCGTTGCAATCAACGAAATGGGCATGATGGCCAACGAAAATGGGGTCTTTTTTCAGTGGTATTGTTTGTTGGTGAACTAAGAAACAATATATCTCCGAATTAGTTTTCGGAACCAACTCCTTTCTAGTAAATTTCGCTCCCGCTCTGACAGACACAAATCGTTGCAATAAACGAAATGGGCACCATGGCCAAGGCAAATGGAGTCTTTTTTCAGTGGTATCGTTTGTTGGTGAATCCATAAACAATATATCTCCGAATTAGCCTTCGGAAAAAATTCCTTCCTCGTGAATTTCGCTCTCGCCCTGGAAGACCCAAATCGTTGCAATCAACGATGGAAAACGAAAATGGGGTCTTTTTTCGGTGGTATCGTTTGTTGGTGAACCAACAAACAATATATCCCCGAATTAGCCTTCGGAACCAACTCCTTCCTAGTGAATTTCTCTCTCACCCTGGAAGACCCAGATCGTTGCAATAAACGAAATGGGCACCATGGCCAACGAAAATGGAGTCTTTTTTCGGTGGTATCGTTTGTTGGTGAATCCATAAACAATATATCTCCGAATTAGCCTTCGGAACAAATTCCATCCTCGTGAATTTCGCTCTCGTTTTGGAAGACCCAAATCGTTGCAATCAACGAAATGGGCATGATGGCCGACGAAAATGGGGTCTTTTTTCAGTGGTATTGTTTGTTGGTGAACTAAGAAACAATATATCTCCGAATTAGTTTTCGGAACCGACTCCTTTCTAGTAAATTTCGCTCCCACTCTGACAGACACAAATCGTTCGAATAAACGAAATGGGCACCATGGCCAACGCAAATGGAGTCTTTTTTCAGTGGTATCGTTTGTTGGTGAACCAACAAACAATATATCCCCGAATTAGCCCTCGGAACCAATTCCTTCCTAGTGAATTTCTCTCTCGCCCTGGAAGACCCAAATCGTTGCAACCAACGAAATGGGCATGATGGACAACGAAAATGGGGTCTTTTTTCAGTGGTATTGTTTGTTGGTGAACTAAGAAACAATATATCTCCGAATTAGTTTTCGGGACCAACTCTTTTCTAGTAAATTTCGCTCCCGCTCTGACAGACACAAATCGTTGCAATAAACGAAATGGGCACCATGGCCAACGCAAATGGAGTCTTTTTTCAGTGGTATCGTTTGTTGGTGAAACAACAAACAATATATCCCCGAATTAGCCTTCGGAACCAACTCCTTCCTAGTGAATTTCTCTCTCGCCCCGGAAGACCCAAATCGTTGCAACCAACGAAATGGGCATGATAGCTAACGAAAATGGGGTCTTTTTTCAGTGGTATTGTTTGTTGGTGAACTAAGAAAAGATATAACTCCGAATTAGCCTTCGGAACAAATTCCTTCCTCGTGAATTTCGCTCTCGCCCTGGAAGACGCAAATCGTTGCAATCAACGAAATGGGCATGATCGCCAACGAAAATGGGGTCTTTCTCGGTGGTATCGTTTGTTGGTGAACCAACAAACAATATATCTCAGAATTAGCCTTCGGAACCAACTCCTTCCTAGTGAATTTCTCTTTCGCCCTGGAAGACCCAAATCGTTGCAATCAACGAAATAAGCACCATGGCCAACGAAAATGGAGTCTTTTTTCGGTGGTATCGTTTGTTGGTGAATCCACAAAAAATGTATCACCGAATCAGCCTTCGGGACAAATTCCTTCCTCGTGAATTTCGCTCTCGCCCTGGAAGACCCAAATCGTTGCAATCAACGAAATGGGCATGATGGCCAACGAAAATGGGGTCTTTTTTCAGTGGTATTGTTTGTTGGTGAACTAAGAAACAATATATCTCCGAATTAGTTTTCGGAACCAACTCCTTTCTAGTAAATTTCGCTCCCGCTCTGACAGACACAAATCGTTGCAATAAACGAAATGGGCACCATGGCCAACGCAAATGGAGTCTTTTTTCAGTGGTATCGTTTGTTGGTGAATCCATAAACAATATATCTCCGAATTAGCCTTCGGAACAAATTCCATCCTCGTGAATTTCGCTCTCGTTTTGGAAGACCCAAATCGTTGCAATCAACGAAATGGGCATGATGGCCGACGAAAATAGGGTCTTTTTCGGTGGTATCGTTCGTTGGTGAACCAACAAACAATATATCCCCGAATTAGCCTTCGGAACCAACTCCTTCCTAGTGAATTTCTCTCTCACCCTGGAAGACCCAGATCGTTGCAATAAACGAAATGGGCACCATGGCCAACGAAAATGGAGTCTTTTTTCGGTGGTATCGTTTGTTGGTGAATCCATAAACAATATATCTCCGAATTAGCCTTCGGAACAAATTCCTTCCTCGTGAATTTCGCTCTCGTTTTGGAAGACCCAAATCGTTGCAATCGACGAAATGGGCATGATGGCCGACGAAAATGGGGTCTTTTTTCAGTGGTATTGTTTGTTGGTGAACTAAGAAACAATATATCTCCGAGATAGCCTTCGGAACCAGCTCCTTTCTAGTCAATTTCGCTGCCGCTCTGACAGACACAAATCGTTGCAATAAACGAAATGGGCAGTATGGCCAACGCAAATGGAGTCTTTTTTCAGTGGTATCGTTTGTTGGTGAACCAACAAACAATATATCCCCGAATTAGCCCTCGGAACCAACTCCTTCCTAGTGAATTTCTCTCTCGCCCTGGAAGACCCAATTCGTTGCAACCAACGAAATGGGCATGATGGCCAACGAAAATGGGGTCTTTTTTCAGTGGTATTGTTTGTTGGTGAACTAAGAAACAATATATCTCCGAATTAGTTTTCGGAACCGACTCCTTTCTAGTAAATTTCGCTCCCGCTCTGACAGACACAAATCGTTGGAATAAACGAAATGAGCACCATGGCCAACGCAAATGGAGTCTTTTTTCAGTGGTATCGTTTGTTGGTGAACCAACAAACAATATATCCCCGAATTAGCCTTCGGAACCAACTCCTTCCTAGTGAATTTCTCTCTCGCCCTGGAAGACCCAAATCGTTGCAATCAACGAAATAAGCACTATGGCCAACGAAAATAGCGTCTTTTTTCGGTGGTATCGTTTGTTGGTGAATCCACAAGCAATGTATCACCGAATCAGCCTTCGGGACAAATTCCTTCCTCGTGAATTTCGCTCTCGCCCTGGAAGACGCAAATCGTTGCAATCAACGAAATGGGCATGATGGCCAACGAAAATGGGGTCTTTTTTCAGTGGTATTGTTTGTTGGTGAACTAAGAAACAATATATCTCCGAATTAGCCTTCGGAACCAACTCCTTTCTAGTAAATTTCGCTCCCGCCCTGACAAACCCAAATCGTTGCAATAAATGAAATGGGCACCATGACCAACGAAAACGGGGTCTTTTTTCGGTAGTATCGTTTGTTGGTGAATCCATAAACAATGTCTCTCCGAGTTAGCCTTCGGAACAAATTCCTTCCTCGTGAATTTCGCTCTCGCCCTGGAAGACGCAAATCGTTGCATTCAACGAAATGGGCATGATCGCCAACGAAAATGGGGTCTTTCTCGGTGGTATCGTTTGTTGGTGAACCAACAAACAATATATCTCAGAATTAGCCTTCGGAACCAACTCCTTCCTAGTGAATTTCTCTTTCGCCCTGGAAGACCCAAATCGTTGCAATCAACGAAATAAGCACCATGGCCAACGAAAATGGAGTCTTTTTTCGGTGGTATCGTTTGTTGGTGAATCCACAAAAAATGTATCACCGAATCAGCCTTCGGGACAAATCCCTTCCTCGTGAATTTCGCTCTCGCCCTGGAAGACCCAATTCGTTGCAATCAACGAAATGGGCATGATGGCCAACGAAAATGGGGTCTTTTTTCAGTGGTATTGTTTGTTGGTGAACTAAGAAACAATATATCTCCGAGATAGCCTTCGGAACCAGCTCCTTTCTAGTAAATTTCGCTGCCGCTCTGACAGACACAAATCGTTGCAATAAACGAAATGGGCAGTATGGCCAACGCAAATGGAGTCTTTTTTCAGTGGTATCGTTTGTTGGTGAACCAACAAACAATATATCCCCGAATTAGCCCTCGGAACCAACTCCTTCCTAGTGAATTTCTCTCTCGCCCTGGAAGACCCAATTCGTTGCAACCAACGAAATGGGCATGATGGCCAACGAAAATGGGGTCTTTTTTCAGTGGTATTGTTTGTTGGTGAACTAAGAAACAATATATCTCCGAATTAGTTTTCGGAACCGACTCCTTTCTAGTAAATTTCGCTCCCGCTCTGACAGACACAAATCGTTGGAATAAACGAAATGGGCACCATGGCCAACGCAAATGGAGTCTTTTTCCAGTGGTATCGTTTGTTGGTGAACCAACAAACAATATATCCCCGAATTAGCCTTCGGAACCAACTCCTTCCTAGTGAATTTCTCTCTCGCCCTGGAAGACCCAAATCGTTGCAATCAACGAAATAAGCACTATGGCCAACAAAAATGGCGTCTTTTTTCGGTGGTATCGTTTGTTGGTGAATCCACAAGCAATGTATCACCGAATCAGCCTTCGGGACAAATTCCTTCCTCGTGAATTTCGCTCTCGCCCTGGAAGACCCAAATCGTTGCAATCAACGAAATGGGCATGATGGCCAACGAAAATGGGGTCTTTTTTCAGTGGTATTGTTTGTTGGTGAACTAAGAAACAATATATCTCCGAATTAGTTTTCGGAACCAACTCCTTTCTAGTAAATTTCGCTCCCGCTCTGACAGACACAAATCGTTGCAATAAACGAAATGGGCACCATGGCCAACGCAAATGGAGTCTTTTTTCAGTGGTATCGTTTGTTGGCGAATCCATAAACAATATATCTCCGAATTAGCCTTCCGAAAAAATTCCTTCCTCGTGAATTTCGCTCTCGCCCTGGAAGACCCAAATCGTTGCAATCAACGAAATAGGCATGATGGAAAACGAAAATGGGGTCTTTTTTCGGTGGTATCGTTTGTTGGTGAACCAACAAACAAAATATCTCAGAATTAGCCTTCGGAACCAACTCCTTCCTAGTGAATTTCTCTCTCGCCCTGGAAGACCCAAATCGTTGCAATCAACGAAATGGGCACCATTGCCAACGCAAATGGAGTCTTTTTTCAGTGGTATCGTTTGTTGGTGAACCAACAAACAATATATCCCCGAATTAGCCCTCGGAACCAACTCCTTCCTAGTGAATTTCTCTCTCGCCCTGGAAGACCCAAATCGTTGCAATCAACGAAATAAGCACCATGGCCAACGAAAATGGGGTCTTTTTTCAGTGGAATTGTTTGTTGGTGAACTAAGAAACAATATATCTCCGAACTAGTTTTCGGAACCAACTCCTTTCTAGTAAATTTCGCTCCCGCTCTGACAGACACAAATCGTTGCAATAAACGAAATGGGCACCATGGCCAACGCAAATGGAGTCTTTTTTCAGTGGTATCGTTTGTTGGTGAATCCATAAACAATGTCTCTCCGAATTAGCCTTCGGAACAAATTCCTTCCTCGTGAATTTCGCTCTCGTTTTGGAAGACCCAAATCGTTGCAATCAACGAAATGGGCATGATGGAAAACGAAAATGGGGTCTTTTTTCGGTGGTATCGTTTGTTGGTGAACCAACAAACAATATATCTCAGAATTAGCCTTCGGAACCGACTCCTTCCTAGTGAATTTCTCTCTCGCCTTGGAAGACCCAAATCGTTGCAATCAACGAAATGGGCACCATGGCGAACGAAAATAGGGTCTTTGTTCGGTGGTATCGTTCGTTGGTGAACCAACAAACAATATATCCCCGAATTAGCCTTCGGAACCAACTCCTTTCTAGTGAATTTCTCTCTCGCCCTGGAAGACCCAAATCGTTGCAATCAACGAAATGGGCACCATGGCCAACGAAAATAGGGTCTTTTTCGGTGGTATCGTTCGTTGGTGAACCAACAAACAATATATCCCCGAATTAGCCTTCGGAACCAACTCCTTCCTAGTGAATTTCGCTCTCGCCCTGGAAGACCCAAATCGTTGCAATCAACGAAATGGGCATGATGGCCAACGAAAATGGGGTCTTTTTTCAGTGGTATCGTTTGTTGGTGAACCAACAAACAATATATCTCAGAATTAGCCTTTGGAACCAACTCCTTCCTAGTGAATTTCTCTCTCGCCCTGGAAGACCCAGATCGTTGCAATAAACGAAATGGGCACCATGCCCAACGAAAATGGAGTCTTTTTTCGGTGGTATCGTTTGTTGGTGAATCCATAAACAATATATCTCCGAATTGAGCCTTCGGAACAAATTCCTTCCTCGTGAATTTCGCTCTCGTTTTGGAAGACCCAAGTCGATGCAATCAACGAAATGGGCATGATGGCCGACGAAAATGGGGTCTTTTTTCAGTGGTATTGTTTGTTGGTGAACTAAGAAACAATATATCTCCGAATTAGCCTCCGGAACCAACTCCTTTCTAGTAAATTTCGCTGCCGCTCTGACAGACACAAATCGTTGCAATATACGAAATGGGCACCATGGCCAACGCAAATGGAGTCTTTTTTCAGTGGTATCGTTTGTTGGTGAACCAACAAACAATATATCCCCGAATTGGCCCTCGGAACCAACTCCTTCCTAGTGAATTCCTCTCTCGTCCTGGAAGACCCAAATCGTTGCAACCAACGAAATGGGCATGATGGCCAACGAAAATGGGGTCTTTTTTCAGTGGTATTGTTTGTTGGTGAACTAAGAAACAACATATCTCCGAATTAGTTTTCGGAACCAACTCCTTTCTAGTAAATTTCGCTCCCGCTCTGACAGACACAAATCGTTGCAATAAACGAAATGGGCACCATGGCCAACGCAAATGGAGTCTTTTTTCAGTGGTATCGTTTGTTGGTGAACCAACAAACAATATATCCCCGAATTAGCCTTCGGAACCAACTCCTTCCTAGTGAATTTCTCTCTCGCCCCGGAAGACCCAAATCGTTGCAACCAACGAAATGGGCATGATAGCTAACGAAAATGGGGTCTTTTTTCAGTGGTATTGTTTGTTGGTGAACTAAGAAACAATATATCTCCGAATTAGCCTTCGGAACCAACTCCTTTCTAGTAAATTTCGCTCCCGCCCTGACAAACCCAAATCGTTGCAATAAACGAAATGGGCACCATGACCAACGAAAACGGGGTCTTTTTTCGGTAGTATCGTTTGTTGGTGAATCCATAAACAATGCTTCTCCGAGTTAGCCTTCGGAACAAATTCCTTCCTCGTGAATTTCGCTCTCGCCCTGGAAGACGCAAATCGTTGCAATCAACGAAATGGGCATGATCGCCAACGAAAATGGGGTCTTTCTCGGTGGTATCGTTTGTTGGTGAACCAACAAACAATATATCTCAGAATTAGCCTTCGGAACCAACTCCTTCCTAGTGAATTTCTCTTTCGCCCTGGAAGACCCAAATCGTTGCAATCAACGAAATAAGCACCATGGCCAACGAAAATGGAGTCTTTTTTCGGTGGTATCGTTTGTTGGTGAATCCACAAAAAATGTATCACCGAATCAGCCTTCGGGACAAATTCCTTCCTCGTGAATTTCGCTCTCGCCCTGGAAGACCCAAATCGTTGCAATCAACGAAATGGGCATGATGGCCAACGAAAATGGGGTCTTTTTTCAGTGGTATTGTTTGTTGGTGAACTAAGAAACAATATATCTCCGAATTAGTTTTCGGAACCAACTCCTTTCTAGTAAATTTCGCTCCCGCTCTGACAGACACAAATCGTTGCAATAAACGAAATGGGCACCATGGCCAAGGCAAATGGAGTCTTTTTTCAGTGGTATCGTTTGTTGGTGAATCCATAAACAATATATCTCCGAATTAGCCTTCGGAAAAAATTCCTTCCTCGTGAATTTCGCTCTCGCCCTGGAAGACCCAAATCGTTGCAATCAACGAAATGGGCATGATGGAAAACGAAAATGGGGTCTTTTTTCGGTGGTATCGTTTGTTGGTGAACCAACAAACAATATATCTCAGAATTAGCCTTCGGAACCAACTCCTTCCTAGTGAATTTCTCTCTCGCCCTGGAAGACCCAAATCGTTGCAATCAACGAAATGGGCACCATGGCCAACGAAAATAGGGTCTTTTTCGGTGGTATCGTTCGTTGGTGAACCAACAAACAATATATCCCCGTATTAGCCTTCGGAACCGACTCCTTCCTAGTGAATTTCTCTCTCACCCTGGAAGACCCAGATCGTTGCAATAAACGATATGGGCACCATGGCCAACGAAAATGGAGTCTTTTTTCGGTGGTATCGTTTGTTGGTGAATCCATAAACAATATATCTCCGAATTAGCCTTCGGAACAAATTCCATCCTCGTGAATTTCGCTCTCGTTTTGGAAGACCCAAATCGTTGCAATCAACGAAATGGGCATGATGGCCGACGAAAATGGGGTCTTTTTTCAGTGGTATTGTTTGTTGGTGAACTAAGAAACAATATATCTCCGAATTAGTTTTCGGAACCGACTCCTTTCTAGTAAATTTCGCTCCCACTCTGACAGACACAAATCGTTCGAATAAACGAAATGGGCACCATGGCCAACGCAAATGGAGTCTTTTTTCAGTGGTATCGTTTGTTGGTGAACCAACAAACAATATATCCCCGAATTAGCCCTCGGAACCAACTCCTTCCTAGTGAATTTCTCTCTCGCCCTGGAAGACCCAAATCGTTGCAACCAACGAAATGGGCATGATGGACAACGAAAATGGGGTCTTTTTTCAGTGGTATTGTTTGTTGGTGAACTAAGAAACAATATATCTCCGAATTAGTTTTCGGGACCAACTCTTTTCTAGTAAATTTCGCTCCCGCTCTGACAGACACAAATCGTTGCAATAAACGAAATGGGCACCATGGCCAACGCAAATGGAGTCTTTTTTCAGTGGTATCGTTTGTTGGTGAAACAACAAACAATATATCCCCGAATTAGCCTTCGGAACCAACTCCTTCCTAGTGAATTTCTCTCTCGCCCCGGAAGACCCAAATCGTTGCAACCAACGAAATGGGCATGATAGCTAACGAAAATGGGGTCTTTTTTCAGTGGTATTGTTTGTTGGTGAACTAAGAAAAGATATAACTCCGAATTAGCCTTCGGAACAAATTCCTTCCTCGTGAATTTCGCTCTCGCCCTGGAAGACGCAAATCGTTGCAATCAACGAAATGGGCATGATCGCCAACGAAAATGGGGTCTTTCTCGGTGGTATCGTTTGTTGGTGAACCAACAAACAATATATCTCAGAATTAGCCTTCGGAACCAACTCCTTCCTAGTGAATTTCTCTTTCGCCCTGGAAGACCCAAATCGTTGCAATCAACGAAATAAGCACCATGGCCAACGAAAATGGAGTCTTTTTTCGGTGGTATCGTTTGTTGGTGAATCCACAAAAAATGTATCACCGAATCAGCCTTCGGGACAAATTCCTTCCTCGTGAATTTCGCTCTCGCCCTGGAAGACCCAAATCGTTGCAATCAACGAAATGGGCATGATGGCCAACGAAAATGGGGTCTTTTTTCAGTGGTATTGTTTGTTGGTGAACTAAGAAACAATATATCTCCGAATTAGTTTTCGGAACCAACTCCTTTCTAGTAAATTTCGCTCCCGCTCTGACAGACACAAATCGTTGCAATAAACGAAATGGGCACCATGGCCAACGCAAATGGAGTCTTTTTTCAGTGGTATCGTTTGTTGGTGAATCCATAAACAATATATCTCCGAATTAGCCTTCGGAACAAATTCCATCCTCGTGAATTTCGCTCTCGTTTTGGAAGACCCAAATCGTTGCAATCAACGAAATGGGCATGATGGCCGACGAAAATAGGGTCTTTTTCGGTGGTATCGTTCGTTGGTGAACCAACAAACAATATATCCCCGAATTAGCCTTCGGAACCAACTCCTTCCTAGTGAATTTCTCTCTCACCCTGGAAGACCCAGATCGTTGCAATAAACGAAATGGGCACCATGGCCAACGAAAATGGAGTCTTTTTTCGGTGGTATCGTTTGTTGGTGAATCCATAAACAATATATCTCCGAATTAGCCTTCGGAACAAATTCCTTCCTCGTGAATTTCGCTCTCGTTTTGGAAGACCCAAATCGTTGCAATCGACGAAATGGGCATGATGGCCGACGAAAATGGGGTCTTTTTTCAGTGGTATTGTTTGTTGGTGAACTAAGAAACAATATATCTCCGAGATAGCCTTCGGAACCAGCTCCTTTCTAGTCAATTTCGCTGCCGCTCTGACAGACACAAATCGTTGCAATAAACGAAATGGGCAGTATGGCCAACGCAAATGGAGTCTTTTTTCAGTGGTATCGTTTGTTGGTGAACCAACAAACAATATATCCCCGAATTAGCCCTCGGAACCAACTCCTTCCTAGTGAATTTCTCTCTCGCCCTGGAAGACCCAATTCGTTGCAACCAACGAAATGGGCATGATGGCCAACGAAAATGGGGTCTTTTTTCAGTGGTATTGTTTGTTGGTGAACTAAGAAACAATATATCTCCGAATTAGTTTTCGGAACCGACTCCTTTCTAGTAAATTTCGCTCCCGCTCTGACAGACACAAATCGTTGGAATAAACGAAATGAGCACCATGGCCAACGCAAATGGAGTCTTTTTTCAGTGGTATCGTTTGTTGGTGAACCAACAAACAATATATCCCCGAATTAGCCTTCGGAACCAACTCCTTCCTAGTGAATTTCTCTCTCGCCCTGGAAGACCCAAATCGTTGCAATCAACGAAATAAGCACTATGGCCAACGAAAATAGCGTCTTTTTTCGGTGGTATCGTTTGTTGGTGAATCCACAAGCAATGTATCACCGAATCAGCCTTCGGGACAAATTCCTTCCTCGTGAATTTCGCTCTCGCCCTGGAAGACGCAAATCGTTGCAATCAACGAAATGGGCATGATGGCCAACGAAAATGGGGTCTTTTTTCAGTGGTATTGTTTGTTGGTGAACTAAGAAACAATATATCTCCGAATTAGCCTTCGGAACCAACTCCTTTCTAGTAAATTTCGCTCCCGCCCTGACAAACCCAAATCGTTGCAATAAATGAAATGGGCACCATGACCAACGAAAACGGGGTCTTTTTTCGGTAGTATCGTTTGTTGGTGAATCCATAAACAATGTCTCTCCGAGTTAGCCTTCGGAACAAATTCCTTCCTCGTGAATTTCGCTCTCGCCCTGGAAGACGCAAATCGTTGCATTCAACGAAATGGGCATGATCGCCAACGAAAATGGGGTCTTTCTCGGTGGTATCGTTTGTTGGTGAACCAACAAACAATATATCTCAGAATTAGCCTTCGGAACCAACTCCTTCCTAGTGAATTTCTCTTTCGCCCTGGAAGACCCAAATCGTTGCAATCAACGAAATAAGCACCATGGCCAACGAAAATGGAGTCTTTTTTCGGTGGTATCGTTTGTTGGTGAATCCACAAAAAATGTATCACCGAATCAGCCTTCGGGACAAATCCCTTCCTCGTGAATTTCGCTCTCGCCCTGGAAGACCCAATTCGTTGCAATCAACGAAATGGGCATGATGGCCAACGAAAATGGGGTCTTTTTTCAGTGGTATTGTTTGTTGGTGAACTAAGAAACAATATATCTCCGAGATAGCCTTCGGAACCAGCTCCTTTCTAGTAAATTTCGCTGCCGCTCTGACAGACACAAATCGTTGCAATAAACGAAATGGGCAGTATGGCCAACGCAAATGGAGTCTTTTTTCAGTGGTATCGTTTGTTGGTGAACCAACAAACAATATATCCCCGAATTAGCCCTCGGAACCAACTCCTTCCTAGTGAATTTCTCTCTCGCCCTGGAAGACCCAATTCGTTGCAACCAACGAAATGGGCATGATGGCCAACGAAAATGGGGTCTTTTTTCAGTGGTATTGTTTGTTGGTGAACTAAGAAACAATATATCTCCGAATTAGTTTTCGGAACCAACTCCTTTCTAGTAAATTTCGCTCCCGCTCTGACAGACACAAATCGTTGCAATAAACGAAATGGGCACCATGGCCAACGCAAATGGAGTCTTTTTTCAGTGGTATCGTTTGTTGGTGAATCCATAAACAATATATCTCCGAATTAGCCTTCGGAACAAATTCCATCCTCGTGAATTTCGCTCTCGTTTTGGAAGACCCAAATCGTTGCAATCAACGAAATGGGCATGATGGCCGACGAAAATGGGGTCTTTTTTCGGTGGTATCGTTTGTTGGTGAACCAACAAACAATATATCTCAGAATTAGCCTTCGGAACCAACTCCTTCCTAGTGAATTTCTCTCTCACCCTGGAAGACCCAGATCGTTGCAATAAACGAAATGGGCACCATGGCCAACGAAAATGGAGTCTTTTTTCGGTGGTATCGTTTGTTGGTGAATCCATAAACAATATATCTCCGAATTAGACTTCGGAACAAATTCCTTCCTCGTGAATTTCGCTCTCGTTTTGGAAGACCCAAATCGTTGCAATCAACGAAATGGGCATGATGGCCGACAAAAATAGGGTCTTTTTTCAGTGGTATTGTTTGTTGGTGAACTAAGAAACAATATATCTCCGAGATAGCCTTCGGAACCAGCTCCTTTCTAGTAAATTTCGCTGCCGCTCTGACAGACACAAATCGTTGCAATAAACGAAATGGGCAGTATGGCCAACGCAAATGGAGTCTTTTTTCAGTGGTATCGTTTGTTGGTGAACCAACAAACAATATATCCCCGAATTAGCCCTCGGAACCAACTCCTTCCTAGTGAATTTCTCTCTCGCCCTGGAAGACCCAATTCGTTGCAACCAACGAAATGGGCATGATGGCCAACGAAAATGGGGTCTTTTTTCAGTGGTATTGTTTGTTGGTGAACTAAGAAACAATATATCTCCGAATTAGTTTTCGGAACCGACTCCTTTCTAGTAAATTTCGCTCCCGCTCTGACAGACACAAATCGTTGGAATAAACGAAATGGGCACCATGGCCAACGCAAATGGAGTCTTTTTCCAGTGGTATCGTTTGTTGGTGAACCAACAAACAATATATCCCCGAATTAGCCTTCGGAACCAACTCCTTCCTAGTGAATTTCTCTCTCGCCCTGGAAGACCCAAATCGTTGCAATCAACGAAATAAGCACTATGGCCAACAAAAATGGCGTCTTTTTTCGGTGGTATCGTTTGTTGGTGAATCCACAAGCAATGTATCACCGAATCAGCCTTCGGGACAAATTCCTTCCTCGTGAATTTCGCTCTCGCCCTGGAAGACCCAAATCGTTGCAATCAACGAAATGGGCATGATGGCCAACGAAAATGGGGTCTTTTTTCAGTGGTATTGTTTGTTGGTGAACTAAGAAACAATATATCTCCGAATTAGTTTTCGGAACCAACTCCTTTCTAGTAAATTTCGCTCCCGCTCTGACAGACACAAATCGTTGCAATAAACGAAATGGGCACCATGGCCAACGCAAATGGAGTCTTTTTTCAGTGGTATCGTTTGTTGGCGAATCCATAAACAATATATCTCCGAATTAGCCTTCCGAAAAAATTCCTTCCTCGTGAATTTCGCTCTCGCCCTGGAAGACCCAAATCGTTGCAATCAACGAAATAGGCATGATGGAAAACGAAAATGGGGTCTTTTTTCGGTGGTATCGTTTGTTGGTGAACCAACAAACAAAATATCTCAGAATTAGCCTTCGGAACCAACTCCTTCCTAGTGAATTTCTCTCTCGCCCTGGAAGACCCAAATCGTTGCAATCAACGAAATGGGCACCATTGCCAACGCAAATGGAGTCTTTTTTCAGTGGTATCGTTTGTTGGTGAACCAACAAACAATATATCCCCGAATTAGCCCTCGGAACCAACTCCTTCCTAGTGAATTTCTCTCTCGCCCTGGAAGACCCAAATCGTTGCAATCAACGAAATAAGCACCATGGCCAACGAAAATGGGGTCTTTTTTCAGTGGAATTGTTTGTTGGTGAACTAAGAAACAATATATCTCCGAACTAGTTTTCGGAACCAACTCCTTTCTAGTAAATTTCGCTCCCGCTCTGACAGACACAAATCGTTGCAATAAACGAAATGGGCACCATGGCCAACGCAAATGGAGTCTTTTTTCAGTGGTATCGTTTGTTGGTGAATCCATAAACAATGTCTCTCCGAATTAGCCTTCGGAACAAATTCCTTCCTCGTGAATTTCGCTCTCGTTTTGGAAGACCCAAATCGTTGCAATCAACGAAATGGGCATGATGGAAAACGAAAATGGGGTCTTTTTTCGGTGGTATCGTTTGTTGGTGAACCAACAAACAATATATCTCAGAATTAGCCTTCGGAACCGACTCCTTCCTAGTGAATTTCTCTCTCGCCTTGGAAGACCCAAATCGTTGCAATCAACGAAATGGGCACCATGGCGAACGAAAATAGGGTCTTTGTTCGGTGGTATCGTTCGTTGGTGAACCAACAAACAATATATCCCCGAATTAGCCTTCGGAACCAACTCCTTTCTAGTGAATTTCTCTCTCGCCCTGGAAGACCCAAATCGTTGCAATCAACGAAATAGGCACCATGGCCAACGAAAATAGGGTCTTTTTCGGTGGTATCGTTCGTTGGTGAACCAACAAACAATATATCCCCGAATTAGCCTTCGGAACCAACTCCTTCCTAGTGAATTTCGCTCTCGCCCTGGAAGACCCAAATCGTTGCAATCAACGAAATGGGCATGATGGCCAACGAAAATGGGGTCTTTTTTCAGTGGTATCGTTTGTTGGTGAACCAACAAACAATATATCTCAGAATTAGCCTTTGGAACCAACTCCTTCCTAGTGAATTTCTCTCTCGCCCTGGAAGACCCAGATCGTTGCAATAAACGAAATGGGCACCATGCCCAACGAAAATGGAGTCTTTTTTCGGTGGTATCGTTTGTTGGTGAATCCATAAACAATATATCTCCGAATTGAGCCTTCGGAACAAATTCCTTCCTCGTGAATTTCGCTCTCGTTTTGGAAGACCCAAGTCGATGCAATCAACGAAATGGGCATGATGGCCGACGAAAATGGGGTCTTTTTTCAGTGGTATGTTTGTTGGTGAACTAAGAAACAATATATCTCCGAATTAGCCTCCGGAACCAACTCCTTTCTAGTAAATTTCGCTGCCGCTCTGACAGACACAAATCGTTGCAATATACGAAATGGGCACCATGGCCAACGCAAATGGAGTCTTTTTTCAGTGGTATCGTTTGTTGGTGAACCAACAAACAATATATCCCCGAATTGGCCCTCGGAACCAACTCCTTCCTAGTGAATTCCTCTCTCGTCCTGGAAGACCCAAATCGTTGCAACCAACGAAATGGGCATGATGGCCGACGAAAATGGGGTCTTTTTTCAGTGGTATTGTTTGTTGGTGAACTAAGAAACAATATATCTCCGAATTAGCCTCCGGAACCAACTCCTTTCTAGTAAATTTCGCTGCCGCTCTGACAGACACAAATCGTTGCAATATACGAAATGGGCACCATGGCCAACGCAAATGGAGTCTTTTTTCAGTGGTATCGTTTGTTGGTGAACCAACAAACAATATATCCCCGAATTGGCCCTCGGAACCAACTCCTTCCTAGTGAATTCCTCTCTCGTCCTGGAAGACCCAAATCGTTGCAACCAACGAAATGGGCATGATGGCCAACGAAAATGGGGTCTTTTTTCAGTGGTATTGTTTGTTGGTGAACTAAGAAACAACATATCTCCGAATTAGTTTTCGGAACCAACTCCTTTCTAGTAAATTTCGCTGCCGCTCTGACAGACACAAATCGTTGCAATAAACGAAATGGGCAGTATGGCCAACGCAAATGGAGTCTTTTTTCAGTGGTATCGTTTGTTGGTGAACCAACAAACAATATATCCCCGAATTAGCCCTCGGAACCAACTCCTTCCTAGTGAATTTCTCTCTCGCCCTGGAAGACCCAATTCGTTGCAACCAACGAAATGGGCATGATGGCCAACGAAAATGGGGTCTTTTTTCAGTGGTATTGTTTGTTGGTGAACTAAGAAACAATATATCTCCGAATTAGTTTTCGGAACCAACTCCTTTCTAGTAAATTTCGCTCCCGCTCTGACAGACACAAATCGTTGCAATAAACGAAATGGGCACCATGGCCAACGCAAATGGAGTCTTTTTTCAGTGGTATCGTTTGTTGGTGAATCCATAAACAATATATCTCCGAATTAGCCTTCGGAACAAATTCCATCCTCGTGAATTTCGCTCTCGTTTTGGAAGACCCAAATCGTTGCAATCAACGAAATGGGCATGATGGCCGACGAAAATGGGGTCTTTTTTCGGTGGTATCGTTTGTTGGTGAACCAACAAACAATATATCTCAGAATTAGCCTTCGGAACCAACTCCTTCCTAGTGAATTTCTCTCTCACCCTGGAAGACCCAGATCGTTGCAATAAACGAAATGGGCACCATGGCCAACGAAAATGGAGTCTTTTTTCGGTGGTATCGTTTGTTGGTGAATCCATAAACAATATATCTCCGAATTAGACTTCGGAACAAATTCCTTCCTCGTGAATTTCGCTCTCGTTTTGGAAGACCCAAATCGTTGCAATCAACGAAATGGGCATGATGGCCGACAAAAATAGGGTCTTTTTTCAGTGGTATTGTTTGTTGGTGAACTAAGAAACAATATATCTCCGAGATAGCCTTCGGAACCAGCTCCTTTCTAGTAAATTTCGCTGCCGCTCTGACAGACACAAATCGTTGCAATAAACGAAATGGGCAGTATGGCCAACGCAAATGGAGTCTTTTTTCAGTGGTATCGTTTGTTGGTGAACCAACAAACAATATATCCCCGAATTAGCCCTCGGAACCAACTCCTTCCTAGTGAATTTCTCTCTCGCCCTGGAAGACCCAATTCGTTGCAACCAACGAAATGGGCATGATGGCCAACGAAAATGGGGTCTTTTTTCAGTGGTATTGTTTGTTGGTGAACTAAGAAACAATATATCTCCGAATTAGTTTTCGGAACCGACTCCTTTCTAGTAAATTTCGCTCCCGCTCTGACAGACACAAATCGTTGGAATAAACGAAATGGGCACCATGGCCAACGCAAATGGAGTCTTTTTCCAGTGGTATCGTTTGTTGGTGAACCAACAAACAATATATCCCCGAATTAGCCTTCGGAACCAACTCCTTCCTAGTGAATTTCTCTCTCGCCCTGGAAGACCCAAATCGTTGCAATCAACGAAATAAGCACTATGGCCAACAAAAATGGCGTCTTTTTTCGGTGGTATCGTTTGTTGGTGAATCCACAAGCAATGTATCACCGAATCAGCCTTCGGGACAAATTCCTTCCTCGTGAATTTCGCTCTCGCCCTGGAAGACCCAAATCGTTGCAATCAACGAAATGGGCATGATGGCCAACGAAAATGGGGTCTTTTTTCAGTGGTATTGTTTGTTGGTGAACTAAGAAACAATATATCTCCGAATTAGTTTTCGGAACCAACTCCTTTCTAGTAAATTTCGCTCCCGCTCTGACAGACACAAATCGTTGCAATAAACGAAATGGGCACCATGGCCAACGCAAATGGAGTCTTTTTTCAGTGGTATCGTTTGTTGGCGAATCCATAAACAATATATCTCCGAATTAGCCTTCCGAAAAAATTCCTTCCTCGTGAATTTCGCTCTCGCCCTGGAAGACCCAAATCGTTGCAATCAACGAAATAGGCATGATGGAAAACGAAAATGGGGTCTTTTTTCGGTGGTATCGTTTGTTGGTGAACCAACAAACAAAATATCTCAGAATTAGCCTTCGGAACCAACTCCTTCCTAGTGAATTTCTCTCTCGCCCTGGAAGACCCAAATCGTTGCAATCAACGAAATGGGCACCATTGCCAACGCAAATGGAGTCTTTTTTCAGTGGTATCGTTTGTTGGTGAACCAACAAACAATATATCCCCGAATTAGCCCTCGGAACCAACTCCTTCCTAGTGAATTTCTCTCTCGCCCTGGAAGACCCAAATCGTTGCAATCAACGAAATAAGCACCATGGCCAACGAAAATGGGGTCTTTTTTCAGTGGAATTGTTTGTTGGTGAACTAAGAAACAATATATCTCCGAACTAGTTTTCGGAACCAACTCCTTTCTAGTAAATTTCGCTCCCGCTCTGACAGACACAAATCGTTGCAATAAACGAAATGGGCACCATGGCCAACGCAAATGGAGTCTTTTTTCAGTGGTATCGTTTGTTGGTGAATCCATAAACAATGTCTCTCCGAATTAGCCTTCGGAACAAATTCCTTCCTCGTGAATTTCGCTCTCGTTTTGGAAGACCCAAATCGTTGCAATCAACGAAATGGGCATGATGGAAAACGAAAATGGGGTCTTTTTTCGGTGGTATCGTTTGTTGGTGAACCAACAAACAATATATCTCAGAATTAGCCTTCGGAACCGACTCCTTCCTAGTGAATTTCTCTCTCGCCTTGGAAGACCCAAATCGTTGCAATCAACGAAATGGGCACCATGGCGAACGAAAATAGGGTCTTTGTTCGGTGGTATCGTTCGTTGGTGAACCAACAAACAATATATCCCCGAATTAGCCTTCGGAACCAACTCCTTTCTAGTGAATTTCTCTCTCGCCCTGGAAGACCCAAATCGTTGCAATCAACGAAATGGGCACCATGGCCAACGAAAATAGGGTCTTTTTCGGTGGTATCGTTCGTTGGTGAACCAACAAACAATATATCCCCGAATTAGCCTTCGGAACCAACTCCTTCCTAGTGAATTTCGCTCTCGCCCTGGAAGACCCAAATCGTTGCAATCAACGAAATGGGCATGATGGCCAACGAAAATGGGGTCTTTTTTCAGTGGTATCGTTTGTTGGTGAACCAACAAACAATATATCTCAGAATTAGCCTTTGGAACCAACTCCTTCCTAGTGAATTTCTCTCTCGCCCTGGAAGACCCAGATCGTTGCAATAAACGAAATGGGCACCATGCCCAACGAAAATGGAGTCTTTTTTCGGTGGTATCGTTTGTTGGTGAATCCATAAACAATATATCTCCGAATTGAGCCTTCGGAACAAATTCCTTCCTCGTGAATTTCGCTCTCGTTTTGGAAGACCCAAGTCGATGCAATCAACGAAATGGGCATGATGGCCGACGAAAATGGGGTCTTTTTTCAGTGGTATTGTTTGTTGGTGAACTAAGAAACAATATATCTCCGAATTAGCCTCCGGAACCAACTCCTTTCTAGTAAATTTCGCTGCCGCTCTGACAGACACAAATCGTTGCAATATACGAAATGGGCACCATGGCCAACGCAAATGGAGTCTTTTTTCAGTGGTATCGTTTGTTGGTGAACCAACAAACAATATATCCCCGAATTGGCCCTCGGAACCAACTCCTTCCTAGTGAATTCCTCTCTCGTCCTGGAAGACCCAAATCGTTGCAACCAACGAAATGGGCATGATGGCCAACGAAAATGGGGTCTTTTTTCAGTGGTATTGTTTGTTGGTGAACTAAGAAACAACATATCTCCGAATTAGTTTTCGGAACCAACTCCTTTCTAGTAAATTTCGCTCCCGCTCTGACAGACACAAATCGTTGCAATAAACGAAATGGGCACCATGGCCAACGCAAATGGAGTCTTTTTTCAGTGGTATCGTTTGTTGGTGAACCAACAAACAATATATCCCCGAATTAGCCTTCGGAACCAACTCCTTCCTAGTGAATTTCTCTCTCGCCCTGGAAGACCCAAATCGTTGCAATCAACGAAATGGGCATGATGGCCAACGAAAATGGGGTCTTTTTTCAGTGGTATCGTTTGTTGGTGAACCAACAAACAATATATCTCAGAATTAGCCTTTGGAACCAACTCCTTCCTAGTGAATTTCTCTCTCGCCCTGGAAGACCCAGATCGTTGCAATAAACGAAATGGGCACCATGCCCAACGAAAATGGAGTCTTTTTTCGGTGGTATCGTTTGTTGGTGAATCCATAAACAATATATCTCCGAATTGAGCCTTCGGAACAAATTCCTTCCTCGTGAATTTCGCTCTCGTTTTGGAAGACCCAAGTCGATGCAATCAACGAAATGGGCATGATGGCCGACGAAAATGGGGTCTTTTTTCAGTGGTATTGTTTGTTGGTGAACTAAGAAACAATATATCTCCGAATTAGCCTCCGGAACCAACTCCTTTCTAGTAAATTTCGCTGCCGCTCTGACAGACACAAATCGTTGCAATATACGAAATGGGCACCATGGCCAACGCAAATGGAGTCTTTTTTCAGTGGTATCGTTTGTTGGTGAACCAACAAACAATATATCCCCGAATTGGCCCTCGGAACCAACTCCTTCCTAGTGAATTCCTCTCTCGTCCTGGAAGACCCAAATCGTTGCAACCAACGAAATGGGCATGATGGCCAACGAAAATGGGGTCTTTTTTCAGTGGTATTGTTTGTTGGTGAACTAAGAAACAATATATCTCCGAATTAGTTTTCGGAACCAACTCCTTTCTAGTAAATTTCGCTCCCGCTCTGACAGACACAAATCGTTGCAATAAACGAAATGGGCACCATGGCCAACGCAAATGCAGTCTTTTTTCAGTGGTATCGTTTGTTGGTGAACCAACAAACAATATATTCCCGAATTAGCCTTCGGAACCAACTCCTTCCTAGTGAATTTCTCTCTCGCCCTGGAAGACCCAAATCGTTGCAATCAACGAAATAAGCACTATGGCCAACGAAAATGGCGTCTTTTTTCGGTGGTATCGTTTGTTGGTGAATCCACAAGCAATGTATCACCGAATCAGCCTTCGGGAGAAATTCCTTCCTAGTGAATTTCTCTCTCGCCCTGGAAGACCCAAATCGTTGCAACCAACGAAATGGGCATGATGGCCAACGAAAATGGGGTCTTTTTTCAGTGGTATTGTTTGTTGGTGAACTAAGAAACAATATATCTCCGAATTAGTTTTCGGAACCAACTCTTTTCTAGTAAATTTCGCTCCCGCTCTGACAGACACAAATCGTTGCAATAAACGAAATGGGCACCATGGCCAACGCAAATGGAGTCTTTTTTCAGTGGTATCGTTTGTTGGTGAACCAACAAACAATATATCCCCGAATTAGCCTTCGGAACCAACTCCTTCCTAGTGAATTTCTCTCTCGCCCCGGAAGACCCAAATCGTTGCAACCAACGAAATGGGCATGATAGCTAACGAAAATGGGGTCTTTTTTCAGTGGTATTGTTTGTTGGTGAACTAAGAAACAATATATCTCCGAATTAGCCTTCGGAACCAACTCCTTTCTAGTAAATTTCGCTCCCGCCCTGACAAACCCAAATCGTTGCAATAAACGAAATGGGCACCATGACCAACGAAAACGGGGTCTTTTTTCGGTAGTATCGTTTGTTGGTGAATCCATAAACAATGCTTCTCCGAGTTAGCCTTCGGAACAAATTCCTTCCTCGTGAATTTCGCTCTCGCCCTGGAAGACGCAAATCGTTGCAATCAACGAAATGGGCATGATCGCCAACGAAAATGGGGTCTTTCTCGGTGGTATCGTTTGTTGGTGAACCAACAAACAATATATCTCAGAATTAGCCTTCGGAACCAACTCCTTCCTAGTGAATTTCTCTTTCGCCCTGGAAGACCCAAATCGTTGCAATCAACGAAATAAGCACCATGGCCAACGAAAATGGAGTCTTTTTTCGGTGGTATCGTTTGTTGGTGAATCCACAAAAAATGTATCACCGAATCAGCCTTCGGGACAAATTCCTTCCTCGTGAATTTCGCTCTCGCCCTGGAAGACCCAAATCGTTGCAATCAACGAAATGGGCATGATGGCCAACGAAAATGGGGTCTTTTTTCAGTGGTATTGTTTGTTGGTGAACTAAGAAACAATATATCTCCGAATTAGTTTTCGGAACCAACTCCTTTCTAGTAAATTTCGCTCCCGCTCTGACAGACACAAATCGTTGCAATAAACGAAATGGGCACCATGGCCAAGGCAAATGGAGTCTTTTTTCAGTGGTATCGTTTGTTGGTGAATCCATAAACAATATATCTCCGAATTAGCCTTCGGAAAAAATTCCTTCCTCGTGAATTTCGCTCTCGCCCTGGAAGACCCAAATCGTTGCAATCAACGATGGAAAACGAAAATGGGGTCTTTTTTCGGTGGTATCGTTTGTTGGTGAACCAACAAACAATATATCCCCGAATTAGCCTTCGGAACCAACTCCTTCCTAGTGAATTTCTCTCTCACCCTGGAAGACCCAGATCGTTGCAATAAACGAAATGGGCACCATGGCCAACGAAAATGGAGTCTTTTTTCGGTGGTATCGTTTGTTGGTGAATCCATAAACAATATATCTCCGAATTAGCCTTCGGAACAAATTCCATCCTCGTGAATTTCGCTCTCGTTTTGGAAGACCCAAATCGTTGCAATCAACGAAATGGGCATGATGGCCGACGAAAATGGGGTCTTTTTTCAGTGGTATTGTTTGTTGGTGAACTAAGAAACAATATATCTCCGAATTAGTTTTCGGAACCGACTCCTTTCTAGTAAATTTCGCTCCCACTCTGACAGACACAAATCGTTCGAATAAACGAAATGGGCACCATGGCCAACGCAAATGGAGTCTTTTTTCAGTGGTATCGTTTGTTGGTGAACCAACAAACAATATATCCCCGAATTAGCCCTCGGAACCAATTCCTTCCTAGTGAATTTCTCTCTCGCCCTGGAAGACCCAAATCGTTGCAACCAACGAAATGGGCATGATGGACAACGAAAATGGGGTCTTTTTTCAGTGGTATTGTTTGTTGGTGAACTAAGAAACAATATATCTCCGAATTAGTTTTCGGGACCAACTCTTTTCTAGTAAATTTCGCTCCCGCTCTGACAGACACAAATCGTTGCAATAAACGAAATGGGCACCATGGCCAACGCAAATGGAGTCTTTTTTCAGTGGTATCGTTTGTTGGTGAAACAACAAACAATATATCCCCGAATTAGCCTTCGGAACCAACTCCTTCCTAGTGAATTTCTCTCTCGCCCCGGAAGACCCAAATCGTTGCAACCAACGAAATGGGCATGATAGCTAACGAAAATGGGGTCTTTTTTCAGTGGTATTGTTTGTTGGTGAACTAAGAAAAGATATAACTCCGAATTAGCCTTCGGAACAAATTCCTTCCTCGTGAATTTCGCTCTCGCCCTGGAAGACGCAAATCGTTGCAATCAACGAAATGGGCATGATCGCCAACGAAAATGGGGTCTTTCTCGGTGGTATCGTTTGTTGGTGAACCAACAAACAATATATCTCAGAATTAGCCTTCGGAACCAACTCCTTCCTAGTGAATTTCTCTTTCGCCCTGGAAGACCCAAATCGTTGCAATCAACGAAATAAGCACCATGGCCAACGAAAATGGAGTCTTTTTTCGGTGGTATCGTTTGTTGGTGAATCCACAAAAAATGTATCACCGAATCAGCCTTCGGGACAAATTCCTTCCTCGTGAATTTCGCTCTCGCCCTGGAAGACCCAAATCGTTGCAATCAACGAAATGGGCATGATGGCCAACGAAAATGGGGTCTTTTTTCAGTGGTATTGTTTGTTGGTGAACTAAGAAACAATATATCTCCGAATTAGTTTTCGGAACCAACTCCTTTCTAGTAAATTTCGCTCCCGCTCTGACAGACACAAATCGTTGCAATAAACGAAATGGGCACCATGGCCAACGCAAATGGAGTCTTTTTTCAGTGGTATCGTTTGTTGGTGAATCCATAAACAATATATCTCCGAATTAGCCTTCGGAACAAATTCCATCCTCGTGAATTTCGCTCTCGTTTTGGAAGACCCAAATCGTTGCAATCAACGAAATGGGCATGATGGCCGACGAAAATAGGGTCTTTTTCGGTGGTATCGTTCGTTGGTGAACCAACAAACAATATATCCCCGAATTAGCCTTCGGAACCAACTCCTTCCTAGTGAATTTCTCTCTCACCCTGGAAGACCCAGATCGTTGCAATAAACGAAATGGGCACCATGGCCAACGAAAATGGAGTCTTTTTTCGGTGGTATCGTTTGTTGGTGAATCCATAAACAATGTCTCTCCGAATTAGCCTTCGGAACAAATTCCTTCCTCGTGAATTTCGCTCTCGCCCTGGAAGACGCAAATCGTTGCAATCAACGAAATGGGCATGATGGCCAACGAAAATGGGGTCTTTCTCGGTGGTATCGTTTGTTGGTGAACCAACAAACAATATATCTCAGAATTAGCCTTCGGAACCAACTCCTTCCTAGTGAATTTCTCTCTCGCCCTGGAAGACCCAAATCGTTGCAATCAACGAAATAAGCACCATGGCCAACGAAAATGGAGGCTTTTTTCGGTGGTATCGTTTGTTGGTGAATCCACAAAAAATGTATCACCGAATCAGCCTTCGGGACAAATTCCTTCCTCGTGAATTTCGCTCTCGCCCTGGAAGACCCAAATCGTTGCAATCAACGAAATGGGCATGATGGTTAACGAAAATGGGGTCTTTTTTCAGTGGTATTGTTTGTTGGTAAACTAAGAAACAATATATGTCCGAATTAGTTTTCGGAACCAACTCCTTTCTAGTAAATTTCGCTCCCGCTCTGACAGACACAAATCGTTGCAATAAACGAAATGGGCACCATGGCCAAGGCAAATGGAGTCTTTTTTCAGTGGTATCGTTTGTTGGTGAATCCACAAAAAATGTATCACCGAATCAGCCTTCGGGACAAATTCCTTCCTCGTGAATTTCGCTCTCGCCCTGGAAGACCCAAATCGTTGCAATCAACGAAATGGGCATGATGGCCAACGAAAATGGGGTCTTTTTTCAGTGGTATTGTTTGTTGGTGAACTAAGAAACAATATATCTCCGAATTAGTTTTCGGAACCAACTCCTTTCTAGTAAATTTCGCTCCCGCTCTGACAGACACAAATCGTTGCAATAAACGAAATGGGCACCATGGCCAAGGCAAATGGAGTCTTTTTTCAGTGGTATCGTTTGTTGGTGAATCCATAAACAATATATCTCCGAATTAGCCTTCGGAAAAAATTCCTTCCTCGTGAATTTCGCTCTCGCCCTGGAAGACCCAAATCGTTGCAATCAACGATGGAAAACGAAAATGGGGTCTTTTTTCGGTGGTATCGTTTGTTGGTGAACCAACAAACAATATATCCCCGAATTAGCCTTCGGAACCAACTCCTTCCTAGTGAATTTCTCTCTCACCCTGGAAGACCCAGATCGTTGCAATAAACGAAATGGGCACCATGGCCAACGAAAATGGAGTCTTTTTTCGGTGGTATCGTTTGTTGGTGAATCCATAAACAATATATCTCCGAATTAGCCTTCGGAACAAATTCCATCCTCGTGAATTTCGCTCTCGTTTTGGAAGACCCAAATCGTTGCAATCAACGAAATGGGCATGATGGCCGACGAAAATGGGGTCTTTTTTCAGTGGTATTGTTTGTTGGTGAACTAAGAAACAATATATCTCCGAATTAGTTTTCGGAACCGACTCCTTTCTAGTAAATTTCGCTCCCACTCTGACAGACACAAATCGTTCGAATAAACGAAATGGGCACCATGGCCAACGCAAATGGAGTCTTTTTTCAGTGGTATCGTTTGTTGGTGAACCAACAAACAATATATCCCCGAATTAGCCCTCGGAACCAATTCCTTCCTAGTGAATTTCTCTCTCGCCCTGGAAGACCCAAATCGTTGCAACCAACGAAATGGGCATGATGGACAACGAAAATGGGGTCTTTTTTCAGTGGTATTGTTTGTTGGTGAACTAAGAAACAATATATCTCCGAATTAGTTTTCGGGACCAACTCTTTTCTAGTAAATTTCGCTCCCGCTCTGACAGACACAAATCGTTGCAATAAACGAAATGGGCACCATGGCCAACGCATATGGAGTCTTTTTTCAGTGGTATCGTTTGTTGGTGAAACAACAAACAATATATCCCCGAATTAGCCTTCGGAACCAACTCCTTCCTAGTGAATTTCTCTCTCGCCCCGGAAGACCCAAATCGTTGCAACCAACGAAATGGGCATGATAGCTAACGAAAATGGGGTCTTTTTTCAGTGGTATTGTTTGTTGGTGAACTAAGAAAAGATATAACTCCGAATTAGCCTTCGGAACAAATTCCTTCCTCGTGAATTTCGCTCTCGCCCTGGAAGACGCAAATCGTTGCAATCAACGAAATGGGCATGATCGCCAACGAAAATGGGGTCTTTCTCGGTGGTATCGTTTGTTGGTGAACCAACAAACAATATATCTCAGAATTAGCCTTCGGAACCAACTCCTTCCTAGTGAATTTCTCTTTCGCCCTGGAAGACCCAAATCGTTGCAATCAACGAAATAAGCACCATGGCCAACGAAAATGGAGTCTTTTTTCGGTGGTATCGTTTGTTGGTGAATCCACAAAAAATGTATCACCGAATCAGCCTTCGGGACAAATTCCTTCCTCGTGAATTTCGCTCTCGCCCTGGAAGACCCAAATCGTTGCAATCAACGAAATGGGCATGATGGCCAACGAAAATGGGGTCTTTTTTCAGTGGTATTGTTTGTTGGTGAACTAAGAAACAATATATCTCCGAATTAGTTTTCGGAACCAACTCCTTTCTAGTAAATTTCGCTCCCGCTCTGACAGACACAAATCGTTGCAATAAACGAAATGGGCACCATGGCCAACGCAAATGGAGTCTTTTTTCAGTGGTATCGTTTGTTGGTGAATCCATAAACAATATATCTCCGAATTAGCCTTCGGAACAAATTCCATCCTCGTGAATTTCGCTCTCGTTTTGGAAGACCCAAATCGTTGCAATCAACGAAATGGGCATGATGGCCGACGAAAATAGGGTCTTTTTCGGTGGTATCGTTCGTTGGTGAACCAACAAACAATATATCCCCGAATTAGCCTTCGGAACCAACTCCTTCCTAGTGAATTTCTCTCTCACCCTGGAAGACCCAGATCGTTGCAATAAACGAAATGGGCACCATGGCCAACGAAAATGGAGTCTTTTTTCGGTGGTATCGTTTGTTGGTGAATCCATAAACAATGTCTCTCCGAATTAGCCTTCGGAACAAATTCCTTCCTCGTGAATTTCGCTCTCGCCCTGGAAGACGCAAATCGTTGCAATCAACGAAATGGGCATGATGGCCAACGAAAATGGGGTCTTTCTCGGTGGTATCGTTTGTTGGTGAACCAACAAACAATATATCTCAGAATTAGCCTTCGGAACCAACTCCTTCCTAGTGAATTTCTCTCTCGCCCTGGAAGACCCAAATCGTTGCAATCAACGAAATAAGCACCATGGCCAACGAAAATGGAGGCTTTTTTCGGTGGTATCGTTTGTTGGTGAATCCACAAAAAATGTATCACCGAATCAGCCTTCGGGACAAATTCCTTCCTCGTGAATTTCGCTCTCGCCCTGGAAGACCCAAATCGTTGCAATCAACGAAATGGGCATGATGGTTAACGAAAATGGGGTCTTTTTTCAGTGGTATTGTTTGTTGGTAAACTAAGAAACAATATATGTCCGAATTAGTTTTCGGAACCATCTCCTTTCTAGTAAATTTCGCTCCCGCTCTGACAGACACAAATCGTTGCAATAAACGAAATGGGCACCATGGCCAACGCAAATGGAGTCTTTTTTCAGTGGTATCGTTTGTAGGTGAATCCATAAACAATATATCTCCGAATTAGCCTTCGGAAAAAATTCCTTCCTCGTGAATTTCGCTCTCGCCCTGGAAGACCCAAATCGTTGCAATCAACGAAATGGGCATGATGGCCAACGAAAATGGGGTCTTTTTTCAGTGGTATCGTTTGTTGGTGAACCAACAAACAATATATCTCAGAATTAGCCTTTGGAACCAACTCCTTCCTAGTGAATTTCTCTCTCGCCCTGGAAGACCCAAATCGTTGCAATCAACGAAATGGGCACCATGGCCAACGAAAATAGGGTCTTTTTCGGTGGTATCGTTCGTTGGTGAACCAACAAACAATATATCCCCGAATTAGCCTTCGGAACCAACTCCTTCCTAGTGAATTTCGCTCTCGCCCTGGAAGACCCAAATCGTTGCAATCAACGAAATGGGCATGATGGCCAACGAAAATGGGGTCTTTTTTCAGTGGTATCGTTTGTTGGTGAACCAACAAACAATATATCTCAGAATTAGCCTTTGGAACCAACTCCTTCCTAGTGAATTTCTCTCTCGCCCTGGAAGACCCAGATCGTTGCAATAAACGAAATGGGCACCATGCCCAACGAAAATGGAGTCTTTTTTCGGTGGTATCGTTTGTTGGTGAATCCATAAACAATATATCTCCGAATTGAGCCTTCGGAACAAATTCCTTCCTCGTGAATTTCGCTCTCGTTTTGGAAGACCCAAGTCGATGCAATCAACGAAATGGGCATGATGGCCGACGAAAATGGGGTCTTTTTTCAGTGGTATTGTTTGTTGGTGAACTAAGAAACAATATATCTCCGAATTAGCCTCCGGAACCAACTCCTTTCTAGTAAATTTCGCTGCCGCTCTGACAGACACAAATCGTTGCAATATACGAAATGGGCACCATGGCCAACGCAAATGGAGTCTTTTTCAGTGGTATCGTTTGTTGGTGAACCAACAAACAATATATCCCCGAATTGGCCCTCGGAACCAACTCCTTCCTAGTGAATTCCTCTCTCGTCCTGGAAGACCCAAATCGTTGCAACCAACGAAATGGGCATGATGGCCAACGAAAATGGGGTCTTTTTTCAGTGGTATTGTTTGTTGGTGAACTAAGAAACAATATATCTCCGAATTAGTTTTCGGAACCAACTCCTTTCTAGTAAATTTCGCTCCCGCTCTGACAGACACAAATCGTTGCAATAAACGAAATGGGCACCATGGCCAACGCAAATGCAGTCTTTTTTCAGTGGTATCGTTTGTTGGTGAACCAACAAACAATATATTCCCGAATTAGCCTTCGGAACCAACTCCTTCCTAGTGAATTTCTCTCTCGCCCTGGAAGACCCAAATCGTTGCAATCAACGAAATAAGCACTATGGCCAACGAAAATGGCGTCTTTTTTCGGTGGTATCGTTTGTTGGTGAATCCACAAGCAATGTATCACCGAATCAGCCTTCGGGAGAAATTCCTTCCTAGTGAATTTCTCTCTCGCCCTGGAAGACCCAAATCGTTGCAACCAACGAAATGGGCATGATGGCCAACGAAAATGGGGTCTTTTTTCAGTGGTATTGTTTGTTGGTGAACTAAGAAACAATATATCTCCGAATTAGTTTTCGGAACCAACTCTTTTCTAGTAAATTTCGCTCCCGCTCTGACAGACACAAATCGTTGCAATAAACGAAATGGGCACCATGGCCAACGCAAATGGAGTCTTTTTTCAGTGGTATCGTTTGTTGGTGAACCAACAAACAATATATCCCCGAATTAGCCTTCGGAACCAACTCCTTCCTAGTGAATTTCTCTCTCGCCCCGGAAGACCCAAATCGTTGCAACCAACGAAATGGGCATGATAGCTAACGAAAATGGGGTCTTTTTTCAGTGGTATTGTTTGTTGGTGAACTAAGAAACAATATATCTCCGAATTAGCCTTCGGAACCAACTCCTTTCTAGTAAATTTCGCTCCCGCCCTGACAAACCCAAATCGTTGCAATAAACGAAATGGGCACCATGACCAACGAAAACGGGGTCTTTTTTCGGTAGTATCGTTTGTTGGTGAATCCATAAACAATGCTTCTCCGAGTTAGCCTTCGGAACAAATTCCTTCCTCGTGAATTTCGCTCTCGCCCTGGAAGACGCAAATCGTTGCAATCAACGAAATGGGCATGATCGCCAACGAAAATGGGGTCTTTCTCGGTGGTATCGTTTGTTGGTGAACCAACAAACAATATATCTCAGAATTAGCCTTCGGAACCAACTCCTTCCTAGTGAATTTCTCTTTCGCCCTGGAAGACCCAAATCGTTGCAATCAACGAAATAAGCACCATGGCCAACGAAAATGGAGTCTTTTTTCGGTGGTATCGTTTGTTGGTGAATCCACAAAAAATGTATCACCGAATCAGCCTTCGGGACAAATTCCTTCCTCGTGAATTTCGCTCTCGCCCTGGAAGACCCAAATCGTTGCAATCAACGAAATGGGCATGATGGCCAACGAAAATGGGGTCTTTTTTCAGTGGTATTGTTTGTTGGTGAACTAAGAAACAATATATCTCCGAATTAGTTTTCGGAACCAACTCCTTTCTAGTAAATTTCGCTCCCGCTCTGACAGACACAAATCGTTGCAATAAACGAAATGGGCACCATGGCCAAGGCAAATGGAGTCTTTTTTCAGTGGTATCGTTTGTTGGTGAATCCATAAACAATATATCTCCGAATTAGCCTTCGGAAAAAATTCCTTCCTCGTGAATTTCGCTCTCGCCCTGGAAGACCCAAATCGTTGCAATCAACGATGGAAAACGAAAATGGGGTCTTTTTTCGGTGGTATCGTTTGTTGGTGAACCAACAAACAATATATCCCCGAATTAGCCTTCGGAACCAACTCCTTCCTAGTGAATTTCTCTCTCACCCTGGAAGACCCAGATCGTTGCAATAAACGAAATGGGCACCATGGCCAACGAAAATGGAGTCTTTTTTCGGTGGTATCGTTTGTTGGTGAATCCATAAACAATATATCTCCGAATTAGCCTTCGGAACAAATTCCATCCTCGTGAATTTCGCTCTCGTTTTGGAAGACCCAAATCGTTGCAATCAACGAAATGGGCATGATGGCCGACGAAAATGGGGTCTTTTTTCAGTGGTATTGTTTGTTGGTGAACTAAGAAACAATATATCTCCGAATTAGTTTTCGGAACCGACTCCTTTCTAGTAAATTTCGCTCCCACTCTGACAGACACAAATCGTTCGAATAAACGAAATGGGCACCATGGCCAACGCAAATGGAGTCTTTTTTCAGTGGTATCGTTTGTTGGTGAACCAACAAACAATATATCCCCGAATTAGCCCTCGGAACCAATTCCTTCCTAGTGAATTTCTCTCTCGCCCTGGAAGACCCAAATCGTTGCAACCAACGAAATGGGCATGATGGACAACGAAAATGGGGTCTTTTTTCAGTGGTATTGTTTGTTGGTGAACTAAGAAACAATATATCTCCGAATTAGTTTTCGGGACCAACTCTTTTCTAGTAAATTTCGCTCCCGCTCTGACAGACACAAATCGTTGCAATAAACGAAATGGGCACCATGGCCAACGCAAATGGAGTCTTTTTTCAGTGGTATCGTTTGTTGGTGAAACAACAAACAATATATCCCCGAATTAGCCTTCGGAACCAACTCCTTCCTAGTGAATTTCTCTCTCGCCCCGGAAGACCCAAATCGTTGCAACCAACGAAATGGGCATGATAGCTAACGAAAATGGGGTCTTTTTTCAGTGGTATTGTTTGTTGGTGAACTAAGAAAAGATATAACTCCGAATTAGCCTTCGGAACAAATTCCTTCCTCGTGAATTTCGCTCTCGCCCTGGAAGACGCAAATCGTTGCAATCAACGAAATGGGCATGATCGCCAACGAAAATGGGGTCTTTCTCGGTGGTATCGTTTGTTGGTGAACCAACAAACAATATATCTCAGAATTAGCCTTCGGAACCAACTCCTTCCTAGTGAATTTCTCTTTCGCCCTGGAAGACCCAAATCGTTGCAATCAACGAAATAAGCACCATGGCCAACGAAAATGGAGTCTTTTTTCGGTGGTATCGTTTGTTGGTGAATCCACAAAAAATGTATCACCGAATCAGCCTTCGGGACAAATTCCTTCCTCGTGAATTTCGCTCTCGCCCTGGAAGACCCAAATCGTTGCAATCAACGAAATGGGCATGATGGCCAACGAAAATGGGGTCTTTTTTCAGTGGTATTGTTTGTTGGTGAACTAAGAAACAATATATCTCCGAATTAGTTTTCGGAACCAACTCCTTTCTAGTAAATTTCGCTCCCGCTCTGACAGACACAAATCGTTGCAATAAACGAAATGGGCACCATGGCCAACGCAAATGGAGTCTTTTTTCAGTGGTATCGTTTGTTGGTGAATCCATAAACAATATATCTCCGAATTAGCCTTCGGAACAAATTCCATCCTCGTGAATTTCGCTCTCGTTTTGGAAGACCCAAATCGTTGCAATCAACGAAATGGGCATGATGGCCGACGAAAATAGGGTCTTTTTCGGTGGTATCGTTCGTTGGTGAACCAACAAACAATATATCCCCGAATTAGCCTTCGGAACCAACTCCTTCCTAGTGAATTTCTCTCTCACCCTGGAAGACCCAGATCGTTGCAATAAACGAAATGGGCACCATGGCCAACGAAAATGGAGTCTTTTTTCGGTGGTATCGTTTGTTGGTGAATCCATAAACAATATATCTCCGAATTAGCCTTCGGAACAAATTCCTTCCTCGTGAATTTCGCTCTCGTTTTGGAAGACCCAAATCGTTGCAATCGACGAAATGGGCATGATGGCCGACGAAAATGGGGTCTTTTTTCAGTGGTATTGTTTGTTGGTGAACTAAGAAACAATATATCTCCGAGATAGCCTTCGGAACCAGCTCCTTTCTAGTCAATTTCGCTGCCGCTCTGACAGACACAAATCGTTGCAATAAACGAAATGGGCAGTATGGCCAACGCAAATGGAGTCTTTTTTCAGTGGTATCGTTTGTTGGTGAACCAACAAACAATATATCCCCGAATTAGCCCTCGGAACCAACTCCTTCCTAGTGAATTTCTCTCTCGCCCTGGAAGACCCAATTCGTTGCAACCAACGAAATGGGCATGATGGCCAACGAAAATGGGGTCTTTTTTCAGTGGTATTGTTTGTTGGTGAACTAAGAAACAATATATCTCCGAATTAGTTTTCGGAACCGACTCCTTTCTAGTAAATTTCGCTCCCGCTCTGACAGACACAAATCGTTGGAATAAACGAAATGAGCACCATGGCCAACGCAAATGGAGTCTTTTTTCAGTGGTATCGTTTGTTGGTGAACCAACAAACAATATATCCCCGAATTAGCCTTCGGAACCAACTCCTTCCTAGTGAATTTCTCTCTCGCCCTGGAAGACCCAAATCGTTGCAATCAACGAAATAAGCACTATGGCCAACGAAAATAGCGTCTTTTTTCGGTGGTATCGTTTGTTGGTGAATCCACAAGCAATGTATCACCGAATCAGCCTTCGGGACAAATTCCTTCCTCGTGAATTTCGCTCTCGCCCTGGAAGACGCAAATCGTTGCAATCAACGAAATGGGCATGATGGCCAACGAAAATGGGGTCTTTTTTCAGTGGTATTGTTTGTTGGTGAACTAAGAAACAATATATCTCCGAATTAGCCTTCGGAACCAACTCCTTTCTAGTAAATTTCGCTCCCGCCCTGACAAACCCAAATCGTTGCAATAAATGAAATGGGCACCATGACCAACGAAAACGGGGTCTTTTTTCGGTAGTATCGTTTGTTGGTGAATCCATAAACAATGTCTCTCCGAGTTAGCCTTCGGAACAAATTCCTTCCTCGTGAATTTCGCTCTCGCCCTGGAAGACGCAAATCGTTGCATTCAACGAAATGGGCATGATCGCCAACGAAAATGGGGTCTTTCTCGGTGGTATCGTTTGTTGGTGAACCAACAAACAATATATCTCAGAATTAGCCTTCGGAACCAACTCCTTCCTAGTGAATTTCTCTTTCGCCCTGGAAGACCCAAATCGTTGCAATCAACGAAATAAGCACCATGGCCAACGAAAATGGAGTCTTTTTTCGGTGGTATCGTTTGTTGGTGAATCCACAAAAAATGTATCACCGAATCAGCCTTCGGGACAAATCCCTTCCTCGTGAATTTCGCTCTCGCCCTGGAAGACCCAATTCGTTGCAATCAACGAAATGGGCATGATGGCCAACGAAAATGGGGTCTTTTTTCAGTGGTATTGTTTGTTGGTGAACTAAGAAACAATATATCTCCGAGATAGCCTTCGGAACCAGCTCCTTTCTAGTAAATTTCGCTGCCGCTCTGACAGACACAAATCGTTGCAATAAACGAAATGGGCAGTATGGCCAACGCAAATGGAGTCTTTTTTCAGTGGTATCGTTTGTTGGTGAACCAACAAACAATATATCCCCGAATTAGCCCTCGGAACCAACTCCTTCCTAGTGAATTTCTCTCTCGCCCTGGAAGACCCAATTCGTTGCAACCAACGAAATGGGCATGATGGCCAACGAAAATGGGGTCTTTTTTCGGTGGTATCGTTTGTTGGTGAATCAACAAACAATATATCTCAGAGTTAGCCTTCGGAACCAACTCCTTCCTAGTGAATTTCCCTCTCGCCCTGGAAGACACAAATCGTTGCAATCAACGAAATGGGCACCATGGCCAACGAAAAAGGAGTCTTTTTTCGGTGGTATCGTTTGTTGGTGAACCAACAAACAATATATCCCCGAATTAGCCTTCGGAACAAACTCCTTCCTAGTGAATTTCTCTGTCGCCCTGGAAGACCCAGATCGTTGCAATAAACGAAATGGGCACCATGCCCAACGAAAATGGAGTCTTTTTTCGGTGGTATCGTTTGTTGGTGAATCCATAAACAATATATCTCCGAATTAGCCTTCGGAACAAATTCCTTCCTCGTGAATTTCGCTCTCGTTTTGGAAGACCCAAATCGTTGCAATCAACGAAATGGGCATGATGGCCGACGAAAATGGGGTCTTTTTTCAGTGGTATTGTTTGTTGGTGAACTAAGAAACAATATATCTCCGAATTAGCCTCCGGAACCAACTCCTTTCTAGTAAATTTCGCTGCCGCTCTGACAGACACAAATCGTTGCAATAAACGAAATGGGCACCATGGCCAACGCAAATGGAGTCTTTCTTAAGTGGTATCGTTTGTTGGTGAACCAACAAACAATATATCCCCGAATTAGCCCTCGGAACCAACTCCTTCCTAGTGAATTTCTCTCTCGCCCTGGAAGACCCAAATCGTTGCAACCAACGAAATGGGCATGATGGCCAATGAAAATGGGGTCTTTTTTCAGTGGTATTGTTTGTTGGTGAACTAAGAAACAATATATCTCCGAATTAGTTTTCGGAACCAACTCCTTTCTAGTAAATTTCGCTCCCGCTGTGACAGACACAAATCGTTGCAATAAACGAAATGGGCACCATGGCCAACGCAAATGGAGTCTTTTTTCAGTGGTATCGTTTGTTGGTGAACCAACAAACAATATATCCCCGAATTAGCCTTCGGAACCAACTCCTTCCTAGTGAATTTCTCTCTCGCCCCGGAAGACCCAAATCGTTGCAACCAACGAAATGGGCATGATAGCCAACGAAAATGGGGTCTTTTTTCAGTGGTATTGTTTGTTGGTGAACTAAGAAACAATATATCTCCGAATTAGCCTTCGGAACCAACTCCTTTCTAGTAAATTTCGCTCCCGCCCTGACAAACCCAAATCGTTGCAATAAACGAAATGGGCACCATGACCAACGAAAACGGGGTCTCTTTTCGGTGGTATCGTTTGTTGGTGAATCCATAAACAATGTCCCTCCGAATTAGCCTTCGGAACAAATTCCTTCCTCGTGAATTTCGCTCTCGCCCTGGAAGACGCAAATCGTTGCAATCAACGAAATGGGCATGATGGCCAACGACAATGGGATCTTTCTCGGTGGTATCGTTTGTTGGTGAACCAACAAACAATATATCTCAGAATTAGCCTTCGGAACCAACTCCTTCCTAGTGAATTTCTCTCTCGCCCTGGAAAACCCAAATCGTTGCAATCAACGAAATAAGCACCATGGCCAACGAAAATGGAGTCTTTTTTCGGTGGTATCGTTTGTTGGTGAATCCATAAACAATGTCTCTCCGAATTAGCCTTCGGAACAAATTCCTTCCTCGTGAATTTCGCTCTCGCCCTGGAAGTCCCAAATCGTTGCAATCAACGAAATGGGCATGATGGCCAACGAAAATGGGGTCTTTTTTCGGTGGTATCGTTTGTTGGTGAACCAACAAACAATATATCTCAGAATTAGCCTTCGGAACCAACTCCTTCCTAGTGAATTTCTCTCTCGCCCTGGAAGACCCAAATCGTTGCAATCAACGAAATGGGCACCATGGCCAACGAAAAAGGAGTCTTTTTTCGGTGGTATCGTTTGTTGGTGATTCCATAAACAATGTATCACCGAATCAGCCTTCGGGACAAATTCCTTCCTCGTGAATTTCGCTCTCGCCCTGGAAGACCCAAATCGTTGCAATCAACGAAATGGGCATGATGGCCAAGGAAAATGGGGTCTTTTTTCGCTAGTATCGTTTGTTGGTGAACCCACAGACAATATATCCCCGAATTAGCCTTCGGAACCAACTCCTTCCTAGTGAATTTCTCTCTCGCCCTGGAAGACCCAAATCGTTGCAACCAACGAAATGGGCATGATGGCCAACGAAAATGGGGTCTTTTTTCAGTGGTATTGTTTGTTGGTGAACTAAGAAACAATATATCTCCGAATTAGTTTTCGGAACCAACTCCTTTCTAGTAAATTTCGCTCCCGCTCTGACAGACACAAATCGTTGCAATAAACGAAATGGGCACCATGGCCAACGCAAATGGTGTCTTTTTTCAGTGGTATCGTTTGTTGGTGAACTAAGAAACAATATATCTCCGAATTAGCCTTCGGAACCAACTCCTCTCTAGTAAATTTCGCTCCCGCCCTGACAAACCCAAATCGTTGCAATAAACGAAATAGGCACCATGACCAACGAAAACGGAGTCTTTTTTCGGTGGTATCGTTTGTTGGTGAATCCATAAACAATGTCTCTCCGAATTAGCCTTCGGAACAAATTCCTTCCTCGTGAATTTCTCTCTCGCCCTGGAAGACCCAAATCGTTGCAATCAACGAAATAAGCACCATGGCCAACGAAAATGGAGTCTTTTTTCGGTGGTATCGTTTGTTGGTGAATCCACAAACAATGTATCACCGAATCAGCCTTCGGGACAAATTCCTTCCTCGTGAATTTCGCTCTCGCCCTGGAAGACCCAAATCGTTGCAATCAACGAAATGGGCATGATGGCCAACGAAAATAGGGTCTTTTTCAGTGGTATTGTTTGTTGGTGAACTAAGAAACAATATATCTCCGAATTAGTTTTGGGAACTAACTCCTTTCTAGTGAATTTCTCTCTCGCCCTGGAAGACCCAGATCGTTGCAATAAACGAAATGGGCACCATGCCCAACGAAAATGGAGTCTTTTTTCGGTGGTATCGTTTGTTGGTGAATCCATAAACAATATATCTCCGAATTAGCCTTCGGAACAAATTCCTTCCTCGTGAATTTCGCTCTCGTTTTGGAAGACCCAAATCGTTGCAATTAACGAAATGGGCATGATGGCCGACGAAAATGGGGTCTTTTTTCAGTGGTATTGTTTGTTGGTGAACTAAGAAACAATATATCTCCGAATTAGCCTCCGGAACCAATTCCTTTCTAGTAAATTTCGCTGCCGCTCTGACAGACACAAATCGTTGCAATAAACGAAATGGGCACCATGGCCAACGCAAATGGAGTCCTTTTTCAGTGGTATCGTTTGTTGGTGAACCAACAAACAATATATCCCCGAATTAGCCTTCGGAACCAACTCCTTCCTAGTGAATTTCTCTCTCGCCCTGGAAGACCCAAATCGTTGCAATCAACGAAATAAGCACTATGGCCAACGAAAATGGCGTCTTTTTTCGGTGGTATCGTTTGTTGGTGAATCCACAATCAATGTATCACCGAATCAGCCTTCGGAACCAACTCCTTCCTAGTTAATTTCTCTCTCGCCCCGGAAGACCCAAATCGTTGCAACCAACGAAATGGGCATGATAGCCAACGAAAATGGGGTCTTTTTTCAGTGGTATTGTTTGTTGGTGAACTAAGAAACAATATATCTCCGAATTAGCCTTCGGAACCAACTCCTTTCTAGTAAATTTCGCTCCCGCCCTGACAAACCCAAATCGTTGCAATAAACGAAATGGGAACAATGACCACCGAAAACGGGGTCTTTTTTCGGTGGTATCGTTTGTTGGTGAATCCATACACAATGTCTCTCCGAATTAGCCTTCGGAACAAATTCCTTCCTCGTGAATTTCGCTCTCGCCCTGGAAGACGCAAATCGTTGCAATCAACGAAATGGGCATGATGGCCAACGAAAATGGGGTCTTTCTCGGTGGTATCGTTTGTTGGTGAACCAACAAACAATATATCTCAGAATTAGCCTTCGGAAAAAATTCCTTCCTCGTGAATTTCGCTCTCGCCCTGGAAGACCCAAATCGTTGCAATCAACGAAATGGGCATGATGGCCAACGAAAATGGAGTCTTTTTTCGGTGGTATCGTTTGTTGGTGAATCCACAAAAAATGTATCACCGAATCAGCCTTCGGGACAAATTCCTTCCTCGTGAATTTCTCTCTCGCCCTGGAAGACCCAAATCGTTGCAATCAACGAAATGGGCACCATGGCCAACGAAAAAGGAGTCTTTTTCGGTGGTATCGTTTGTTGGTGAACCAACAAACAATATATCCCCGAATTAGCCTTCGGAACCAACTCCTTCCTAGTGAATTTCTCTGTCGCCCTGGAAGACCCAGATCGTTGCAATAAACGAAATGGGCACCATGCCCAACGAAAATGGAGTCTTTTTTCGGTGGTATCGTTTGTTGGTGAATCCATAAACAATATATCTCCGAATTAGCCTTCGGAACAAATTCCTTCCTCGTGAATTTCGCTCTCGTTTTGGAAGACCCAAATCGTTGCAATCAACGAAATGGGCATGATGGCCGACGAAAATGGGGTCTTTTTTCAGTGGTATTGTTTGTTGGTGAACTGAGAAACAATATATCTCCGAATTAGCCTCCGGAACCAACTCCTTTCTAGTAAATTTCGCTCCCGCTCTGACAGACACAAATCGTTGCAATAAACGAAATGGGCACCATGGCCAACGCAAATGGAGTCTTTTTTCAGTGGTATCGTTTGTTGGTGAACCAACAAACAATATATCCCCGAATTAGCCCTCGGAACCAACTCCTTCCTAGTCAATTTCTCTCTCGCCCTGGAAGACCCGTATCGTTGCAACCAACGAAATGGGCATGATGGCCAACGAAAATGGGGTCTTTTTTCAGTGGTATTGTTTGTTGGTGAACTAAGAAACAATATATCTCCGAATTAGTTTTCGGAACCAACTCCTTTCTAGTAAATTTCGCTCCCGCTCTGACAGACACAAATCGTTGCAATAAACGAAATGGGCACCATGGCCAACGCAAATGGAGTCTTTTTTCAGTGGTATCGTTTGTTGGTGAACCAACAAACAATATATCCCCGAATTAGCCTTCGGAACCAACTCCTTCCTAGTGAATTTCTCTCTCGCCCCGGAAGACCCAAATCGTTGCAACAAACGAAATGGGCATGATAGATAACGAAAATGGGGTCTTTTTTCAGTGGTATTGTTTGTTGGTGAACTAAGAAACAATATATCTCCGAATTAGTTTTCGGAACCGACTCCTTTCTAGTAAATTTCGCTCCCACTCTGACAGACACAAATCGTTGCAATAAACGAAATGGGCACCATGGCCAACGCAAATGGAGTCTTTTTTCAGTGGTATCGTTTGTTGGTGAACCAACAAACAATATATCCCCGAATTAGCCTTCGGAACCAACTCCTTCCTAGTGAATTTCTCTCTCGCCCTGGAAGACCCAAATCGTTGCAATCAACGAAATAAGCACTATGGCCAACGAAAATGGCGTCTTTTTTCGGTGGTATCGTTTGTTGGTGAATCCACAAACAATGTATCACCGAATCAGCCTTCGGGACAAATTCCTTCCTCGTGAATTTCGCTCTCGCCCTGGAAGACCCAAATCGTTGCAATCAACGAAATGGGCATGATGGCCAACGAAAATGGGGTCTTTTTTCAGTGGTATTGTTTGTTGGTGAACTAAGAAACAATATATCGCCGAATTAGTTTTCGGAACCAACTCCTTTCTAGTAAATTTCGCTCCCGCTCTGACAGACACAAATCGTTGCAATAAACGAAATGGGCACCATGGCCAACGCAAATGGAGTCTTTTTTCGGTGGTATCGTTTGTTGGTGAATCCATAAACAATATATCTCCGAATTAGCCTTCGGAAAAAATTCCTTCCTCGTGAATTTCGCTCTCGCCCTGGAAGACCCAAATCGTTGCAATCAACGAAATGGGCATGATGGCCAACGAAAATGGAGTCTTTTTTCGGTGTTATCGTTTGTTGGTGAATCCATAAACAACATATCTCCGAATTAGCCTTCGGAACAAATTCCTTCCTCGTGAATTTCGCTCTCGTTTTGGAAGACAGACCCAAATCGTTGCAATCAACGAAATGGGCACCATGGCCAACGAAAATGGAGTCTGTTTTTCGGTGGTATCGTTTGTTGGTGAATCCATAAACAATGTATCACCGAATTAGCCTTCGGGCCAAAGTCCTTCCTCGTGAATTTCGCTCTCGCCCTGGAAGACCCAAATCGTTGCAATCAACGAAATGGGCATGATGGCCAAGGAAAATGGGGTCTTTTTTCGCTAGTATCGTTTGTTGGTGAACCAACAAACAATATATCCCCGAATTAGCCTTCGGAACCAACTCCTTCCTAGTGAATTTCTCTCTCGCCCTGGAAGACCCAAATCGTTGCAACCAACGAAATGGGCATGATGGTCAACGAAAATGGGGTCTTTTTTCAGTGGTATTGTTTGTTGGTGAACTAAGAAACAATATATCTCCGAATTAGCCTTCGGAACCAACTCCTTTCTAGTAAATTTCGCTCCCGCCCTGACAAACCCAAATCGTTGCAATAAACGAAATAGGCACCATGACCAACGAAAACGGAGTCTTTTTTCGGTGGTATCGTTTGTTGGTGAATCCATAAACACTGTCTCTCCGAATTAGCCTTCGGAAGAAATTCCTTCCTCGTGAATTTCTCTCTCGCCCTGGAAGACCCAAATCGTTGCAATCAACGAAATAAGCACCATGGCCAACGAAAATGCAATAAACGAAATAGGCACCATGACCAACGAAAACGGAGTCTTTTTTCGGTGGTATCGTTTGTTGGTGAATCCATAAACACTGTCTCTCCGAATTAGCCTTCGGAAGAAATTCCTTCCTCGTGAATTTCTCTCTCGCCCTGGAAGACCCAAATCGTTGCAATCAACGAAATAAGCACCATGGCCAACGAAAATGGAGTCAAACAAACAATATATCTCAGTCGAACAAACAATATATCGAGTCGAACAAACAATATATCTCAGAATTAGCCTTCGGAACCAACTCCTTCCTAGTGAATTTCTCTTTCGCCCTGGAAGACCCAAATCGTTGCAATCAACGAAATGGGCACCATGGCCAACGAAAAAGGAGTCTTTTTTCGGTGGTATCGTTTGTTGCTGATTCCATAAACATTGTATCACCGAATCAGCCTTCGGGACAAATTCCTTCCTCGTGAATTTCGCTCTCGCCCTGGAAGACCCAAATCGTTGCAATCAACGAAATGGGCATGATGGCCAAGGAAAATGGGGTCTTTTTCGCTAGTATCGTTTGTTGGTGAACCCACAAACAATATATCCCCGAATTAGCCTTCGGAACCAACTCCTTCCTAGTGAATTTCTCTCTCGCCCTGGAAGACCCAAATCGTTGCAACCAACGAAATGGGCATGATGGCCAACGAAAATGGGGTCTTTTTTCAGTGGTATTGTTTGTTGGTGAACTAAGAAACAATATATCTCCGAATTAGTTTTCGGAACCAACTCCTTTCTAGTAAATTTCGCTCCCGCTCTGACAGACACAAATCGTTGCAATAAACGAAATGGGCACCATGGCCACCGCAAATGGTGTCTTTTTTCAGTGGTATCGTTTGTTGGTGAACTAAGAAACAATATATCTCCGAATTAGCCTTCGGAACCAACTCCTCTCTAGTAAATTTCGCTCCCGCCCTGACAAACCCAAATCGTTGCAATAAACGAAATAGGCACCATGACCAACGAAAACGGAGTCTTTTTTCGGTGGTATCGTTTGTTGGTGAATCCATAAACAATGTCTCTCCGAATTAGCCTTCGGAACAAATTCCTTCCTCGTGAATTTCGCTCTCGTTTTGGAAGACCCAAATCGTTGCAATTAACGAAATGGGCATGATGGCCGACGAAAATGGGGTCTTTTTTCAGTGGTATTGTTTGTTGGTGAACTAAGAAACAATATATCTCCGAATTAGCCTTCGGAACCAACTTTTTTCTAGTAAATTTCGCTCCCGGCCTGACAAACCCAAATCGTTGCAATAAACGAAATGGGAACAATGACCAACGAAAACGGGGTCTTTTTTCGGTGGTATCGTTTGTTGGTGAATCCATAAACAATGTCTCTCCGAATTAGCCTTCGGAACAAATTCCTTCCTCGTGAATTTCGCTCTCGCCCTGGAAGACGCAAATCGTTGCAATCAACGAAATGGGCATGATGGCCAACGAAAATGGGGTCTTTCTCGGTGGTATCGTTTGTTGGTGAACCAACAAACAATATATCTCAGAATTAGCCTTCGGAACCAACTCCTTCCTAGTGAATTTCTCTCTCGCCCTGGAAGACCCAAATCGTTGCAATCAACGAAATAAGCACCATGGCCAACGAAAATGGAGGCTTTTTTCGGTGGTATCGTTTGTTGGTGAATCCACAAAAAATGTATCACCGAATCAGCCTTCGGGACAAATTCCTTCCTCGTGAATTTCGCTCTCGCCCTGGAAGACCCAAATCGTTGCAATCAACGAAATGGGCATGATGGTTAACGAAAATGGGGTCTTTTTTCAGTGGTATTGTTTGTTGGTAAACTAAGAAACAATATATGTCCGAATTAGTTTTCGGAACCATCTCCTTTCTAGTAAATTTCGCTCCCGCTCTGACAGACACAAATCGTTGCAATAAACGAAATGGGCACCATGGCCAACGCAAATGGAGTCTTTTTTCAGTGGTATCGTTTGTAGGTGAATCCATAAACAATATATCTCCGAATTAGCCTTCGGAAAAAATTCCTTCCTCGTGAATTTCGCTCTCGCCCTGGAAGACCCAAATCGTTGCAATCAACGAAATGGGCATGATGGCCAACGAAAATGGGGTCTTTTTTCAGTGGTATCGTTTGTTGGTGAACCAACAAACAATATATCTCAGAATTAGCCTTTGGAACCAACTCCTTCCTAGTGAATTTCTCTCTCGCCCTGGAAGACCCAAATCGTTGCAATCAACGAAATGGGCACCATGGCCAACGAAAATAGGGTCTTTTTCGGTGGTATCGTTCGTTGGTGAACCAACAAACAATATATCCCCGAATTAGCCTTCGGAACCAACTCCTTCCTAGTGAATTTCGCTCTCGCCCTGGAAGACCCAAATCGTTGCAATCAACGAAATGGGCATGATGGCCAACGAAAATGGGGTCTTTTTTCAGTGGTATCGTTTGTTGGTGAACCAACAAACAATATATCTCAGAATTAGCCTTTGGAACCAACTCCTTCCTAGTGAATTTCTCTCTCGCCCTGGAAGACCCAGATCGTTGCAATAAACGAAATGGGCACCATGCCCAACGAAAATGGAGTCTTTTTTCGGTGGTATCGTTTGTTGGTGAATCCATAAACAATATATCTCCGAATTGAGCCTTCGGAACAAATTCCTTCCTCGTGAATTTCGCTCTCGTTTTGGAAGACCCAAGTCGATGCAATCAACGAAATGGGCATGATGGCCGACGAAAATGGGGTCTTTTTTCAGTGGTATTGTTTGTTGGTGAACTAAGAAACAATATATCTCCGAATTAGCCTCCGGAACCAACTCCTTTCTAGTAAATTTCGCTGCCGCTCTGACAGACACAAATCGTTGCAATATACGAAATGGGCACCATGGCCAACGCAAATGGAGTCTTTTTCAGTGGTATCGTTTGTTGGTGAACCAACAAACAATATATCCCCGAATTGGCCCTCGGAACCAACTCCTTCCTAGTGAATTCCTCTCTCGTCCTGGAAGACCCAAATCGTTGCAACCAACGAAATGGGCATGATGGCCAACGAAAATGGGGTCTTTTTTCAGTGGTATTGTTTGTTGGTGAACTAAGAAACAATATATCTCCGAATTAGTTTTCGGAACCAACTCCTTTCTAGTAAATTTCGCTCCCGCTCTGACAGACACAAATCGTTGCAATAAACGAAATGGGCACCATGGCCAACGCAAATGCAGTCTTTTTTCAGTGGTATCGTTTGTTGGTGAACCAACAAACAATATATTCCCGAATTAGCCTTCGGAACCAACTCCTTCCTAGTGAATTTCTCTCTCGCCCTGGAAGACCCAAATCGTTGCAATCAACGAAATAAGCACTATGGCCAACGAAAATGGCGTCTTTTTTCGGTGGTATCGTTTGTTGGTGAATCCACAAGCAATGTATCACCGAATCAGCCTTCGGGAGAAATTCCTTCCTAGTGAATTTCTCTCTCGCCCTGGAAGACCCAAATCGTTGCAACCAACGAAATGGGCATGATGGCCAACGAAAATGGGGTCTTTTTTCAGTGGTATTGTTTGTTGGTGAACTAAGAAACAATATATCTCCGAATTAGTTTTCGGAACCAACTCTTTTCTAGTAAATTTCGCTCCCGCTCTGACAGACACAAATCGTTGCAATAAACGAAATGGGCACCATGGCCAACGCAAATGGAGTCTTTTTTCAGTGGTATCGTTTGTTGGTGAACCAACAAACAATATATCCCCGAATTAGCCTTCGGAACCAACTCCTTCCTAGTGAATTTCTCTCTCGCCCCGGAAGACCCAAATCGTTGCAACCAACGAAATGGGCATGATAGCTAACGAAAATGGGGTCTTTTTTCAGTGGTATTGTTTGTTGGTGAACTAAGAAACAATATATCTCCGAATTAGCCTTCGGAACCAACTCCTTTCTAGTAAATTTCGCTCCCGCCCTGACAAACCCAAATCGTTGCAATAAACGAAATGGGCACCATGACCAACGAAAACGGGGTCTTTTTTCGGTAGTATCGTTTGTTGGTGAATCCATAAACAATGCTTCTCCGAGTTAGCCTTCGGAACAAATTCCTTCCTCGTGAATTTCGCTCTCGCCCTGGAAGACGCAAATCGTTGCAATCAACGAAATGGGCATGATCGCCAACGAAAATGGGGTCTTTCTCGGTGGTATCGTTTGTTGGTGAACCAACAAACAATATATCTCAGAATTAGCCTTCGGAACCAACTCCTTCCTAGTGAATTTCTCTTTCGCCCTGGAAGACCCAAATCGTTGCAATCAACGAAATAAGCACCATGGCCAACGAAAATGGAGTCTTTTTTCGGTGGTATCGTTTGTTGGTGAATCCACAAAAAATGTATCACCGAATCAGCCTTCGGGACAAATTCCTTCCTCGTGAATTTCGCTCTCGCCCTGGAAGACCCAAATCGTTGCAATCAACGAAATGGGCATGATGGCCAACGAAAATGGGGTCTTTTTTCAGTGGTATTGTTTGTTGGTGAACTAAGAAACAATATATCTCCGAATTAGTTTTCGGAACCAACTCCTTTCTAGTAAATTTCGCTCCCGCTCTGACAGACACAAATCGTTGCAATAAACGAAATGGGCACCATGGCCAAGGCAAATGGAGTCTTTTTTCAGTGGTATCGTTTGTTGGTGAATCCATAAACAATATATCTCCGAATTAGCCTTCGGAAAAAATTCCTTCCTCGTGAATTTCGCTCTCGCCCTGGAAGACCCAAATCGTTGCAATCAACGAAATGGGCATGATGGAAAACGAAAATGGGGTCTTTTTTCGGTGGTATCGTTTGTTGGTGAACCAACAAACAATATATCCCCGAATTAGCCTTCGGAACCAACTCCTTCCTAGTGAATTTCTCTCTCACCCTGGAAGACCCAGATCGTTGCAATAAACGAAATGGGCACCATGGCCAACGAAAATGGAGTCTTTTTTCGGTGGTATCGTTTGTTGGTGAATCCATAAACAATATATCTCCGAATTAGCCTTCGGAACAAATTCCATCCTCGTGAATTTCGCTCTCGTTTTGGAAGACCCAAATCGTTGCAATCAACGAAATGGGCATGATGGCCGACGAAAATGGGGTCTTTTTTCAGTGGTATTGTTTGTTGGTGAACTAAGAAACAATATATCTCCGAATTAGTTTTCGGAACCGACTCCTTTCTAGTAAATTTCGCTCCCACTCTGACAGACACAAATCGTTCGAATAAACGAAATGGGCACCATGGCCAACGCAAATGGAGTCTTTTTTCAGTGGTATCGTTTGTTGGTGAACCAACAAACAATATATCCCCGAATTAGCCCTCGGAACCAATTCCTTCCTAGTGAATTTCTCTCTCGCCCTGGAAGACCCAAATCGTTGCAACCAACGAAATGGGCATGATGGACAACGAAAATGGGGTCTTTTTTCAGTGGTATTGTTTGTTGGTGAACTAAGAAACAATATATCTCCGAATTAGTTTTCGGGACCAACTCTTTTCTAGTAAATTTCGCTCCCGCTCTGACAGACACAAATCGTTGCAATAAACGAAATGGGCACCATGGCCAACGCAAATGGAGTCTTTTTTCAGTGGTATCGTTTGTTGGTGAAACAACAAACAATATATCCCCGAATTAGCCTTCGGAACCAACTCCTTCCTAGTGAATTTCTCTCTCGCCCCGGAAGACCCAAATCGTTGCAACCAACGAAATGGGCATGATAGCTAACGAAAATGGGGTCTTTTTTCAGTGGTATTGTTTGTTGGTGAACTAAGAAAAGATATAACTCCGAATTAGCCTTCGGAACAAATTCCTTCCTCGTGAATTTCGCTCTCGCCCTGGAAGACGCAAATCGTTGCAATCAACGAAATGGGCATGATCGCCAACGAAAATGGGGTCTTTCTCGGTGGTATCGTTTGTTGGTGAACCAACAAACAATATATCTCAGAATTAGCCTTCGGAACCAACTCCTTCCTAGTGAATTTCTCTTTCGCCCTGGAAGACCCAAATCGTTGCAATCAACGAAATAAGCACCATGGCCAACGAAAATGGAGTCTTTTTTCGGTGGTATCGTTTGTTGGTGAATCCACAAAAAATGTATCACCGAATCAGCCTTCGGGACAAATTCCTTCCTCGTGAATTTCGCTCTCGCCCTGGAAGACCCAAATCGTTGCAATCAACGAAATGGGCATGATGGCCAACGAAAATGGGGTCTTTTTTCAGTGGTATTGTTTGTTGGTGAACTAAGAAACAATATATCTCCGAATTAGTTTTCGGAACCAACTCCTTTCTAGTAAATTTCGCTCCCGCTCTGACAGACACAAATCGTTGCAATAAACGAAATGGGCACCATGGCCAACGCAAATGGAGTCTTTTTTCAGTGGTATCGTTTGTTGGTGAATCCATAAACAATATATCTCCGAATTAGCCTTCGGAACAAATTCCATCCTCGTGAATTTCGCTCTCGTTTTGGAAGACCCAAATCGTTGCAATCAACGAAATGGGCATGATGGCCGACGAAAATAGGGTCTTTTTCGGTGGTATCGTTCGTTGGTGAACCAACAAACAATATATCCCCGAATTAGCCTTCGGAACCAACTCCTTCCTAGTGAATTTCTCTCTCACCCTGGAAGACCCAGATCGTTGCAATAAACGAAATGGGCACCATGGCCAACGAAAATGGAGTCTTTTTTCGGTGGTATCGTTTGTTGGTGAATCCATAAACAATATATCTCCGAATTAGCCTTCGGAACAAATTCCTTCCTCGTGAATTTCGCTCTCGTTTTGGAAGACCCAAATCGTTGCAATCGACGAAATGGGCATGATGGCCGACGAAAATGGGGTCTTTTTTCAGTGGTATTGTTTGTTGGTGAACTAAGAAACAATATATCTCCGAGATAGCCTTCGGAACCAGCTCCTTTCTAGTCAATTTCGCTGCCGCTCTGACAGACACAAATCGTTGCAATAAACGAAATGGGCAGTATGGCCAACGCAAATGGAGTCTTTTTTCAGTGGTATCGTTTGTTGGTGAACCAACAAACAATATATCCCCGAATTAGCCCTCGGAACCAACTCCTTCCTAGTGAATTTCTCTCTCGCCCTGGAAGACCCAATTCGTTGCAACCAACGAAATGGGCATGATGGCCAACGAAAATGGGGTCTTTTTTCAGTGGTATTGTTTGTTGGTGAACTAAGAAACAATATATCTCCGAATTAGTTTTCGGAACCGACTCCTTTCTAGTAAATTTCGCTCCCGCTCTGACAGACACAAATCGTTGGAATAAACGAAATGAGCACCATGGCCAACGCAAATGGAGTCTTTTTTCAGTGGTATCGTTTGTTGGTGAACCAACAAACAATATATCCCCGAATTAGCCTTCGGAACCAACTCCTTCCTAGTGAATTTCTCTCTCGCCCTGGAAGACCCAAATCGTTGCAATCAACGAAATAAGCACTATGGCCAACGAAAATAGCGTCTTTTTTCGGTGGTATCGTTTGTTGGTGAATCCACAAGCAATGTATCACCGAATCAGCCTTCGGGACAAATTCCTTCCTCGTGAATTTCGCTCTCGCCCTGGAAGACGCAAATCGTTGCAATCAACGAAATGGGCATGATGGCCAACGAAAATGGGGTCTTTTTTCAGTGGTATTGTTTGTTGGTGAACTAAGAAACAATATATCTCCGAATTAGCCTTCGGAACCAACTCCTTTCTAGTAAATTTCGCTCCCGCCCTGACAAACCCAAATCGTTGCAATAAATGAAATGGGCACCATGACCAACGAAAACGGGGTCTTTTTTCGGTAGTATCGTTTGTTGGTGAATCCATAAACAATGTCTCTCCGAGTTAGCCTTCGGAACAAATTCCTTCCTCGTGAATTTCGCTCTCGCCCTGGAAGACGCAAATCGTTGCATTCAACGAAATGGGCATGATCGCCAACGAAAATGGGGTCTTTCTCGGTGGTATCGTTTGTTGGTGAACCAACAAACAATATATCTCAGAATTAGCCTTCGGAACCAACTCCTTCCTAGTGAATTTCTCTTTCGCCCTGGAAGACCCAAATCGTTGCAATCAACGAAATAAGCACCATGGCCAACGAAAATGGAGTCTTTTTTCGGTGGTATCGTTTGTTGGTGAATCCACAAAAAATGTATCACCGAATCAGCCTTCGGGACAAATCCCTTCCTCGTGAATTTCGCTCTCGCCCTGGAAGACCCAATTCGTTGCAATCAACGAAATGGGCATGATGGCCAACGAAAATGGGGTCTTTTTTCAGTGGTATTGTTTGTTGGTGAACTAAGAAACAATATATCTCCGAGATAGCCTTCGGAACCAGCTCCTTTCTAGTAAATTTCGCTGCCGCTCTGACAGACACAAATCGTTGCAATAAACGAAATGGGCAGTATGGCCAACGCAAATGGAGTCTTTTTTCAGTGGTATCGTTTGTTGGTGAACCAACAAACAATATATCCCCGAATTAGCCCTCGGAACCAACTCCTTCCTAGTGAATTTCTCTCTCGCCCTGGAAGACCCAATTCGTTGCAACCAACGAAATGGGCATGATGGCCAACGAAAATGGGGTCTTTTTTCAGTGGTATTGTTTGTTGGTGAACTAAGAAACAATATATCTCCGAATTAGTTTTCGGAACCAACTCCTTTCTAGTAAATTTCGCTCCCGCTCTGACAGACACAAATCGTTCCAATAAACGAAATGGGCACCATGGCCAACGCAAATGGAGTCTTTTTTCAGTGGTATCGTTTGTTGGTGAATCCATAAACAATATATCTCCGAATTAGCCTTCGGAACAAATTCCATCCTCGTGAATTTCGCTCTCGTTTTGGAAGACCCAAATCGTTGCAATCAACGAAATGGGCATGATGGCCGACGAAAATGGGGTCTTTTTTCGGTGGTATCGTTTGTTGGTGAACCAACAAACAATATTTCTCAGAATTAGCCTTCGGAACCAACTCCTTCCTAGTGAATTTCTCTCTCACCCTGGAAGACCCAGATCGTTGCAATAAACGAAATGGGCACCATGGCCAACGAAAATGGAGTCTTTTTTCGGTGGTATCGTTTGTTGGTGAATCCACAAGCAATGTATCACCGAATCAGCCTTCGGGACAAATTCCTTCCTCGTGAATTTCGCTCTCGCCCTGGAAGACCCAAATCGTTGCAATCAACGAAATGGGCATGATGGCCAACGAAAATGGGGTCTTTTTTCAGTGGTATTGTTTGTTGGTGAACTAAGAAACAATATATCTCCGAATTAGTTTTCGGAACCAACTCCTTTCTAGTAAATTTCGCTCCCGCTCTGACAGACACAAATCGTTGCAATAAACGAAATGGGCACCATGGCCAACGCAAATGGAGTCTTTTTTCAGTGGTATCGTTTGTTGGTGAACCAACAAACAATATATCCCCGAATTAGCCTTCGGAACCAACTCCTTCCTAGTGAATTTCTCTCTCGCCCTGGAAGACCCAAATCGTTGCAATCAACGAAATAAGCACTATGGCCAACGAAAATGGCGTCTTTTTTCGGTGGTATCGTTTGTTGGTGAATCCACAAACAATGTATCACCGAATCAGCCTTCGGGACAAATTCCTTCCTCGTGAATTTCGCTCTCGCCCTGGAAGACCCAAATCGTTGCAATCAACGAAATGGGCATGATGGCCAACGAAAATGGGGTCTTTTTTCAGTGGTATTGTTTGTTGGTAAACTAAGAAACAATATATCTCCGAATTAGTTTTCGGAACCAACTCCTTTCTAGTAAATTTCTCTCCCGCTCTGACAGACACAAATCGTTGCAATAAACGAAATGGGCACCATGGCCAACGCAAATGGAGTCTTTTTACGGTAGTATCGTTTGTTGGTGAATCCATAAACAATATATCTCCGAATTAGCCTTCGGAAAAAATTCCTTCCTCGTGAATTTCGCTCTCGCCCTGTAAGACCCAAATCGTTGCAATCAACGAAATGGGCATGATGGCCAACGAAAATGGGGTCTTTTTTCGGTGGTATCGTTTGGTGGTGAACCAACAAACAATATATCTCAGAATTAGCCTTCGGAACCAACTCCTTCCTAGTGAATTTCTCTCTCGCCCTGGAAGACCCAGATCGTTGCAATAAACTAAATGGGCACCATGCCCAACGAAAATGGAGTCTTTTTTCGGTGGTATCGTTTGTTGGTGAATCCATAAACAATATATCTCCGAATTAGCCTTCGGAACAAATTCCTTCCTCGTGAATTTCGCTCTCGTTTTGGAAGACCCAAATCGATGCAATCAACGAAATGGGCATGATGGCCGACGAAAATGGGGTCTTTTTTCAGTGGTATTGTTTGTTGGTGAACTAAGAAACAATATATCTCCGAATTAGCCTCCGGAACCAACTCCTTTCTAGTAAATTTCGCTGCCGCTCTGACAGACACAAATCGTTGCAATATACGAAATGGGCACCATGGCCAACGCAAATGGAGTCTTTTTTCCGTGGTATCGTTTGCTGGTGAACCAACAAACAATATATCCCCGAATTGGCCCTCGGAACCAACTCCTTCCTAGTGAATTTCTCTCTCGTCCTGGAAGACCCAAATCGTTGCAACCAACGAAATGGGCATGATGGCCAACGAAAATGGGGTCTTTTTTCAGTGGTATTGTTTGTTGGTGAACTAAGAAACAATATATCTCCGAATTAGTTTTCGGAACCAACTCCTTTCTAGTAAATTTCGCTCCCGCTCTGACAGACACAAATCGTTGCAATAAACGAAATGGGCACCATGGCCAACGCAAATGCAGTCTTTTTTCAGTGGTATCGTTTGTTGGTGAACCAACAAACAATATATTCCCGAATTAGCCTTCGGAACCAACTCCTTCCTAGTGAATTTCTCTCTCGCCCTGGAAGACCCAAATCGTTGCAATCAACGAAATAAGCACTATGGCCAACGAAAATGGCGTCTTTTTTCGGTGGTATCGTTTGTTGGTGAATCCACAAGCAATGTATCACCGAATCAGCCTTCGGGAGAAATTCCTTCCTAGTGAATTTCTCTCTCGCCCTGGAAGACCCAAATCGTTGCAACCAACGAAATGGGCATGATGGCCAACGAAAATGGGGTCTTTTTTCAGTGGTATTGTTTGTTGGTGAACTAAGAAACAATATATCTCCGAATTAGTTTTCGGAACCAACTCTTTTCTAGTAAATTTCGCTCCCGCTCTGACAGACACAAATCGTTGCAATAAACGAAATGGGCACCATGGCCAACGCAAATGGAGTCTTTTTTCAGTGGTATCGTTTGTTGGTGAACCAACAAACAATATATCCCCGAATTAGCCTTCGAAACCAACTCCTTCCTAGTGAATTTCTCTCTCGCCCCGGAAGACCCAAATCGTTGCAACCAACGAAATGGGCATGATAGCTAACGAAAATGGGGTCTTTTTTCAGTGGTATTGTTTGTTGGTGAACTAAGAAACAATATATCTCCGAAATTAGCCTTCGGAACCAACTCCTTTCTAGTAAATTTCGCTCCCGCCCTGACAAACCCAAATCGTTGCAATAAACGAAATGGGCACCATGACCAACGAAAACGGGGTCTTTTTTCGGTAGTATCGTTTGTTGGTGAATCCATAAACAATGCTTCTCCGAGTTAGCCTTCGGAACAAATTCCTTCCTCGTGAATTTCGCTCTCGCCCTGGAAGACGCAAATCGTTGCAATCAACGAAATGGGCATGATCGCCAACGAAAATGGGGTCTTTCTCGGTGGTATCGTTTGTTGGTGAACCAACAAACAATATATCTCAGAATTAGCCTTCGGAACCAACTCCTTCCTAGTGAATTTCTCTTTCGCCCTGGAAGACCCAAATCGTTGCAATCAACGAAATAAGCACCATGGCCAACGAAAATGGAGTCTTTTTTCGGTGGTATCGTTTGTTGGTGAATCCATAAACAATATATCTCCGAATTAGCCTTCGGAACAAATTCCTTCCTCGTGAATTTCGCTCTCGTTTTGGAAGACCCAAATCGATGCAATCAACGAAATGGGCATGATGGCCGACGAAAATGGGGTCTTTTTTCAGTGGTATTGTTTGTTGGTGAACTAAGAAACAATATATCTCCGAATTAGCCTCCGGAACCAACTCCTTTCTAGTAAATTTCGCTGCCGCTCTGACAGACACAAATCGTTGCAATATACGAAATGGGCACCATGGCCAACGCAAATGGAGTCTTTTTTCCGTGGTATCGTTTGCTGGTGAACCAACAAACAATATATCCCCGAATTGGCCCTCGGAACCAACTCCTTCCTAGTGAATTTCTCTCTCGTCCTGGAAGACCCAAATCGTTGCAACCAACGAAATGGGCATGATGGCCAACGAAAATGGGGTCTTTTTTCAGTGGTATTGTTTGTTGGTGAACTAAGAAACAATATATCTCCGAATTAGTTTTCGGAACCAACTCCTTTCTAGTAAATTTCGCTCCCGCTCTGACAGACACAAATCGTTGCAATAAACGATATGGGCACCATGGCCAACGCAAATGCAGTCTTTTTTCAGTGGTATCGTTTGTTGGTGAACCAACAAACAATATATTCCCGAATTAGCCTTCGGAACCAACTCCTTCCTAGTGAATTTCTCTCTCGCCCTGGAAGACCCAAATCGTTGCAATCAACGAAATAAGCACTATGGCCAACGAAAATGGCGTCTTTCTTCGGTGGTATCGTTTGTTGGTGAATCCACAAGCAATGTATCACCGAATCAGCCTTCGGGAGAAATTCCTTCCTAGTGAATTTCTCTCTCGCCCTGGAAGACCCAAATCGTTGCAACCAACGAAATGGGCATGATGGCCAACGAAAATGGGGTCTTTTTTCAGTGGTATTGTTTGTTGGTGAACTAAGAAACAATATATCTCCGAATTAGTTTTCGGAACCAACTCTTTTCTAGTAAATTTCGCTCCCGCTCTGACAGACACAAATCGTTGCAATAAACGAAATGGGCACCATGGCCAACGCAAATGGAGTCTTTTTTCAGTGGTATCGTTTGTTGGTGAACCAACAAACAATATATCCCCGAATTAGCCTTCGGAACCAACTCCTTCCTAGTGAATTTCTCTCTCGCCCCGGAAGACCCAAATCGTTGCAACCAACGAAATGGGCATGATAGCTAACGAAAATGGGGTCTTTTTTCAGTGGTATTGTTTGTTGGTGAACTAAGAAACAATATATCTCCGAATTAGCCTTCGGAACCAACTCCTTTCTAGTAAATTTCGCTCCCGCCCTGACAAACCCAAATCGTTGCAATAAACGAAATGGGCACCATGACCAACGAAAACGGGGTCTTTTTTCGGTAGTATCGTTTGTTGGTGAATCCATAAACAATGCTTCTCCGAGTTAGCCTTCGGAACAAATTCCTTCCTCGTGAATTTCGCTCTCGCCCTGGAAGACGCAAATCGTTGCAATCAACGAAATGGGCATGAACGCCAACGAAAATGGGGTCTTTCTCGGTGGTATCGTTTGTTGGTGAACCAACAAACAATATATCTCAGAATTAGCCTTCGGAACCAACTCCTTCCTAGTGAATTTCTCTTTCGCCCTGGAAGACCCAAATCGTTGCAATCAACGAAATAAGCACCATGGCCAACGAAAATGGAGTCTTTTTTCGGTGGTATCGTTTGTTGGTGAATCCACAAAAAATGTATCACCGAATCAGCCTTCGGGACAAATTCCTTCCTCGTGAATTTCGCTCTCGCCCTGGAAGACCCAAATCGTTGCAATCAACGAAATGGGCATGATGGCCAACGAAAATGGGGTCTTTTTTCAGTGGTATTGTTTGTTGGTGAACTAAGAAACAATATATCTCCGAATTAGTTTTCGGAACCAACTCCTTTCTAGTAAATTTCGCTCCCGCTCTGACAGACACAAATCGTTGCAATAAACGAAATGGGCACCATTGCCAACGCAAATGGAGTCTTTTTTCAGTGGTATCGTTTGTTGGTGAATCCATAAACAATATATCTCCGAATTAGCCTTCGGAAAAAATTCCTTCCTCGTGAATTTCGCTCTCGCCCTGGAAGACCCAAATCGTTGCAATCAACGAAATGGGCATGATGGAAAACGAAAATGGGGTCTTTTTTCGGTGGTATCGTTTGTTGGTGAACCAACAAACAATATATCTCAGAATTAGCCTTCGGAACCAACTCCTTCCTAGTGAATTTCTCTCTCGCCCTGGAAGACCCAAATCGTTGCAATCAACGAAATGGGCACCATGGCCAACGAAAATAGGGTCTTTTTTCGGTGGTATCGTTCGTTGGTGAACCAACAAACAATATATCCTCGAATTAGCCTTCGGAACCAACTCCTTCCTAGTGAATTTCTCTCTCACCCTGGAAGACCCAGATCGTTGCAATAAACGAAATGGGCACCATGGCCAACGAAAATGGAGTCTTTTTTCGGTGGTATCGTTTGTTGGTGAATCCATAAACAATATATCTCCGAATTAGCCTTCGGAACAAATTCCTTCCTCGTGAATTTCGCTCTCGTTTTGGAAGACCCAAATCGTTGCAATCAACGAAATGGGCATGATGGCCGACGAAAATGGGGTCTTTTTTCAGTGGTATTGTTTGTTGGTGAACTAAGAAACAATATATCTCCGAGATAGCCTTCGGAACCAGCTCCTTTCTAGTAAATTTCGCTGCCGCTCTGACAGACACAAATCGTTGCAATAAACGAAATGGGCAGTATGGCCAACGCAAATGGAGTCTTTTTTCAGTGGTATCGTTTGTTGGTGAACCAACAAACAATATATCCCCGAATTAGCCTTCGGAACCAACTCCTTCCTAGTGAATTTCTCTCTCGCCCCGGAAGACCCAAATCGTTGCAACCAACGAAATGGGCATGATAGCCAACGAAAATGGGGTCTTTTTTCAGTGGTATCGTTTGTTGGTGAATCCACAAACAATGTATCACCGAATCAGCCTTCGGGACAAATTCCTTCCTCGTGAATTTCGCTCTCGCCCTGGAAGACCCAAATCGTTGCAATCAACGAAATGGGCATGATGGCCAACGAAAATGGGGTCTTTTTTCAGAGGTATTGTTTGTTGGTAAACTAAGAAACAATATATCTCCGAATTAGTTTTCGGAACCAACTCCTTTCTAGTAAATTTCTCTCCCGCTCTGACAGACACAAATCGTTGCAATAAACGAAATAGGCACCATGGCCAACGGAAATGGAGTCTTTTTTCCGTAGTATCGTTTGTTGGTGAATCCATAAACAATATATCTCCGAATTAGCCTTCGGAAAAAATTCCTTCCTCGTGAATTTCGCTCTCGCCCTGTAAGACCCAAATCGTTGCAATCAACGAAATGGGCATGATGGCCAAAGAAAATGGGGTCTTTTTTCGGTGGTATCGTTTGGTGGTGAACCAACAAACAATATATCTCAGAATTAGCCTTCGGAACCAACTCCTTCCTAGTGAATTTCTCTCTCGCCCTGGAAGACCTAAATCGTTGCAATAAACGAAATGGGCACCATGCCCAACGAAAATGGAGTCTTTTTTCGGTGGTATCGTTTGTTGGTGAATCCATAAACAATATATCTCCGAATTAGCCTTCGGAACAAATTCCTTCCTCGTGAATTTCGCTCTCGTTTTGGAAGACCCAAATCGTTGCAATCAACGAAATGGGCATGATGGCCGACGAAAATGGGGTCTTTTTTCAGTGGTATTGTTTGTTGGTGAACTATGAAACAATATATCTCTGAATTAGCCTCCGGAACCAACTCCTTTCTAGTAAATTTCGCTGCCGCTCTGACAGACACAAATCGTTGCAATAAACGAAATGGGCACCATGGCCAACGCAAATGGAGTCTTTTTTCAGTGGTATCGTTTGTTGGTGAACCAACAAACAATATATCCCCGAATTAGCCCTTGGAACCAACTCCTTCCTAGTGAATTTCTCTCTCGCCCTGGAAGACCCAAATCGTTGCAACCAACGAAATGGGCATGATGGCCAACGAAAATGGGGTCTTCTTCAGTGGTATTGTTTGTTGGTGAACTAAGAAACAATATATCTCCGAATTAGTTTTCGGAACCAACTCCTTTCTAGTAAATTTCGCTCCCGCTCTGACAGACACAAATCGTTGCAATAAACGAAATGGGCACCATGGCCAACGCAAATGGAGTCTTTTTTCAGTGGTATCGTTTGTTGGTGAACCAACAAACAATATATCCCCGAATTAGCCTTCGGAACCAACTCCTTCCTAGTGAATTTCTCTCTCGCCCCGGAAGACCCAAATCGTTGCAACCAACGAAATGGGCATGATAGCTAACGAAAATGGGGTCTTTTTTCAGTGGTATTGTTTGTTGGTGAACTAAGAAACAATATATCTCCGAATTAGCCTTCGGAACCAACTCCTTTCTAGTAAATTTCGCTCCCGCCCTGACAAACCCAAATCGTTGCAATAAACGAAATGGGCACCATGACCAACGAAAACGGGGTCTTTTTTCGGTAGTATCGTTTGTTGGTGAATCCATAAACAATGTCTCTCCGAGTTAGCCTTCGGAACAAATTCCTTCCTCGTGAATTTCGCTCTCGCCCTGGAAGACGCAAATCGTTGCAATCAACGAAATGGGCATGATCGCCAACGAAAATGGGGTCTTTCTCGGTGGTATCGTTTGTTGGTGAACCAACAAACAATATATCTCAGAATTAGCCTTCGGAACCAACTCCTTCCTAGTGAATTTCTCTTTCGCCCTGGAAGACCCAAATCGTTGCAATCAACGAAATAAGCACCATGGCCAACGAAAATGGAGTCTTTTTTCGGTGGTATCGTTTGTTGGTGAATCCACAAAAAATGTATCACCGAATCAGCCTTCGGGACAAATTCCTTCCTCGTGAATTTCGCTCTCGCCCTGGAAGACCCAAATCGTTGCAATCAACGAAATGGGCATGATGGCCAACGAAAATGGGGTCTTTTTTCAGTGGTATTGTTTGTTGGTGAACTAAGAAACAATATATCTCCGAATTAGTTTTCGGAACCAACTCCTTTCTAGTAAATTTCGCTCCCGCTCTGACAGACACAAATCGTTGCAATAAACGAAATGGGCACCATGGCCAAGGCAAATGGAGTCTTTTTTCAGTGGTATCGTTTGTTGGTGAATCCATAAACAATATATCTCCGAATTAGCCTTCGGAAAAAATTCCTTCCTCGTGAATTTCGCTCTCGCCCTGGAAGACCCAAATCGTTGCAATCAACGAAATGGGCATGATGGAAAACGAAAATGGGGTCTTTTTTCGGTGGTATCGTTTGTTGGTGAACCAACAAACAATATATCTCAGAATTAGCCTTCGGAACCAACTCCTTCCTAGTGAATTTCTCTCTCGCCCTGGAAGACCCAAATCGTTGCAATCAACGAAATGGGCACCATGGCCAACGAAAATAGGGTCTTTTTCGGTGGTATCGTTCGTTGGTGAACCAACAAACAATATATCCCCGAATTAGCCTTCGGAACCAACTCCTTCCTAGTGAATTTCTCTCTCACCCTGGAAGACCCAGATCGTTGCAATAAACGAAATGGGCACCATGGCCAACGAAAATGGAGTCTTTTTTCGGTGGTATCGTTTGTTGGTGAATCCATAAACAATATATCTCCGAATTAGCCTTCGGAACAAATTCCATCCTCGTGAATTTCGCTCTCGTTTTGGAAGACCCAAATCGTTGCAATCAACGAAATGGGCATGATGGCCGACGAAAATGGGGTCTTTTTTCAGTGGTATTGTTTGTTGGTGAACTAAGAAACAATATATCTCCGAATTAGTTTTCGGAACCGACTCCTTTCTAGTAAATTTCGCTCCCACTCTGACAGACACAAATCGTTCGAATAAACGAAATGGGCACCATGGCCAACGCAAATGGAGTCTTTTTTGAGTGGTATCGTTTGTTGGTGAACCAACAAACAATATATCCCCGAATTAGCCCTCGGAACCAACTCCTTCCTAGTGAATTTCTCTCTCGCCCTGGAAGACCCAAATCGTTGCAACCAACGAAATGGGCATGATGGACAACGAAAATGGGGTCTTTTTCAGTGGTATTGTTTGTTGGTGAACTAAGAAACAATATATCTCCGAATTAGTTTTCGGAACCAACTCTTTTCTAGTAAATTTCGCTCCCGCTCTGACAGACACAAATCGTTGCAATAAACGAAATGGGCACCATGGCCAACGCAAATGGAGTCTTTTTTCAGTGGTATCGTTTGTTGGTGAAACAACAAACAATATATCCCCGAATTAGCCTTCGGAACCAACTCCTTCCTAGTGAATTTCTCTCTCGCCCCGGAAGACCCAAATCGTTGCAACCAACGAAATGGGCATGATAGCTAACGAAAATGGGGTCTCTTTTCAGTGGTATTGTTTGTTGGTGAACTAAGAAAAGATATAACTCCGAATTAGCCTTCGGAACAAATTCCTTCCTCGTGAATTTCGCTCTCGCCCTGGAAGACGCAAATCGTTGCAATCAACGAAATGGGCATGATCGCCAACGAAAATGGGGTCTTTCTCGGTGGTATCGTTTGTTGGTGAACCAACAAACAATATATCTCAGAATTAGCCTTCGGAACCAACTCCTTCCTAGTGAATTTCTCTTTCGCCCTGGAAGACCCAAATCGTTGCAATCAACGAAATAAGCACCATGGCCAACGAAAATGGAGTCTTTTTTCGGTGGTATCGTTTGTTGGTGAATCCACAAAAAATGTATCACCGAATCAGCCTTCGGGACAAATTCCTTCCTCGTGAATTTCGCTCTCGCCCTGGAAGACCCAAATCGTTGCAATCAACGAAATGGGCATGATGGCCAACGAAAATGGGGTCTTTTTTCAGTGGTATTGTTTGTTGGTGAACTAAGAAACAATATATCTCCGAATTAGTTTTCGGAACCAACTCCTTTCTAGTAAATTTCGCTCCCGCTCTGACAGACACAAATCGTTGCAATAAACGAAATGGGCACCATGGCCAACGCAAATGGAGTCTTTTTTCAGTGGTATCGTTTGTTGGTGAATCCATAAACAATATATCTCCGAATTAGCCTTCGGAACAAATTCCATCCTCGTGAATTTCGCTCTCGTTTTGGAAGACCCAAATCGTTGCAATCAACGAAATGGGCATGATGGCCGACGAAAATGGGGTCTTCTTTCGGTGGTATCGTTTGTTGGTGAACCAACAAACAATATATCTCAGAATTAGCCTTCGGAACCAACTCCTTCCTAGTGAATTTCTCTCTCGCCCTGGAAGCCCCAAATCGTTGCAATCAACGAAATGGGCACCATGGCCAACGAAAATAGGGTCTTTTTCGGTGGTATCGTTCGTTGGTGAACCAACAAACAATATATCCCCGAATTAGCCTTCGGAACCAACTCCTTCCTAGTGAATTTCTCTCTCACCCTGGAAGACCCAGATCGTTGCAATAAACGAAATGGGCACCATGGCCAACGAAAATGGAGTCTTTTTTCGGTGGTATCGTTTGTTGGTGAATCCATAAACAATATATCTCCGAATTAGCCTTCGGAACAAATTCCTTCCTCGTGAATTTCGCTCTCGTTTTGGAAGACCCAAATCGTTGCAATCGACGAAATGGGCATGATGGCCGACGAAAATGGGGTCTTTTTTCAGTGGTATTGTTTGTTGGTGAACTAAGAAACAATATATCTCCGAGATAGCCTTCGGAACCAGCTCCTTTCTAGTCAATTTCGCTGCCGCTCTGACAGACACAAATCGTTGCAATAAACGAAATGGGCAGTATGGCCAACGCAAATGGAGTCTTTTTTCAGTGGTATCGTTTGTTGGTGAACCAACAAACAATATATCCCCGAATTAGCCCTCGGAACCAACTCCTTCCTAGTGAATTTCTCTCTCGCCCTGGAAGACCCAATTCGTTGCAACCAATGAAATGGGCATGATGGCCAACAAAAATGGGGTCTTTTTTCAGTGGTATTGTTTGTTGGTGAACTAAGAAACAATATATCTCCGAATTAGTTTTCGGAACCGACTCCTTTCTAGTAAATTTCGCTCCCGCTCTGACAGACACAAATCGTTGGAATAAACGAAATGAGCACCATGGCCAACGCAAATGGAGTCTTTTTTCAGTGGTATCGTTTGTTGGTGAACCAACAAACAATATATCCCCGAATTAGCCTTCGGAACCAACTCCTTCCTAGTGAATTTCTCTCTCGCCCTGGAAGACCCAAATCGTTGCAATCAACGAAATAAGCACTATGGCCAACGAAAATGGCGTCTTTTTTCGGTGGTATCGTTTGTTGGTGAATCCACAAGCAATGTATCACCGAATCAGCCTTCGGGACAAATTCCTTCCTCGTGAATTTCGCTCTCGCCCTGGAAGACGCAAATCGTTGCAATCAACGAAATGGGCATGATGGCCAACGAAAATGGGGTCTTTTTTCAGTGGTATTGTTTGTTGGTGAACTAAGAAACAATATATCTCCGAATTAGCCTTCGGAACCAACTCCTTTCTAGTAAATTTCGCTCCCGCCCTGACAAACCCAAATCGTTGCAATAAATGAAATGGGCACCATGACCAACGAAAACGGGGTCTTTTTTCGGTAGTATCGTTTGTTGGTGAATCCATAAACAATGTCTCTCCGAGTTAGCCTTCGGAACAAATTCCTTCATCGTGAATTTCGCTCTCGCCCTGGAAGACGCAAATCGTTGCAATCAACGAAATGGGCATGATCGCCAACGAAAATGGGGTCTTTCTCGGTGGTATCGTTTGTTGGTGAACCAACAAACAATATATCTCAGAATTAGCCTTCGGAACCAACTCCTTCCTAGTGAATTTCTCTTTCGCCCTGGAAGACCCAAATCGTTGCAATCAACGAAATAAGCACCATGGCCAACGAAAATGGAGTCTTTTTTCGGTGGTATCGTTTGTTGGTGAATCCACAAAAAATGTATCACCGAATCAGCCTTCGGGACAAATCCCTTCCTCGTGAATTTCGCTCTCGCCCTGGAAGACCCAATTCGTTGCAATCAACGAAATGGGCATGATGGCCAACGAAAATGGGGTCTTTTTTCAGTGGTATTGTTTGTTGGTGAACTAAGAAACAATATATCTCCGAGATAGCCTTCGGAACCAGCTCCTTTCTAGTAAATTTCGCTGCCGCTCTGACAGACACAAATCGTTGCAATAAACGAAATGGGCAGTATGGCCAACGCAAATGGAGTCTTTTTTCAGTGGTATCGTTTGTTGGTGAACCAACAAACAATATATCCCCGAATTAGCCCTCGGAACCAACTCCTTCCTAGTGAATTTCTCTCTCGCCCTGGAAGACCCAATTCGTTGCAACCAACGAAATGGGCATGATGGCCAACGAAAATGGGGTCTTTTTTCAGTGGTATTGTTTGTTGGTGAACTAAGAAACAATATATCTCCGAATTAGTTTTCGGAACCAACTCCTTTCTAGTAAATTTCGCTCCCGCTCTGACAGACACAAATCGTTGCAATACACGAAATGGGCACCATGGCCAACGCAAATGGAGTCTTTTTTCAGTGGTATCGTTTGTTGGTGAATCCATAAACAATATATCTCCGAATTAGCCTTCGGAACAAATTCCATCCTCGTGAATTTCGCTCTCGTTTTGGAAGACCCAAATCGTTGCAATCAACGAAATGGGCATGATGGCCGACGAAAATGGGGTCTTTTTCGGTGGTATCGTTTGTTGGTGAACCAACAAACAATATATCTCAGAATTAGCCTTCGGAACCAACTCCTTCCTAGTGAATTTCTCTCTCACCCTGGAAGACCCAGATCGTTGCAATAAACGAAATGGGCACCATGGCCAACGAAAATGGAGTCTTTTTTCGGTGGTATCGTTTGTTGGTGAATCCATAAACAATATATCTCCGAATTAGACTTCGGAACAAATTCCTTCCTCGTGAATTTCGCTCTCGTTTTGGAAGACCCAAATCGTTGCAATCAACGAAATGGGCATGATGGCCGACAAAAATAGGGTCTTTTTTCAGTGGTATTGTTTGTTGGTGAACTAAGAAACAATATATCTCCGAGATAGCCTTCGGAACCAGCTCCTTTCTAGTAAATTTCGCTGCCGCTCTGACAGACACAAATCGTTGCAATAAACGAAATGGGCAGTATGGCCAACGCAAATGGAGTCTTTTTTCAGTGGTATCGTTTGTTGGTGAACCAACAAACAATATATCCCCGAATTAGCCCTCGGAACCAACTCCTTCCTAGTGAATTTCTCTCTCGCCCTGGAAGACCCAATTCGTTGCAACCAACGAAATGGGCATGATGGCCAACGAAAATGGGGTCTTTTTTCAGTGGTATTGTTTGTTGGTGAACTAAGAAACAATATATCTCCGAATTAGTTTTCGGAACCGACTCCTTTCTAGTAAATTTCGCTCCCGCTCTGACAGACACAAATCGTTGGAATAAACGAAATGGGCACCATCGCCAACGCAAATGGAGTCTTTTTCCAGTGGTATCGTTTGTTGGTGATCGCCAACGCAAATGGAGTCTTTTTCCAGTGGTATCGTTTGTTGGTGAACCAACAAACAATATATCCCCGAATTAGCCTTCGGAACCAACTCCTTCCTAGTGAATTTCTCTCTCGCCCTGGAAGACCCAAATCGTTGCAATCAACGAAATAAGCACTATGGCCAACGAAAATGGCGTCTTTTTTCGGTGGTATCGTTTGTTGGTGAATCCACAAGCAATGTATCACCGAATCAGCCTTCGGGACAAATTCCTTCCTCGTGAATTTCGCTCTCGCCCTGGAAGACCCAAATCGTTGCAATCAACGAAATGGGCATGATGGCCAACGAAAATGGGGTCTTTTTTCAGTGGTATTGTTTGTTGGTGAACTAAGAAACAATATATCTCCGAATTAGTTTTCGGAACCAACTCCTTTCTAGTAAATTTCGCTCCCGCTCTGACAGACACAAATCGTTGCAATAAACGAAATGGGCACCATGGCCAACGCAAATGGAGTCTTTTTTCAGTGGTATCGTTTGTTGGCGAATCCATAAACAATATATCTCCGAATTAGCCTTCCGAAAAAATTCCTTCCTCGTGAATTTCGCTCTCGCCCTGGAAGACCCAAATCGTTGCAATCAACGAAATAGGCATGATGGAAAACGAAAATGGGGTCTTTTTTCGGTGGTATCGTTTGTTGGTGAACCAACAAACAAAATATCTCAGAATTAGCCTTCGGAACCAACTCCTTCCTAGTGAATTTCTCTCTCGCCCTGGAAGACCCAAATCGTTGCAATCAACGAAATGGGCACCATTGCCAACGCAAATGGAGTCTTTTTTCAGTGGTATCGTTTGTTGGTGAACCAACAAACAATATATCCCCGAATTAGCCCTCGGAACCAACTCCTTCCTAGTGAATTTCTCTCTCGCCCTGGAAGACCCAAATCGTTGCAATCAACGAAATAAGCACCATGGCCAACGAAAATGGGGTCTTTTTTCAGTGGTATTGTTTGTTGGTGAACTAAGAAACAATATATCTCCGAATTAGCCTTCGGAACCAACTCCTTTCTAGTAAATTTCGCTCCCGCTCTGACAGACACAAATCGTTGCAATAAACGAAATGGGCACCATGGCCAACGCAAATGGAGTCTTTTTTCAGTGGTATCGTTTGTTGGCGAATCCATAAACAATATATCTCCGAATTAGCCTTCCGAAAAAATTCCTTCCTCGTGAATTTCGCTCTCGCCCTGGAAGACCCAAATCGTTGCAATCAACGAAATAGGCATGATGGAAAACGAAAATGGGGTCTTTTTTCGGTGGTATCGTTTGTTGGTGAACCAACAAACAAAATATCTCAGAATTAGCCTTCGGAACCAACTCCTTCCTAGTGAATTTCTCTCTCGCCCTGGAAGACCCAAATCGTTGCAATCAACGAAATGGGCACCATTGCCAACGCAAATGGAGTCTTTTTTCAGTGGTATCGTTTGTTGGTGAACCAACAAACAATATATCCCCGAATTAGCCCTCGGAACCAACTCCTTCCTAGTGAATTTCTCTCTCGCCCTGGAAGACCCAAATCGTTGCAATCAACGAAATAAGCACCATGGCCAACGAAAATGGGGTCTTTTTTCAGTGGTATTGTTTGTTGGTGAACTAAGAAACAATATATCTCCGAACTAGTTTTCGGAACCAACTCCTTTCTAGTAAATTTCGCTCCCGCTCTGACAGACACAAATCGTTGCAATAAACGAAATGGGCACCATGGCCAACGCAAATGGAGTCTTTTTTCAGTGGTATCGTTTGTTGGTGAATCCATAAACAATGTCTCTCCGAATTAGCCTTCGGAACAAATTCCTTCCTCGTGAATTTCGCTCTCGTTTTGGAAGACCCAAATCGTTGCAATCAACGAAATGGGCATGATGGAAAACGAAAATGGGGTCTTTTTTCGGTGGTATCGTTTGTTGGTGAACCAACAAACAATATATCTCAGAATTAGCCTTCGGAACCGACTCCTTCCTAGTGAATTTCTCTCTCGCCTTGGAAGACCCAAATCGTTGCAATCAACGAAATGGGCACCATGGCCAACGAAAATAGGGTCTTTGTTCGGTGGTATCGTTCGTTGGTGAACCAACAAACAATATATCCCCGAATTAGCCTTCGGAACCAACTCCTTTCTAGTGAATTTCTCTCTCGCCCTGGAAGACCCAGATCGTTGCAATAAACGAAATGGGCACCATGGCCAACGAAAAAGGAGTCTTTTTTCGGTGGTATCGTTTGTTGGTGATTCCATATACAATGTATCACCGAATCAGCCTTCGGGACAAATTCCTTCCTCGTGAATTTCGCTCTCGCCCTGGAAGACCCAAATCGTTGCAATCGGGGTCTTTTTTCGCTAGTATCGTTTGTTGGTGAACCCACAAACAATATATCCCCGAATTAGCCTTCGGAACCAACTCCTTCCTAGTGAATTTCTCTCTCGCCCTGGAAGACCCAAATCGTTGCAACCAACGAAATGGGCATGATGGCCAACGAAAATGGGGTCTTTTTTCAGTGGTATTGTTTGTTGGTGAACTAAGAAACAATATATCTCCGAATTAGTTTTCGGAACCAACTCCTTTCTAGTAAATTTCGCTCCCGCTCTGACAGACACAAATCGTTGCAATAAACGAAATGGGCACCATGGCCAACGCAAATGGTGTCTTTTTTCAGTGGTATCGTTTGTTGGTGAACTAAGAAACAATATATCTCCGAATTAGCCTTCGGAACCAACTCCTCTCTAGTAAATTTCGCTCCCGCCCTGACAAACCCAAATCGGTGCAATAAACGAATTAGGCACCATGACCAACGAAAACGGAGTCTTTTTTCGGTGGTATCGTTTGTTGGTGAATCCATAAACAATGTCTCTCCGAATTAGCCTTCGGAACAAATTCCTTCCTCGTGAATTTCTCTCTCGCCCTTGAAGACCCAAATCGTTGCAATCACCGAAATAAGCACCATGGCCAACGAAAATGGGGTCTTTTTTCAGTGGTATCGTTTGTTGGTGAATCCACAAACAATGTATCACCGAATCAGCCTTCGGGACAAATTCCTTCCTCGTGAATTTCGCTCTCGCCCTGGAAGACCCAAATCGTTGCAATCAACGAAATGGGCATGATGGCCAACGAAAATGGGGTCTTTTTTCAGAGGTATTGTTTGTTGGTAAACTAAGAAACAATATATCTCCGAATTAGTTTTCGGAACCAACTCCTTTCTAGTAAATTTCTCTCCCGCTCTGACAGACACAAATCGTTGCAATAAACGAAATGGGCACCATGGCCAACGCAAATGGAGTCTTTTTTCGGTAGTATCGTTTGTTGGTGAATCCATAAACAATATATCTCCGAATTAGCCTTCGGAAAAAATTCCTTCCTCGTGAATTTCGCTCTCGCCCTGTAAGACCCAAATCGTTGCAATCAACGAAATGGGCATGATGGCCAAAGAAAATGGGGTCTTTTTTCGGTGGTATCGTTTGGTGGTGAACCAACAAACAATATATCCCCGAATTAGCCTTCGGAACCAACTCCTTCCTAGTGAATTTCTCTCTCGCCCCGGAAGACCCAAATCGTTGCAACCAACGAAATGGGCATGATAGCTAACGAAAATGGGGTCTTTTTTCAGTGGTATTGTTTGTTGGTGAACTAAGAAACAATATATCTCCGAATTAGCCTTCGGAACCAACTCCTTTCTAGTAAATTTCGCTCCCGCCCTGACAAACCCAAATCGTTGCAATAAACGAAATGGGCACCATGACCAACGAAAACGGGGTCTTTTTTCGGTAGTATCGTTTGTTGGTGAATCTGTTGGTGAATCCATAAACAATGTCTCTCCGAGTTAGCCTTCGGAACAAATTCCTTCCTCGTGAATTTCGCTCTCGCCCTGGAAGACGCAAATCGTTGCAATCAACGAAATGGGCATGATCGCCAACGAAAATGGGGTCTTTCTCGGTGGTATCGTTTGTTGGTGAACCAACAAACAATATATCTCAGAATTAGCCTTCGGAACCAACTCCTTCCTAGTGAATTTCGCTCTCGTTTTGGAAGACCCAAATCGTTGCAATCAACGAAATGGGCATGATGGCCGACGAAAATGGGGTCTTTTTTCAGTGGTATTGTTTGTTGGTGAACTAAGAAACAATATATCTCCGAGATAGCCTTCGGAACCAGCTCCTTTCTAGTAAATTTCGCTGCCGCTCTGACAGACACAAATCGTTGCAATAAACGAAATGGGCAGTATGGCCAACGCAAATGGAGTCTTTTTTCAGTGGTATCGTTTGTTGGTGAACCAACAAACAATATATCCCCGAATTAGCCCTCGGAACCAACTCCTTCCTAGTGAATTTCTCTCTCGCCCTGGAAGACCCAATTCGTTGCAACCAACGAAATGGGCATGATGGCCAACGAAAATGGGGTCTTTTTTCAGTGGTATTGTTTGTTGGTGAACTAAGGAACAATATATCTCCGAATTAGTTTTCGGAACCGACTCCTTTCTAGTAAATTTCGCTCCCGCTCTGACAGACACAAATCGTTCGAATAAACGAAATGGGCACCATGGCCAACGCAAATGGAGTCTTTTTTCAGTGGTATCGTTTGTTGGTGAACCAACAAACAATATATCCCCGAATTAGCCCTCGGAACCAACTCCTTCCTAGTGAATTTCTCTCTCGCCCTGGAAGACCCAAATCGTTGCAACCAACGAAATGGGCATGATGGCCAACGAAAATGGGGTCTTGTTTCAGTGGTATTGTTTGTTGGTGAACTAAGAAACAATATATCTCCGAATTAGTTTTCGGAACCAACTCTTTTCTAGTAAATTTCGCTCCCGCTCTGACAGACACAAATCGTTGCAATAAACGAAATGGGCACCATGGCCAACGCAAATGGAGTCTTTTTTCAGTGGTATCGTTTGTTGGTGAACCAACAAACAATATATCCCCGAATTAGCCTTCGGAACCAACTCCTTCCTAGTGAATTTCTCTCTCGCCCCGGAAGACCCAAATCGTTGCAACCAACGAAATGGGCATGATAGCTAACGAAAATGGGGTCTTTTTTCAGTGGTATTGTTTGTTGGTGAACTAAGAAACAATATATCTCCGAATTAGCCTTCGGAACCAACTCCTTTCTAGTAAATTTCGCTCCCGCCCTGACAAACCCAAATCGTTGCAATAAACGAAATGGGCACCATGACCAACGAAAACGGGGTCTTTTTTCGGTAGTATCGTTTGTTGGTGAATCCATAAACAATGTCTCTCCGAGTTAGCCTTCGGAACAAATTCCTTCCTCGTGAATTTCGCTCTCGCCCTGGAAGACGCAAATCGTTGCAATCAACGAAATGGGCATGATCGCCAACGAAAATGGGGTCTTTCTCGGTGGTATCGTTTGTTGGTGAACCAACAAACAATATATCTCAGAATTAGCCTTCGGAACCAACTCCTTCCTAGTGAATTTCTCTTTCGCCCTGGAAGACCCATATCGTTGCAATCAACGAAATAAGCACCATGGCTAACGAAAACGGAGTCTTTTTTCGGTGGTATCGTTTGTTGGTGAATCCACAAAAAATGTATCACCGAATCAGCCTTCGGGACAAATTCCTTCCTCGTGAATTTCGCTCTCGCCCTGGAAGACCCAAATCGTTGCAATCAACGAAATGGGCATGATGGCCAACGAAAATGGGGTCTTTTTTCAGTGGTATTGTTTGTTGGTGAACTAAGAAACAATACCGGGTGTCCCATTTTAATATTACACCTGATTTTTCTCGAAAAATACTGCTCCGATTAAAAATTGTGTATAATGAAACTTTCAGGGTTAGAAGGGGGACGTTCAGAAAAAATTTTTCTTTTGTATCATAATTCAAAATGGCGGCGTTAGGACGGCCAACATATTTTTTTAAATGGAAACATGCCATTTCTTCGTCACTAAAAAATTTGTCGGTTCAAAACTAACAACCTTTGTAGGAACATTTTTTTGATAAAGTCCATAATTTTTGAAGTAGAACACCATTTTTGACTATTTTAGCGTTATCCAGGATGTACCACGAGGAGGTAAAGTCTTTAACATCCCAAGTGTAAGTGTGTGCGCGCGCGCGTGCGTGCGTGCGTGCGTGCGTGCGTGTGTGTGTGTGTGTGTGTGTGTGCGCGCGCATGTGTGTGTGTGTTTGCGTGTGCGTGCATGCGTGTGAGTGTGAGTGTGAGTGTGAGAAACACTCACAAGGGTTAGGTCTCTGCGGCTCGTCACATCCGCAGTATTTTTCGACTCCAAACCCTCCTTGTGAGTGCGAGTGTGAGTGTGAGCGTGAGTATTCACGCTCACGCTCACGCTCACGCTCACGCTCACGCTCACGCTCACGCTCACGCTCACGCTCACGCTCACGCTCACGCTCACGCTCACGCTCACGCTCACGCTCACGCTCACGCTCACGCTCACGCTCACGCTCACGCTCACGCTCACGCTCACGCTCACGCTCACGCTCACGCTCACGCTCACGCTCACGCTCACGCTCACGCTCACGCTCACGCTCACGCTCACGCTCACGCTCACGCTCACGCTCACGCTCACGCTCACGCTCACGCTCACGCTCACGCTCACGCTCACGCTCACGCTCACGCTCACGCTCACGCTCACGCTCACGCTCACGCTCACGCTCACGCTCACGCTCACGCTCACGCTCACGCTCACGCTCACGCTCACGCTCACGCTCACGCTCACGCTCACGCTCACGCTCACGCTCACGCTCACGCTCACGCTCACGCTCACGCTCACGCTCACGCTCACGCTCACGCTCACGCTCACGCTCACGCTCACGCTCACGCTCACGCTCACGCTCACGCTCACGCTCACGCTCACGCTCACGCTCACGCTCACGCTCACGCTCACGCTCACGCTCACGCTCACGCTCACGCTCACGCTCACGCTCACGCTCACGCTCACGCTCACGCTCACGCTCACGCTCACGCTCACGCTCACGCTCACGCTCACGCTCACGCTCACGCTCACGCTCACGCTCACGCTCACGCTCACGCTCACGCTCACGCTCACGCTCACGCTCACGCTCACGCTCACGCTCACGCTCACGCTCACGCTCACGCTCACGCTCACGCTCACGCTCACGCTCACGCTCACGCTCACGCTCACGCTCACGCTCACGCTCACGCTCACGCTCACGCTCACGCTCACGCTCACGCTCACGCTCACGCTCACGCTCACGCTCACGCTCACGCTCACGCTCACGCTCACGCTCACGCTCACGCTCACGCTCACGCTCACGCTCACGCTCACGCTCACGCTCACGCTCACGCTCACGCTCACGCTCACGCTCACGCTCACGCTCACGCTCACGCTCACGCTCACGCTCACGCTCACGCTCACGCTCACGCTCACGCTCACGCTCACGCTCACGCTCACGCTCACGCTCACGCTCACGCTCACGCTCACGCTCACGCTCACGCTCACGCTCACGCTCACGCTCACGCTCACGCTCACGCTCACGCTCACGCTCACGCTCACGCTCACGCTCACGCTCACGCTCACGCTCACGCTCACGCTCACGCTCACGCTCACGCTCACGCTCACGCTCACGCTCACGCTCACGCTCACGCTCACGCTCACGCTCACGCTCACGCTCACGCTCACGCTCACGCTCACGCTCACGCTCACGCTCACGCTCACGCTCACGCTCACGCTCACGCTCACGCTCACGCTCACGCTCACGCTCACGCTCACGCTCACGCTCACGCTCACGCTCACGCTCACGCTCACGCTCACGCTCACGCTCACGCTCACGCTCACGCTCACGCTCACGCTCACGCTCACGCTCACGCTCACGCTCACGCTCACGCTCACGCTCACGCTCACGCTCACGCTCACGCTCACGCTCACGCTCACGCTCACGCTCACGCTCACGCTCACGCTCACGCTCACGCTCACGCTCACGCTCACGCTCACGCTCACGCTCACGCTCACGCTCACGCTCACGCTCACGCTCACGCTCACGCTCACGCTCACGCTCACGCTCACGCTCACGCTCACGCTCACGCTCACGCTCACGCTCACGCTCACGCTCACGCTCACGCTCACGCTCACGCTCACGCTCACGCTCACGCTCACGCTCACGCTCACGCTCACGCTCACGCTCACGCTCACGCTCACGCTCACGCTCACGCTCACGCTCACGCTCACGCTCACGCTCACGCTCACGCTCACGCTCACGCTCACGCTCACGCTCACGCTCACGCTCACGCTCACGCTCACGCTCACGCTCACGCTCACGCTCACGCTCACGCTCACGCTCACGCTCACGCTCACGCTCACGCTCACGCTCACGCTCACGCTCACGCTCACGCTCACGCTCACGCTCACGCTCACGCTCACGCTCACGCTCACGCTCACGCTCACGCTCACGCTCACGCTCACGCTCACGCTCACGCTCACGCTCACGCTCACGCTCACGCTCACGCTCACGCTCACGCTCACGCTCACGCTCACGCTCACGCTCACGCTCACGCTCACGCTCACGCTCACGCTCACGCTCACGCTCACGCTCACGCTCACGCTCACGCTCACGCTCACGCTCACGCTCACGCTCACGCTCACGCTCACGCTCACGCTCACGCTCACGCTCACGCTCACGCTCACGCTCACGCTCACGCTCACGCTCACGCTCACGCTCACGCTCACGCTCACGCTCACGCTCACGCTCACGCTCACGCTCACGCTCACGCTCACGCTCACGCTCACGCTCACGCTCACGCTCACGCTCACGCTCACGCTCACGCTCACGCTCACGCTCACGCTCACGCTCACGCTCACGCTCACGCTCACGCTCACGCTCACGCTCACGCTCACGCTCACGCTCACGCTCACGCTCACGCTCACGCTCACGCTCACGCTCACGCTCACGCTCACGCTCACGCTCACGCTCACGCTCACGCTCACGCTCACGCTCACGCTCACGCTCACGCTCACGCTCACGCTCACGCTCACGCTCACGCTCACGCTCACGCTCACGCTCACGCTCACGCTCACGCTCACGCTCACGCTCACGCTCACGCTCACGCTCACGCTCACGCTCACGCTCACGCTCACGCTCACGCTCACGCTCACGCTCACGCTCACGCTCACGCTCACGCTCACGCTCACGCTCACGCTCACGCTCACGCTCACGCTCACGCTCACGCTCACGCTCACGCTCACGCTCACGCTCACGCTCACGCTCACGCTCACGCTCACGCTCACGCTCACGCTCACGCTCACGCTCACGCTCACGCTCACGCTCACGCTCACGCTCACGCTCACGCTCACGCTCACGCTCACGCTCACGCTCACGCTCACGCTCACGCTCACGCTCACGCTCACGCTCACGCTCACGCTCACGCTCACGCTCACGCTCACGCTCACGCTCACGCTCACGCTCACGCTCACGCTCACGCTCACGCTCACGCTCACGCTCACGCTCACGCTCACGCTCACGCTCACGCTCACGCTCACGCTCACGCTCACGCTCACGCTCACGCTCACGCTCACGCTCACGCTCACGCTCACGCTCACGCTCACGCTCACGCTCACGCTCACGCTCACGCTCACGCTCACGCTCACGCTCACGCTCACGCTCACGCTCACGCTCACGCTCACGCTCACGCTCACGCTCACGCTCACGCTCACGCTCACGCTCACGCTCACGCTCACGCTCACGCTCACGCTCACGCTCACGCTCACGCTCACGCTCACGCTCACGCTCACGCTCACGCTCACGCTCACGCTCACGCTCACGCTCACGCTCACGCTCACGCTCACGCTCACGCTCACGCTCACGCTCACGCTCACGCTCACGCTCACGCTCACGCTCACGCTCACGCTCACGCTCACGCTCACGCTCACGCTCACGCTCACGCTCACGCTCACGCTCACGCTCACGCTCACGCTCACGCTCACGCTCACGCTCACGCTCACGCTCACGCTCACGCTCACGCTCACGCTCACGCTCACGCTCACGCTCACGCTCACGCTCACGCTCACGCTCACGCTCACGCTCACGCTCACGCTCACGCTCACGCTCACGCTCACGCTCACGCTCACGCTCACGCTCACGCTCACGCTCACGCTCACGCTCACGCTCACGCTCACGCTCACGCTCACGCTCACGCTCACGCTCACGCTCACGCTCACGCTCACGCTCACGCTCACGCTCACGCTCACGC